>JAGIQG010000030.1:3333947-3836447 GCA_024679065.1 Sphyrna mokarran
TGATACTCAGGCATAACTTCAGACAATAGTTATTTTCAAAGGCAGGCTTTTCATGTAAAACCACCCTCGATAAAACAGCATTTAGTAGAATGGTCGCAGAGAGACTCAGAAACCATCTGGCTGAGAACAGAGTGAAAGAGGGATCTACAAAGTTTCAACGAAACCTTCCTCTTTGCAAACTTTGAAAATGATTGTCCAAATAGATAACCATAAGACATAGGAGTAGAATTAGGCCACTTGGCCCATTGAGTCTGCTCCGTCATTCAATCATAGTTGATTTTTCTCTCATCTCCATTCTCCTGCATTTTCCACATGACCCCTGGTCCCGTTATTAATCAAGAGCCTGTCTATCTCTGTCAATATCTTTTCCCTAAGGTAGGGGAGTCTAAAACTAGAGGGAATAGGTTTAAGATGAGAGGGGAGAGATACAAAAAGGTTCAGAGGGGCAATTTTTTCACACCGAGGGTGATGAGTATCTGGAACAAGTTGCCAGAGGTAGTAGTAGAGACAGGTACAATTTTGTCTTTAAAAAAGCATTTAGATAGTTAATGGGTAAGATGGGTATAGAGCAATATGGGCCAAATGCGGGCAATTGGGATTAGCTTAGCGGTTTAAAAAAAAGTGCAGCATGGACAAGTTGGACTGAAGGCCTGTTTCCATACTGTAAACCTCTATGATTCTATGACACTGAGAACTATCTACCTCTGTCTTAAAGATACTCAATGACCTGGCTTCCACAACGTTCTGCAGTAATGAGTTCCACAGATTCACCACTCTCTGGCTGAAGAAATTCCTTCTCATCTCTGTTTTAAAGGATCGTCCCTTTAGCCTGAGGTGTGCCCTCTGGTAATAGTTTTTTCTATTAGTGGAAACATCATCTCCATGTCCACTCTTTCGAGGGCCTCGCAGTATCCTGTAAATTTCAATAAGAACCCTCCTTATCCTTCTAAATTCCAGCAAGTAACACCCAGAGCTCTCAATTGTTCCTCATACAACAAGCTCTTCATTTCAGGGACTATGAACCATGAATAATTGAATGGGAGAAGGGAGTACGTATAATACCAAAATTTTGTTATATTAAGAGATAACAGCCCATTGATATTATCGCTAGACTATTAATCCAGAAACTCAGATAATGTTTTGGGGATCTGGGTTCAAATCCCACCATGGGACAGGGGCATCGCTGACTGGCCAGCATTTATTACCCATCCCTAGTTGCCTAGGAGCAGTTGGAAGTCAACCACATTGCTGTGGTTCTGGAGTCATACATAAGCTAGATGAGGTAAGGAGGGCAGATAAAGGATATTAGTGAACCAGATAGGTCTTTCCGATGATTGCTGATGGTCATCAGTAGATTTAGATTTTTTTTATTGAATTCAAATTCCATTGTGTGTCTTGGTGGGATTGGAATCTCAATTGGAACACAGATCCCCTTGAATGCAGAGTACAAAGAACAAAGAACAAAACAGCATGGGAAACAGGCCCTTTGGCCCAACGAGCCCGCGCCACCACCCCGATGTTCCCATCGCTACCCGTGACCCCTGTCTATGTTTATAGATCTATGGATTAAAAACCAAGTTTATATTCTCAATGGTGGAGGAGTCCAGAATTAGAGATCATAGTTTGAGGATAAGGGGTAAACCTTCAGAAGTGAGGTGAAGAGAAATTGTTTCACCCAGAGAGTGGTGAATATGTGGGATTCACTATCGCAGAATGTGATTGAGGTCAAAACGTTGACTGATTTCAAGAGGAAATTAGATGTAGTTCTTGGAGCTAAAAGGATCAAAGGATATGGGAGGAAGGGGTTATTGAATTTGATGATCAGCCATGATAAAAGTGAATGGTGGAGCAGGCTCGCAGGGCAGAACGGACTACTCATGCTTCTAGTTTCCATGGTCTATGTTTCTATGGGCTGAGTTTCTGGATTAATAGATTAGCGACATTACCACTGGGTTATCACCACCCTAAATCTAACAACATGAATGTTAATTTCTTGGCATTTTTCCAGTTTTGTTAATAAATGATTTTCAGCATGAAATGGATTCTGATTGTCATCACTGGAACTCAAACCCTAGGGCATAAAGTGATGATTTAGATTAGAACCACACAAAGGGAATCTTTGAGGTTTTATTTATACAGATCTGGTACAGTTCAGGAGCAAGAAGGGCTCTTAGTAAGAATAATAGCAAATCCTCATTGAGTGTGCTGATGGATTTATTATAACTAAACAGCTTCATTTGTGCATCTAATTGAAATGTAACAGATTCATTCTGCTCTTAACTTTGAACGTTTGGATTTGGCTGAAACCTCACTTTACTCCATTTTGGAGACCAATGTGACATGGAGAAAATGAAGTACTTGAGCGAATGAAGCATTTGATTTCCAGTAGGTTTTTTATCTTTATTCTTGAACAGGATGCAGGTGTTGCTGGCAAGGCCAGCTCTTGTTGTCCATCCCTACTTATCCTTGAACATTGCAGTAGGCAGTTAACTGTCAACAGGTAATCCACTAGATTTCAGGCAGCACAGTGGTTAGCACCAAGAACCCAGATTCGATTCCGGCCTTATGTCCTTGTCTGTGTGGAATTTGTATGTTCTCCCTGTGACTGGATGGGTTTCCTTCCACAGTCCAAAGATGTGCAGGTTAGGTTGTTTAGCCATGCTAAATTGACCCTAATGTCAGGGGATTAGCAGGATAAATGTGTGGGGTTACAGGAATAGGACCTGGTGGGATTGTGGGCAGTGCAGACTCAATGGGTCAAATGGCCTCCTTCTGCACTGTACGGATTCTATGATGATCTCATTTCCTTCCTTAAAGGGCACTTTTACAACAATCAGTGATAGTTGCATAGTCTCAGTAATGATGACTAACTTGACTTTACTCGACGTCACGGTGACATTTGAACCCATATCCCCAGAGCATTAGCCTGAGTCCCTGGATTACTCATCCAGTGATATTACCGCAATGCCACCATTTCCATGGAACCTTTGTAGCCTTCGTCAGAGGTTTGCTCTGGGCTGTAAGCTGTTAACATTTGCGGATATGTAAATTGTGGTTAATAAACCACAAACCCACCTGTAAAATATTATTGAGATGCAAGAGGCGTTGTTCTATTAGCCTAATAAACATTTCTAGAATATAAAATAATCACACCAAGTAAGTGATCCACTCCCTTCCACACTTCAGATCATGAACCAAGAGAGATACATCTGCAGAGACACACAAATCAAGTGATTCAAATGCAGAAACACTGAGATAAACACATTGAGGCAGATGCAGTCAGGCAGAAAACTGAAGGTGTGCAGAAACAGGAATATTGACCTTGATGATAACCTACTCCAATATGCTATGAGGGACAGGAGAGGGCTGGGAAAGGTGAGAGTTAAATATGCAAAGTGCAACCCTGAACTAGTTGCTTGTAGCTGGGATGGCATGGTGGCACAGTGGTTAGCACTGCTGCCTCACAATGCCAGGGACACATGTTCCATTCCTGGCTTGGGACACTGTCTGTGCAGAGTCTGCACGTTCTCCCTATGTCTGCTTGGGTTTCCTACACGTGCTCGTTTCTTCCCACAGTCTGAAAGACGTGTTAGTTAGGTACATTGGCTGTGCTAAATTCTCCCTCAGTGTACCCGAACAGGCACTGCAATGTGGCGACTAGGGAATTTTCACAGTAACTTCATCGCAGTGTTAATGTAAGCCTACTTGTGACACCAATAAATAAACTTTAAACTGTTTTTACACTAGTGTCTCTCATGGTGTCTGAGAGCCCCTTCAATAGAGAGGTAGAAGACTATATAACATATTACAATCAGCCTTTTATAGTTCAGAGCTCACATAGCCTGTACAGGTTATGGAAAACATTAAAAAGCAGAGGGGAGCTGCTAGTTCCACTGGTTAAGTGCATTTTCCAACACTGAATGTGGGACAGGAAGGACCAGATCCTGAAAAAAAATTCTTTGGCATTTTCCCAAATAACCAACCTCCCATTACAATGTCAGACCTAACCCCTCATCAGCTTGCATTCTCTGGTCCAATGCCTTCTCTTCCCTCCCTGACCTTCACCCAGCCTGACTTCGAAAGACCCTCTCCCTGGCTTCCTACCTGCTCTCCCACTCCTGCTTTTTCTTTCCTGCCACATTGGTGAGCTGCCGAGTGTGAAATGGATTTAAGGAATGACAATAAGGTCCTGTCACTCAGTTTGGCCAGGCCTTTGCTGCCTTAATTCTGGCTCGTTCTTCAACCATTTTCACCTCCCTGCAAATATCGGGTCTGTAATGGAAATTCTATTCACCTGTGGCTGTGATGTGCCCAGCATATGGGGTTAAAGGGATGAAAGAGTATAGCAGTGGGCGGGGGAGAGGGGAAAGTAAAAACGGGAACAGATTATTGAGTTGGATGATCAGCCATGATCATAATAAATGGCGTAGCAGGCTCGCAAGGCCAATCAGCCTTCCTCTGCTCCCATTATCTATGCTTTGCCTCTTCTAATTCCTCAGACTTTGCTTGAGAAGCTTCAATGGTCTTTCCTTCCCCACTACTGAAACTGCTTTAAGCTTTGGTACTTAACTATAAATAAGAATATTACCCCAAAATATTTAAAAAATAAATTCAGGCAACAAAGACATGAAAGTTTGCCATTCTGCTGATCCAACCCTGGGATAAGCTTATTGACCATTAGAGGAATAGATGGTAATTCATGATGAAAACTATGATTGGAATCGTATTTTTATAAACTCCCTAATCGCAGCAGTGTATTAAACTTTCAATCAGGTATTTCAAACTGAGTTCCCGTCAAGTTGGTGAAAAATATTAAAGGTGCAGCTTATTCTCAAAGTAATATTTCAAATGGATAGTTATTAATGAGCATTATTAAATTAAAGGTTGATATAATAGTCAATGATATAATTACAGTGGAGACACCGAAGATATCATTGTAATTGGAAACACATTTATAATGTATAGTGCTGTAATTGAATTAACTAAGAAAGAGTCCATATTATAATATGATTTTGCCTCTCAGTCACATCAAATTTTCATTTAACAGCTGATCATTAATCTATTCAGTTTTCCAATTGGAAGATCTTTGCAATCATGATTTTTGAATATGTTAGACACAGAATCTGAACGTAGAACACAGACCATACAACAGTATAGGCCCTTCGTCCTCAATGTTGTGCTGAGCTATGTCCAAACCCAATATCAAGCTATCCCACTCCCTATCATTCTGGTGTGCTCCATGTGCCTATCCAAAAACCACTTGAAAGTTCCTAAAGTGTCCAACTCCATGATCATAGCAGGCAGTCCATTCCACACCCCAACCACTCTCCGAGTAAAGAATTTACCTCGGACATCCCTCCTATATCTCCCACTGTGAATCTTAAAGTTATGCTCCTTAGTAACAGTTATATTCACCCAAGGAAATAGTCTCTGCACATTCTCTCTATCTATCCCCTCATTATCTTATTAACTTCTATTAAGTTGCCTCTCATCCTCTTCCACTCTAAAGAGAAAAGCCTCAGCTCTCTCATAAGACCTACTCTCCAAACCAGGCAGCATCTTGGTAAATCTCCTCTGACTCTCTCCAGTGCTTTCACATCCTTCTTATAGTGAGGTGGCATAGATTTGGCATAGAGATGTTTCCCTGTTCATTCATGGGATGGGTGGTACAGTAGTTAGCACTGCTGCCTCACGGAGGCAGGACCCAGGTTCAATTCCTGGCTTGGGTCACTGTCTGTGTGGAACAAAGAACAAAACAGCACAGGAAACAGGCCCTTCAGCCCAACGAGCCCGCGCTGCCACCCCAATGTTCCCACTTCTACCCGTGATCCCTGTCCATGTTTATAGATCTATGGATTACAAACCAAATTTGAAACAATTTAGGGAGAATTTGTTTTGCCAGTTAGCCTAAGAGCACATCTTTGGGATGTGGGAGGAAACCGGAGTGCCCGGAGAAAACCCACACAAGCATGGGGAGATTGCGCAAACTCCCACAGACACAGGCCCAAATCCATGTATCTGCACAGCACAGCGATAGTCACTGAACTGTTGTGTTGCCCATCAAATGGAGTTTGCACATTCTCCCTGTGTCTGCGTGAGTTTCCTTCGGGTACTTGGGTTTCCTCCCACAGTCGAAAGGTGTGCGGGTTAGGTGGATTGGCTGTGCTAAATTGCCCCTTCCTGTCAACAGGACTAGCTACGGTAAATGGATGGAGTAATGGGGATAGGGCCTGAGTGGGACTATGGACAGGACTAACTTGGTGTGCTGAATGACCTCCTTCTGTATTGTAGGGATTCTATGTGAGTATCACTGGCTGGGCTGGTATTTATGGCCATCCCTAACTCCCTCCATTTCAGAGGGATTTGAGAGTCAACCACACTGCTGTGTGTCTGGAGTCACATGTAGGCCAGACTGGGGAAGGGCAGCAGATTTCCTTCCCTAAAGGACATTAGTGAACCAGGTGGGTTTTTACGACAATGGTTTCATGGTCATCATTAGACTTTTCAATCTAGATTTTTTATTGAATTCAAAGTTCATCATCTACTGTAGTGGGATTTGAACCCAGGCCCGCAGAACGTTACCCTGGGTCTCTGGATTATTAGTCTAGTGATAACATCACTGTGCCACTGCCTTAAGTTTAGGGATCAAGTCACATTCATCTGTAGAATTGTGCCACTTTGAGTCAGTTGGAAGAATTCTTAATCTCCAAGTTACAGAGTTGCAGATTGAGGATCCACTGTGGATTTGAGACCATAATCTAGAGTGACACCTTAATGCAGTGCTGAGCAAATTTTGAATTGCTGAAGGTGCTGTCTGTCAGATAAGATGTTAAACCAAAGCATCCTCTGTCTGCTCAGGTGAAAAGAGTCCTGTGGCATTATTTGAATAAGTTAACAGAGGTGTTTCAGCTAATATTCTTCCCTCGACACCATTCAGAAACAGACTAAATGGCCATTTGGTCATTTACTCTTTGCGGGATCTTTCTATGTGCAGTAGTCTTTGTTACACAACAACAGTGACTGCATTTCAGATATATTGTATTAGTTATAGAGGGTTTTGGATGTCCTGAGAAAGCAATGTGTGAATGCAGGTTTCTTCTTAGAATGAGCTTAACTCTGCAGCTGCTCTGTGAGTGACACTGATGCTCAGCTCAGATCATTTAACTTGATCACCAATCATACAATCCCTACAATGCAGAAGAGGCCATTCGACCCATTGAGTCTGCACTGACTCTCTTACAAAGTATCTTACCTAGACCCTCTGTCCCACCCTATCCTTGTACTCCTATACATTTACCATGGCTAATCCATCTAATCTGGACACCTTGGGACAAAAGGGGGCAATTTAGCAGGGTCAATCCACCTAATCTGCACATGATTGGACTGTGGGAATTAAACCTGGGCACCCAGAGGATAACCATGCAGACACAGGGAGAACAGCTAAACTCCACAGTCACCCAAAGCTGGAATTGCACCAGGGTCCCTTGGAGCTGTGAGGGAGTAGCACTAACCATTGTACAATGGTGCATAGTGGTTAGCATGGTGGCGTGGTGAAAGGCACATAACTGGTATGAACAAGGGGTGGCACAGTGATTCTCCCTGTATCTGCATGGGTTTCCTCCAGGTGCTCCAGTTTCCTGCCACAGCCTAAAGATGTGTGGGTTAGAGTGGATTGGCCATGCTAATTTGACCCTTAGTGTGAGAGGGACCAGCTGGGGTAAATGCATGGGATCATTGGGCAGAGCCTGGGTTGGATTGTGGTCTGTGCAGCACTGATGGGCCAAGTGGTCTCCTTCTGCATTGTGGGATTTTATGATTTGAGGTGGACTCATGTCGAGTGTCCATTTTACACCTGTCCCAATTTACTCTTCATTGGAGCCAGCCGGATGTAAAATCTGATGAGATGTAAATCATAATGTCCGACTCAAGACCGTCCCATTGCCAACAGGGATCTTTGATTTAAATGACGCTGAAAGTGGCAACTGGTGATAAAGCTATGACACATTCTTCTTAATGTGAGTTTGTTTCTTTGTACACGCCAACCAGAGATTTGATTACCATTTACTTTAACAAACAGGGGAATTGTTGATAAAAGTGGTGGAAAGTTTACATAAAGTTGGAAAGAGATTTCTAAGATTTGAGATCATTCTCATTGAATTTGGGTTTATGCGAATACAGGGGGAATGAATAACTTTATTGCACCCGTGGGAAACCTCCATTCCAATTATATTGTCAACATCTAACATTCCATTTATTTATGAGTGAGAATAGAAAAAGTTTATTGTGGAAAAGAACCTTCCCGATATTTAACAGTGCAGTTAAAATGAGTAAAGTGCATTATATTTACAGGATCCCTTTGTAGGTCTGGAGAGCAGTTTTATTGAGTGCTCAGAGGCTGGTTTTCAGATTTTCCTGAGTGAAACTGTTCTACAGAGTTCAAGAAAAAACTTGCATTTTTATATAGCAGCCATTACTATCTCAGGACTTCCCAAAAACCACCACCCCCCCATTTTAAAACCGATGAAGTGTGCTCTCTTTTGTAATGTAGGAACAGCAGCCAGTTTGTACACAACATGCTCCCAAAAACAGCAAAATGACAATGACCAGATAACCTATTTGAGTGATATTTGTTGAGGGATTAAATATTGATCGAGGCATCACAGTAACATGCACCAGGGACCCAGGTTCAACTCTGGCCTTAGGCGACTGTCTGTGTGGAGTTTGTACATTCTCCCCCTGGAGAGGAGATGGGTGCATGGGTTTCTTCCAGATGCTCTGGTTTCCTCCCACAGTCTAAAGATGTATAGATTAGGTGGATTGGCCATGCTAAATGGCCCCTAAGATGTGCAGGTTAGCTGGATTAGCCAGGGCAATTGTGGGGTTATGGAGATAGAGCAGGAGAGAGAGATACTCTGTGGAGAGTCGGTACAAACTCGATCAGCCAAAAGGCCTCTTCTGACTGCAGGGATTTTATGATTAAGGAGAACTACCCTGCTCTTCTTCAAAGTAGTGCTATGGGATCTTTTATGTCTGTCTAAAATGGTGGTTGAGGCCTCCTTAACGTCTCACCCTAGAAGATGGCACCTCTGACACTGCCGTACTCCCTCAGTGTAGCAATGTGGTATCCACCTCAAGTATAACTGTCAGAATCTTTTCTAGAATTTAAATGTCTCATACTAAGGAGCATACACTTTAGGTGAGGGGGAAAGTTCAAAAGAGATGTGAGGGAGCAAGTGTTTTACACAGAGAGTGGTAAGTGCCTGGAACATGTTGCTAGGGGAGGTGGTAGAAGCAGATATGATAAGAGCAGTAAGAGGCTTTTAGATAAGCACATGAATATGCAAGGGATAGAGGGATATGGACCAAGGGTAGACAGAGGGGATTAGTTTAATTTGGCATCATGTTAGGCACAATATCCATTGGCCAAATTGGCTGTACTGTTCTATGTTTCTTCCACTTCATGAGCCAAATGTTTAATATCCCAAATATTTCTAACATTTAGCTTTTGGTAGTTTGTTTAGAAAACAAATCTCTTCCTTTCTGCCAGCACTGCTTCATGGGGCAGATGAATCAGGTCTATTTTCCCATTGATGGAAGACCCAGCTAAGCAATAAAACTCTCGTGTCCACAGATGGCAGACCGATTGGTGTGGAGGGCATCCAAGTGCTGGGCACTGGAAACCTGATGATCTCTGACCTGTCGGTACAGCATTCTGGGGTGTACGTGTGTGCAGCGAACAAACCAGGAACACGTGTGAGGCGCACTGCGCAGGGGAGGCTGGTAGTGCAAGGTAAGCAGCTGGTTCTAACCAGGAGGTTTTGTGAAGGGGGAATGACATCTGTTTATTGCCAATATCTGCAGCAGAGAAAAGTTTCCATCCACACCAAACTCTCTATATTCTACCTCGCCATGTCTGAGATGATTGCCCTCAAAACAGTGTGCACCTTTATTCTGGAACATGTTGAATGGTGAAAAGTGCAACACAAGAACTAGCTAGTACGGGATGTTTTATACTTTGTGTATGACAAAGTGTTGTTGCTCACTTTGACTACTTTTTGCCTGTTTTAGCATCATTCTTATTTCTGAATTAGTGCATTCCTTGTAACCATTTCTCATTTCTTACATAAATCCTGAAGGTATTATGTGGTATTCGTACAATAAATGTGCGGTTTGGTTTATATTTAAAAAATAGCATTTTAGGGAGATAGATCTCCAGATTTTCAACACGCAAAATGCTTACTGACTTCACCCCACACAACCAAGCTCTAATTTGAAGTTTATCCCCATTGTTCTAGACTTTTCCATCAGAGGATGTCTTTCCTCTCTATCTGTCTGGTCAAATGCTTTACCCATCTTAGGTCTATATGGGTGGCACAGTGATTACATGGTGTTTCACAGCACCAGGGACCCAGGTTTGATTCTGGGCTTGGGTCATTGTCTCTGTGGAATTTGCATATTCTCCCCATGTCCGTGTGGGTTTCCTCCAAGTGCTCCAGTTTCCTCCCACTGTCCGAAAGACAAAGAACAAAGACATTCTGGTTAGGGTGCCTTGGCCATGCTAAATTCTCCCTCAGTGTACCCGAACAGGTGCTGGAGTGTGGCAACTGGGGGATTTTCATTTTAACTTCACTGAAATGTTAATGTAAGAATACTTTATGTTATGGGCATTCCCCAATCTGTGACGATACACCGTTAGGGCTGATAAAAGTCAGAATCTTACCACTGTTTATGGTCATGACATTTTCCCATCCTGCCAAGGTGAATGGAGATTTGGCTGGCCGCCAAAGTCTCCAACTCCACTGCAGCAGGAGCGTAGCCTGAGTGACAGGTAAGATCGCACCTACAGGCTGTTCACTATTCATTGTGTACTCGAAAATACTTATACCAAGGATGTATCGATGACTTTGCTACAGATTTTAAACACAGGAAACGCTCTTTCCACGTGCCTTTCTCAGCATTATTCCTCACAGGACTGGTGGCATGGTGGCACAATGGTTAGCCCTACTGCCTCTCAGATCCAGGGACCCAGGTTCGATTCCCAGGTTGGATCACTGTCTGTGTGGAGTGTGCACACTCTGCCTGTGTCTGCATGGGTTTCCTCTGGATTTTCCAATTTCCTCCCACAGTCCAACGATATGCAGGTTAGGTGGATTGGCCGTGCTAAATTGCCCATTAATGTCAGGGGGACTAGTTGGGTAAATGCATGGGGTTATTGAGGATAGGTGCAGAGGGTTTGTGGTCTGTTCAGATTCGATGGGCCAAATGGCCTCCTTTTGCACTGTAGGATTCTATGATTCTATAATATTGATATACATTGAGGTAGATTTTAACCAGTAAATATCTAACCATTGGTGAGTGTTAGCTAACCTCCTTCCCCCCAACCTGGTTATACTGGTGTGTGCTCTGGTCCTGATTAATAAGGTTGGGGCCTAATTAGAAACTTGGTGGTGGTGAAATATAGGCTTTAGGCCGGAGGGAAATGTGAAACACGCCATTTTTACTGCCTCTTCTGGAGTGCTCACTGATAAAATTTGATGGGAAGAGTCAGCAACACAAATTGACCCAGTTACCCCCATGGTTGCGATTGGTGTCTAATGTATATCCCAGAGCCTCCCTGGATGAGTTTGGAAGTAGAGATAAAGAGGGAAATTAATCAAATCAATCCTGCTGGCATGATGGACAAGATACACATCAACTCCAGTTCCAACGTCTCAAATCCCACTATCCAAAAACAGGAGTTGGCTGAAAATCGGACGTTTTTGTAAGCTGTCATACATCAGTTACCGAATGAGTAAAATAACTTACTAGGGCAACTCAGCAAGATAGTGCATTGGTACTCCAGACTAATTATCAGCTGTGTGCACCAGCCTCTTCCTGTGCTCTGAGTGTTAAAGGTAAAGTCACCACAACCCCAAATGATCATTGACGGGGAAAGCTGACTGCTGGTGATTTAACTTGAGGACTGCCACACCTCAGGCAAGGGGCAAGGTTGAAAAGGCAGGTTTGCATCAATAACCCTCAACAGGTATGGGAATTGAACCCATGGCATTGGCATCATGCTTCATCAGCTATACAGCCCACTGAGCTAAACTGACCTACACTCTGAGCTCCCCTAACACACACATACTCTGAGTAGAAACTAGGGTCAGGAGTCAGCCATTCCACTCTTCAATCCTACTCCATTGTTCAGTATGATTATGGCTGATCATCTATCTCAATGTTATATTCCTACTTCCTCCCCATATGTTATAGAACATAGAACATAGAACATAGAACATTACAGCGCAGAACAGGCCCTTCAGCCTTCGATGTTGCGCTGACCAATTAGGAACAAGCAGTGACCCTCTAACCTAAACCATTCCCTTTTCATCCATAAACTTATCTACTAACCTCTTAAACGCCACCAAACTTGGCGCATCTACAACTGACGCAGGCAAGGCATTCCATACCCTTACCACCCTCTGGGTAAAGAACCTACCTCTGACATCTGTCCTAAAACCACCACCCCTTAATTTAAAGCTATGTCCCCTCGTGCTAGCTTTCTCCATCCTAGGAAAAAGGCTATCACTGTCCACCCTATCTAAACCTCTAATCATCTTATATGTTTCAATAAGGTCTCCTCTTAGCTGCCTTCTTTCTAACGAAAACAACCTCAAATCCCTCATCCTCTCTTCATAAGACCTGCCCTCCATACCAGGCAACATCCTGGTAAACCTCCTCTGTACCCTCTCCAGTGCCTCCACATAGAACATAGAACATAGAACAATACAGCACAGAACAGGCCCTTCGGCCTTCGATGTTGTGCCGACCAAAATAAAAAGCAATGCCCCTCCTAACTAAACCATTCCCTTCTCATCCATATACTTATCAACTAACCTCTTAAACGCCACCAAACTTGGCGCATCTACAACAGCTGCAGGCAGGGCATTCCACTCCCTAATCACTCTTTGAGTAAAGAACCTACCTCTGATATCCGTCCTATAACTCATACCCCTTAATTTAAAGTTGTGTCCCCTCGTGCTAGCTTTCTCCATCCTAGGAAAAAGGCTATCACTGTCCACCCTATCCAAACCTCTAATTATCTTATATGCTTCAATAAGATCCCCCCTTAGCCGCCTCCTTTCTAACGAAAACAACCTCAAATCCTTCAACCTCTCTTCATAGGACCTGCCCTCCATACCAGGCAACATCCTGGTAAACCTCCTCTGTACCCTCTCCAATGCCTCCACATCTTTCTTATAATGTGGCGACCAGAACTGCACACAATACTCCAAGTGCGGCCGCACTAGAGTTTTGTACAGTTGCAACATGATGCTGCGGCTCCTAAATTCAATCCCCCTACCAATAAAAGCTAAGACTCCATAAGCCTTCTTAACAACTTTATCCACTTGACTGCCTACTTTCAGGGATCTATTGACACATACACCAAGATCCTTCTGTTCCTCAACACTATTAAGAGCCCTACCATTAGCCCTATACTCTACACATTTATTGTTCCTGCCAAAGTGCATTACCTCACACTTTTCCACATTAAACTCCATTTGCCACCTCTCGGCCCAGCTCTGCAACTTGTCCAAGTCACTCTGTAAACTAAAACCCCCTCTTCACTATCTACCACACCACCAACTTTAGTATCATCTGCAAATTTACTGATCCATCCCTCAATACCCTCATCCAGATCATTTATAAAAATTACAAACAGCAGGGGCCCCAAAACAGACCCCTGAGGCACACCACTCGTCACCGAACTCCACGATGAATATCTCCCATCAACCACCACCCTCTGTCTTCTATCTGCCAGCCAATTCCTAATCCAATTAGCTAAATCACCCTCTATTCCACACATCTGCATTTTCTGTAGAAGTCTTCCATGGGCCACCTTATCAAAAGCCTTACTAAAGTCCATATATACTACATCAACCGCCTTACCCCCATCCACCTCTCTGGTCACTTTCTCAAAAAACTCAATGAGGTTAGTAAGGCATGACCTACCCTTCACGAAACCATGCTGACTATCCCCAATCAATTCATTTCTCTCTAAATAACTATAAATCCTATCCCTAATAATTCTCTCCAATACCTTGCCCACACAGAAGTAAGACTCACTGGCCTATAATTCCCAGGAAGGTCTCTCTTCCCCTTCTTAAACAATGGGACCACATTCGCCATCCTCCAGTCCTCCGGAACCACACCCGTAACCAACGAGGACCTGAAGATCAGAGCCAGAGGCTCTGCAATCTCCTCTCTTGCCTCCCAGAGAATCCTAGGGTAAATCCCGTCCGGCCCAGGGGACTTATCCAACTTCAAACCCTCGAGAATTTCTAACACATCCTCCCTATCTACTACAATACTCCCCAATTTGCAACCCTGTACCTCAGTGCTCTCCACAGCTACATTTCCAGCACTCTGCGTGAATACCGAAGAGAAATATTTATTCAGTGCCTCACCAATCTCTTCAGGCTCCACGCACAACTTCCCACTGCTGTCTATGACTTATAATGACTTATCATCTTTCTTATAATGCAGGACCAGAATGTACAAATACTCAGTGCGGGCCGCACTAGAGTTTTGTACAGTTGCAACATGATGTTGCGGCTCCGAAATTCAATCCCCCTACCAATAAAAGCTAAGACTCCGTATGCCTTCTTATCTATTGCTTCCTTGAGTACAGCCAATGACTTGGCCTCCATTGCCTTCTGTGGTAGAGAATTCTACAAATTCACTACTCTCTGAGTGAAAAATATTTTTCTCATCTCAGTCCTAAATGATCTACCTCACCTCCTGAGACTGTGTCCCCTGGTTCTATACACCTCATGATGTGGAGATGCTCGCGTTGGACTTGGGTAAACACAGTAAGAAGTCTCATAACACCAGGTTAAAGTCCAACAGGTTTATTTGGTAGCAAAGACCACTAACTTTCAGTGCTTTGCCCCTTCATCTGAATGCCCGCTGAAGTATTCCTCAACAGGAAGAGAGCACTCTTTTCTGGTGATTGTCCAACGATGTTCATTTATCCATTGTCGTAGTGTCTGCATGATCTCCCCAATGCACCATGCCTCGGGACATGCTTTCCTGCAGCGTAACAGGTAGATAATGTTGGCTGAGTTGCAACAGTATGTACCGTGTACCTGGTGGATGGTGTTCTCATGTGAGCTGATGGTATCTGTGTCGGTGATTCGGCACCTCTTGCAGAGGTTGCTGTGGCAGGGTTGTGTGTGTTGTGGTCACTGTTCTCCTGAAGGCTGGGTAGTTTGCTGCGGACAATGGTCTATTTGAGGTTGTGCAGTTGTTTCCTTGCATAGCGAGGAATGGAAGGTGTGGCATGGTGACATAGAGGCTATTACCGTTGGCTCACAGCGCCAGGGACCAGGGTTCAATTCCAGTCTTGGCTCATTGTCTGTGTGGAGTTTGCATGTTCTTCCTGTGTCTGCATAAGTTCTCCGTGTACTCGGTTTTGTCCCACACTCCAAAGATGCTAAATTGCCCCTTAGTGTTCCAAGATGTATAGATTAGCAGGGTAAATTTTTTGTTTTAGAACAAGAACAAAGAACAACACAGCACCGGAAACAGGCCCTTCGGCCCAACGAGCCCGCGCCGCCGTCCTAACATCTTAATGACATATAGGGACCAATTTGTTACCCAATCAGCCTAAGAGCACATTTTTGGGATGTGGGAGGAAACCGGAGCACCCGGAGAAAACCCACGCAACCACGGGGAGAACGCGCAAACTCCCGCAGACACAGGCCCAAATCCATGTGTCTGCACAGCAACAGCGATAGTCCCTGAGCTGTCATGGTGCCCATCAGATGGTCCAGTTTAAGCATACACTAACGACGTGAAGCACTAGGCCACTCCTGAAGCAACATCCAAGAGCAGCTCTCGCACGACCTGCCGAATGCATGCCCTTGTTGGTCAACAAGGTGGACCGAACATCCTGTGGAAACAAATAGGATATTTAAACAGTCCTACTATATCCCTGTATCTGCAGACCGCTCATGTGGCTGTCCAAGAGACCCTTAAACAACCCTAGCGTGCCTGCTCCCACCACCTTACTCGGTAGTGCATTCCACACCCCCACTACCCTTTGTGTGAAAAACTGCCCTCTAATATTCGTCTTATACATAGCCCCCCTCACCCTAAGGCCGTGACCCCTCGTTCTATCCTTTTCTAATGGTGGAAAAAGCTTACCACCATTTACTCTATCTATACCCCTCATAATCTTATATACCTCTAATAGATCCCCTCTCAGCCGATGTCTTTCAAGGGAAAACAACCCCAGTGCGTTCAATCTTTCCTCGTAAGACAGCCTTTCCATACCAGGCAGCATCCTGGTAAATCTCCTCTGCACTCTCTCCAGGGCCTCCACATCCTTCCGGTAGTAAGGTGACCAGAACTGGATGCAGTACTCCAAGTGAGGCCTAACTAACGTTCTATACACTTGCAACATTAGACTCCTACTCCTGTATTCTATACCCCTTCCTATGAAGGCTAACATACCATACGCTTTCTTTATCACATTCTCCACCTGTACTGAACCTTTAGAGACTTGTGAACCTGCACCCCCAGGTCTCTCTGCATCTCTATACTCTGGATAGTTTTACCTTTTATCCTATAAGTCCCCGCTACATTTTTCCGGCCAAAATGCATCACCTCGCATTTATCTGGATTAAATTCCATTTGCCATCTATCTGCCCAATCTACCAGCCTATCTATGTCCTGTTGTATTGCGTGGCACTGCTCCTCAGTTCCTGCCAATCCAAGTATCTTAGTGTCATCAGCAAATTTGCTGATCACACCATCTACCCCCTCTTCCAAGTCATTTATATAAACCACAAATAGAAGAGGTCCTAGTACTGAGCCCTGTGGACACCACTAGTGACACACCTCCAGTTGGAAAAAGAGCCTTCCACTACTACCCGCTGTCTCCTCCTCCCAAGCCAGTTCTCAACCCATCTACATACCTGGCCCTGTATCCCATGCACCTTCACCTTTTCTATCAGCCTACCATGAGGAACCTTGTCAAATGCCTTACTGAAATCCATGTAGACGACATCAATGGCTTGTCCTTCATCAACCGTTTTTGTCACCTCTTCAAAAAATTCCACTAGATTTGTAAGGCACGACCTCCCCTTAACAAAGCCATGCTGCGTATCCCTGATCAGATCGCAGTGCTCCAGATGTTCAAACATCCTGCCCCTGAGGATCCTCTGCATTAGCTTACCTATAACTGAAGTCAAGCTCACTGGCCTATAGTTCCCTGGGTTATCCCTCTGACCTTTTTAAACAACGGTACTACATTTGCAATCCTCCAGTCCTCTGGGACCACACCTGTGTCCAAAGAAGAGACAAAGATTTTCGTCAGAGGATCAGCAATATCATCTGTCACCTCCCTTAGCAGTCTGGGGTAAATGCCATCAGGCCCCGGAGCTTTATAAGCCTTTATGCTGCCTAAAAGCCCCAACACCTCTTCCTTCGTAATGGTTATTTCCTTTAACGGGTCCTCAAATTCCTCAAAGCCGGCACCAGACATCAGACCCCTCTCCCGCGTGAATACCGACGCAACGTTTTGTTTTATTATTGTCACAAGTATTGGGATACAGTAAAAAGTATTATTTCTTGCACACTATACAGACCACTCATGGAGTTTCTGGGGGAGAAGAAAAGGAGAGGGTGCAGAATCTAAAAGAGTTAGAGTACTATTTAAAAAGCATAGATTGAGAATAAAAGATAGAATTAGAGGGTGTGCTGGGGACAGCTCGCAAGAAGTTGCCTTGCTCCTGCAGCAACATATGTGGGGTTATGAGGATAGAGTGGGGAGAGAGAGCCTGGGTGAGGTACTCTGTCAGAGAAATGGTGCAGACTCAATGAGTTGAATGATCTCCTTCTGCACTGTAGCAATTGTATGATTAAGTGCGCAATGCAAGCACCAAGGGTTTGGGTTTTTTTTCATAGAACATTGGCATTGCTGGTTGGCCAGTATTTATTGCCTATTCCTAGTTGCCTTTAGAGGTTAAGAGTTAAGAGTCTTGGTTCTGGAGTCACATGTAAGCCAGACAAGGTAAGGATGGCAGATTTCCTTCCTTAGAGGAAATTAGTGAATAGGAGGGTTTTTTCAACAATCAACAATGATGGTTTCATGGCCATCAGTAAATTCTAAATTCCAGATTTTTTTGTTGAGTTCAAATTCCACCATCTGCTGTGGTGGGATTCGAACCTGGATCCCCCAAAGCATTAGCCGAGTTCCTGGATTAATAGTCTAGTGATAATACCACCAGGCCATCACCTCCCCCCACCCCTCTGCATCAGCAGGCAGGGAAGCAGAGAGTTAAAAATAAATCCAAGGATTAATCTTGAAGTGATTGCATTCAGTGATGTCAGCTACAGCGCTTGCCCTGGGGAATGTGCGTTCTCAGCACTTTAATCACACAGCATTGCCTGAATGTACACTGACCCTCAAATTTACAGCTCTGCTTTTCCAGGCTAATAGACCCATGCCCCAGTGTGCGACACAGTAAGTTCACCATTGGTAATGAAGAGTGGATTTCTGTATATGGGATCCCATGCTGGCCTTCGCTAGGGAGCCTTTGCTGGTTTTGACTGCGTGGACAAAAAGAATCTTTGGTGCTTGGTATACTTCGGTATTTCAAATTCCTTTTGAATTATCTAATTAATAGATACGTGTATTTTAATCACATGAATAATTAAAGGCAATGAATAATTAAACCTTGTACATGAAGCGTGGCAGAGGCAATAATAATGCAGCCAATTTAACTCCAGCACTGCTGGCTTTTTAATTCATAATATATGGATGCATTAAATAAAATGACATTGCTTAAAGGGAATCAGATATAGCCCTACTTACCTGAGAATTAATATTAAAGTCTTGTTGGCATCAAATAAAACTTCACACAGATTACACAAAGTCCATTAGCAATGACAGGCCCTTGGGATTGTTTCCAGACCAGTAGTGTTGTGATTAAATACTGAGAGAGAGAGGCACTGCTGGTACAAAACAGGGCATCGAGATGGAAATGTCCACTGGTGGGTCAAGGACTTCTTTGTCACTTTATTTTCCTTGCATTCCATTGGTGGGCCATCAGAGTCGGGAGCAGATCATCTTTCTGAACTTTTGAAAATAATGTGTGCTCCAGGGGCACTGCGGCTCAAGGCCAAAAGAATCACAATGCTTTACACAAAACAAATCCCTTCAGGGGAATGGATCCAAATGGGTTTGTCCTGATTTAGATAGATTTAGATTTCAGAGTTGATTTGGATATTATTCAGAGGAAGCCATATAATGACCAAGTGAGGTGGAGTAAGTGTTGGGTGGGGTGGGGGAACACTCTTTTTTGATGTAGCAATGTGAGAGTCCTGTAATGATGGTGATGTCATGCATGCTGTAATGAGGGTGATATCATGCAGTGGCGTAATGATCATGATGTGCGGGAGTGCTGTAATAGTGTGATGTGCGGGAGTGCTGTAATAGTGTGATGTGCGGGAGTGCTGTAATAGTGTGATGTGCGGGAGTGCTGTAATAGTGTGATGTGCGGGAGTGCTGTAATAGTGTGATGTGCGGGAGTGCTGTAATAGTGTGATGTGCGGGAGTGCTGTAATAGTGTGATGTGCGGGAGTGCTGTAATAGTGTGATGTGCGGAGTGTGGTGAGTGCTGTAATAGTGTGATGTGCGGGAGTGCTGTAATAGTGTGATGTGCGGGAGTGCTGTAATAGTGTGATGTGTGGGAGTGCTGTAATAGTGTGATGTGCGGGAGTGCTGTAATAGTGTGATGTGCGGGAGTGCTGTAATAGTGTGATGTGCGGGAGTGCTGTAATAGTGTGATGTGCGGGAGTGCTGTAATAGTGTGATGTGTGGAAGTGCTGTAATAGTATGATGTGCGGGAGTGCTGTAATAGTGTGATGTGTGGCAGTGTTGTAATAATATGGTGTGTGGGAGTTCTGTAATAGTGTGACATGTGGTAGTACTGTACTAGAGGTGATGTGTGGGAGCACCAAAGTGATGGTGATGTGTGTGGAGCACTGTAATGATCATGATGCTGTAATGAAGGTAATGTGTGGGGAGTGCTATAATATCAATGATGAGCAGGGAGTGCTATAATATTGGTGATGTGCAGGGAGTTCCGTAATACTGTTGATGTGTGGGGAGTGCTGGAACAGTGGTGATGTGCAAGCAATGTTGTAATATCAGTGATGTGTGTGGAGTGCTGTAATATCAGTGATGTGTGTGGAGTGCTGTAATATTGGTGGTGTGTGTGGAGAGCTGTAATATCGGTGATGTGTGTGGAGAGCTGTAATATCGGTGATGTGTGTGGAGAGCTGTAATATTGGTGATGTGTGTGGAGTGCTGTAATATTGGTGATGTGTGGGGAGTGCTGTAATATCAGTGATGGGTGAGGAGTGCTGTAATATCGGTGATGTGTGGAGTGCTGTAATATCGGTGATTGTGTGGAGTGTGCTGTAATATTGGTGATGTGTGTGAAGTGCTGTAATATCGGTGATGTGTGTGAAGTGCTGTAATATCGGTGATGTGTAGGGAGTGCTGTAATATCGGTGATGTGAGGAGTGCTGTAATATCTGTGATGTGTGAGGAGTGCTGTAATATTGGTGATGCGTGTGGAGTGCTGTAATATCAGTGATGTAATATCAGTGATGTGTGTGGAGTGCTGTAATATCGGTGATGTGTGTGGAGTGCTGTAATATCGGTGATGTGTGTGGAGTGCTGTAATATCGGTGATGTGTGTGGAGTGCTGTAATATCAGTGATGTAATATCGGTGATGTGTGTGGAGTGCTGTAATGTCTGTGATGTTGTGGAGTGTGCTGTAGTACCGCTGATGTGTGGCAGAGCTATAACGATGTTTCCTACCTGCATGATGAGTGTCTCCAGTTGATGGGGTGTGACTTTCTTAATGCTGGTCAGCAGAAATTGCTACTTAGAGTTGAGAAGTTCTCATTCTGAAAATGAACACTGAAGATACCTGAGATCTGAGACTCTGGCCGCTCTTCTCCACTCAACATTTGTCTCCCTTCCTTTATTCTACCCTTAGTTACCTCTGATTGCTGTGGATGCTGCTTTGGTTTGACTGAGGGTGTAGCAGGGAAGGGGAGGAGGGTAGGAGGTTTCACACAGTTTGGATACAGCATGTGGGAGCTGAAACGATCAAACTCTAATGGAAACCTGTGGTTTCACTGAGTAACCATGGCCACATGCATTGTTTTGTTCCCCTTGCCGCTGAATCAAAGAATCTGTGTGTGCCAGTGGGATAAGTTTGTCATAACAACAGGCGGTTTGTTCATAACTTTGATAGTTAGTGTGTGTTCGATACAGTGAAAGCAATGAAGAAAAGGCTGAGCTGGGCCCTAATGGATGCAGACAAAACAGGAACTGAATTACAGTTTGGCCAAAGGATTTACAAGGATTTTACCAGAACTGGAAGGTTTGAATATAAGGAGAAGCTGGATAGGCTGAGACGTTTTTCCTTAGAGCGTAGAAAGGTGAGGAGTGACGTTATGGAGGTTTATAAAATCACGAGGGGCATAAATAAAGCAAGGTTTTTTCTCTAGGGTAAGGGAGTCCAAAACTAGAGGACACAAGTTTAAGGAGAGAGGACATTCTCTCTTCCCTCTTCTTCCATTGGGAAAAAGATACAAAAGTCTGAGGTCACCAACCAACTTGAGAACAGCTTCTTCCCTGCTTCCATCAAACTTTTGAATGGACCTTTCCCTACACCCAGCTATAACACTACACTCTACACTCTCTCTTTTCCTTCTATATGTATGGTATGATTTGTCTGTGTAGCACGTGAGAAATAATACTTTTCACTGTATACTGCTACATGTGACAATAATAAATCAGAGGGAAAAGATTTAAAAGGAACTTGCAACTTTATAAGACCCTTGTCAGACCCCACTTGGAGTATTGTGTGCAGTTCTGGTTGCCTCACTATAGGAAGGATGTGGAAGCTATTGAGAGGGTGCAGAGGAGATTTACAAGGATGTTGCCTGGATTGGGGGGCATGCCTTATGAAGATAGATTGAGAGAGCTAGGTCTTTTCTCTCTGGAGAGACAAAGGTTGAGAGGCGACCTGATAGAGGTTTATAAGATGTTGAGAAGAATAGATAGGGTGGATTCTCAGAGGCTATTTCCCAGGGCTGAAATGGTCGCTACGAGGGGATACAGGTTTAAGGTGCTGGGGGGCAAGTACAGAGGAGATGTTAGAGGTAGGTTTTTCACTCAGAGGGTGGTGAGTGAATGGAATCGGTTGCCGTCAGTGGTGGTAGAGGCGAACTCACTGGGGTCTTTTAAGAGACTTCTGGATGAGTACATGGAATTTAATGGGATTGGGAGTTACCGATAGTTCTATGGCCTGGCAGGTACTGATATGATTGGCACAACTTGTGGGCCGAAGGGCCTGTTTGTGCAGGTTCTATGAACCTGAGGGGCCATTTTTTCACACACAGGATGGTACGAATATGGAATGAGCTGCCAGAGGAGGTGATAGAGGCGGGTACAATAGCAACATTTAAAATGCATTTGGACAGGTACATGGATGGGAAAGGTTTAGAGGAATATGGGCCAAATGCAGGCAAATGGGACCAGTTCAATTTAGGAAACCTGGTGGACAGGGATGAGTTGGGCCGAAGGGCCTGTTTTCTGTGCTACGTATCTCTACGATCTCAGAGCTCTAACTGGCCAGGCCAGCATAGCTTTATGGAAATGATTTGGAGCAGGAGATGGCGGAGGCTATTGGCAGCACCCTGTGTTACTGTTCAAAGCGCTTCCCAATTGGGGCTGTTGTCCAGCTGAAGGAGTTGTATTGGATTACAATCGAGAGAGAGGATAAGGCGAGTGAAACCTAAAGGAGGACGGAGGTGAATTGTGCCTGAAAAAGGAGATGAGAGACTGTAGGAGTGCCAGGTAAAGGGTGGGGTGAGAGGGAGAATGTGGAAAAGGACAACGTATAAACCAAATATATCAGAGTGGGAGAGAGTGGGTGGAATTTTCCCTGAGCTCCACTGGTGGGTTCAATGGTGACAATTCGATGAGAGTTCACAAAATGGTTTATTTTGATGTGCATCTCCTGTGGGACCTCCTGCTGGAAACACCCATTGGAGGCAAGAGTGAAACCAATTTGCATCCCGCTAATGGGATGCAGATGGAGGCTTGGCTGTAATCTTTTGTCCAAGCCTCATTTTCTGTGTCATCAGTGAGAAAACACACTGGCCCAGAACACGTCTGGAACAACGTAGTATGCAAAAGCCAGGATTCGCCTGGACAATGCCTGGATTTCGGGATGGAGACCACCAGCAACCCTGGACCCTGGAACACCACAGCAGTGGGTGGGGGAAACATTTGCTGTTGGCTGCCTTTTTGATACATAGAACATAGAACATTACAGCGCAGTACAGGCCCTTCGGCCCTTGATGTTGCGCCGGCCAGTGGACCCTCTAACCTAAACTATTCCAATATCATCCATATGCCTATCCACCAAACATTTGAATGCCCCCAAAGTAGGCGAGTCCACAACTGCTGCAGGCAGGGCATTCCACGCCCTCACCACCCTCTGTGTAAAGAACCTGCCTCTGACATCCGTCCTATAACTACCACCTCTTAATTTAAAGTTATGTCCCCTCGTGTTGGTCATCACCATCCGAGGAAAAAGGCTCTCACTATCCACTCTATCCAATCCCTTGATCATCTTATACGCCTCAATTAGGTCACCGCGTAACCTTCTTCTCTCTAATGAAAATAACATCAGGTCCCTCAGCCTTTCCTCATAAGGCCTTCCCACCATACCAGGCAACATCCTGGTAAACCTCCTCTGCACCCTTTCCAATGCTAATACAATACAATGCAATATAGCACCCAGACATGACTGTGAGACTTGCACCATCATGCTTGGCCTTGACATGCAGTAAAACTTGAAGCCTGTGAGAAATTAGATATAGAATCCTACAGAGCAGAAGACCATTTGGCTCATCAAGTCTGCACTGACAACCATCCCACCTATGGTCTATCCCTACAACCCCACATATTTACCCCACTAATTCCTCTAACCCCAGGACAATGAGAGTTAATATAAAATCATAGAATCCCTACAGTGCAGAAAGAGGCCATTTGGCCCATCGGGTCTGCAACAATCACAATCCCACCCTGGCCCTACCCCTATAACCAGCATACATTTACCCTAGCTAGTACCCCGACACTAAGGGACAATTTACCCTAGCCAATCCACCTAACCTGCACATCTTTGGATTGTAGGAGGAAATTGGAGCACTCAGAGGAAACCCACGCAGACATGGGGAAAATGTGACTTAATCCCGGAATCGAATTGCTGGAGCTGTGAAGCAGTAGTGCTAACCAGTGTGCCACTGTGCCACCCATAAAGCAGCGCTAAACCCTGGAGTGCGTAATTAATGAGGTCATGAAGATATGGTACAGTTTACCACCATCCCCCACAGAAGGAAATACTTCCTGTTCCTGTCCTGCGCTGACTTATCCCAGATTGGAGAATTCCACCCAGTCTGTCAGAATAGGGAGGGGCTGAGAGAAAGTATGCAATAAGGATAAATGAGAGAGAAGAGACGTGTTGGGAGAAAGGAGCTTCCTTCGGTCTAATGTGCCCATGGCGGAGAGGCATGAAATGTTTACAGGGAAAAGCAGGAATGAGAGAGAAAGTTTTCCTATTCTGCCCACTGTGGGAATGGGAGCAGACGAAGTGTGGACCACGGAAATGGCTGTTGACCTTGGACGGGATTTTCTGGTTTTGGGGCGAGCGCAGCTGGAAAACCCCGCCCATAGTGTCAGAACGTTGACCAGATAACAACAAACGGGGAAAAGCTGGGACAAGAAAATTCCTGTAATCTGGCTATGTACCGACCGGAATTCTTTACGAACCAGGATTCTGGGGTCATGTTGGTCTGTTTTTTTGTTGGAGATGATCGACTCACCAGTAAGAATTATTGACGGCTGTCCCCACTCTCGTCGCAGCCACCCATTACTCTGCAGCACCATGTTCCCTTGTCATTCACGATTCGTGCGCTCCTGCATCTCTCACAAGACCCCAACACCCAAGAGCTGTACAACGGTTGGAAGTACAGAGGATTAAGCGTGCTGATATATCTAAGCATCTCTGTGTGAGCACATGGATCAGAGAAAGGTCTGGGATGGATGATGAGTCCTCTCTGGATACAAACATCTGAGAACACGTTGAGGTGAAGTAAGATTGAGGTGGCCAAAGAGCTCTTCTTGCTTCTACAGAGAGCACACTGCTGAGGGAGCCAGGATTTTCCCCCGAAAACACAAGCCCTTTTCTTGATTCACTTGTGGGACTTGGGCGTCGCTGGCTGGCCAGCATTTATTACCCATCCTAGTTGCCCTTGAAAAGGAGCTGCCTTCTTGAATTGCTGCAGTCCACATGCTGTGGGTTGACCCACAATGCCATTAGAGAATGAATTCCAGAATTTTGACCCAGTGTTTGTGAAGGGACGGTGATATATTTCCTAGTGAAGATGGTGAATGGCTTGGAGGGAAACTTGCAAATGGTGGTGTTCCCATGTATCTGCTGTCCTTGTCTTTCTAGATGGAAGTGCTCGGGGTTTTGGAAGGTGCTGACTAAGGATCATTGGTGAGTTACTGCAGTGCATTTTGCAGATGGTACACACAGCTGCTATTGAGCTTCGGTGGTGGAGGGAGTGGGTGTTTGTGGATATGGTGCCAATCAACTGGGTTGCTTTGTCCTTGATGGTATCAAGTTCCTTGAGTGTTGTTGGAGCTGCACTCATCCAGGCAAGTGCGGAGTATTCCATTAGACTCCTGACTTGTGCCTTGGAGATGGTGGACAGGCTTTGGGGAGTCAGGAGGCGAGTTACATGTTGCACTATTCCTAGCCTCTGACCTGCTCTTGAAGCCACTGTGTTTGTGTGGTGAGTCTAGTTGAGTTTCTGGTGAATGGTAACCCCAAGGGCAGTAGGGGATTCAGTGATTGTAACACCATTGAATGTAAAAAGGTGATGGTTAGAGTGTTTCTTATTGGTGATGGTCATTGCCTGGCATTTGTGTGGTGCGAATGTTACTTGTCACTTGTCAGCCAAAGCCTGAATATTGTCCAGATCTAGTTGCATTTGTTGTGTATAAGGCTTTACCTGCTGGTCGCCTGAGTACTGACTATACTGGAACCTCTGGGGCCAGTGCACTTGATGCAGTTAAGGATCTGCAGCAGCTTGAAGGGAACTGATCACCAAACATTGTTTTGCTTAACAGATTTCACGACTGTGAGCTATCAGAGAGGGTGACTGTAGGATATGTTGCCTCCTGTGGGTGTGCTGATACTGAAAGTGTTGCTTTTGGAGGGAGCATCACCTTGGAAAGAACAAAAGGGGAGATCCACGGAGAGCTGTGGCAGATCGGCAGAAAGGGCAGCAATGCCAATTCTATGATTTGATAGATGACCGCTCACTGCTTTAGTAATTCAGGCAATGAAACAGTGTGCTGGGCTGAGTATGTCAGCCACTTACAATGACCTCCCCCTCATTTTGTGGCACATGGGTGTCGCTGACTTTTTGTTGCCCATCCCTAGTCACCCTTGGAGAGTCAACCACATTGCTGTAGCTCTGGAGTCATATGTAAGCCAGACCAGGTAAGGATGGCAGATTTCCTTCCCTAAAAGACATTAATGGGTTTTTTAAACGCTTGACAATAGTTTCATGATTATCAGTAGATTCTGAATTCCAGATTTTTTTTATTGAATTCAAATTACACTATCTGCTAAGACAGGATTTGAACGTGCGTGCCCCAGTACATTAGCTGAGTTTCTGGATTAGTAGTCTAGTGATAATATCCCTAGGCCATTGCCTTCCCTCCACACATGGTAAAGTACTCACCATTTAATGTCCAGGATATAGTGTGGCACTGAGTCTTTCTGCAAACTGTCATTCCATTTCCTGGAGGTTGCTGCCTGATTGGTGGAGTTCACGGCTGAGACCATCTCATTCACATTGTTTAGTGTTCTGGTCAAGCTGTATCTTGAAAATTGAATCCAGTTCTGGTCATCGAATGCGCAAGGAAAGTACCATGATCTTGCTAATGGTGTAAATGAGATTAATAAGTCTTAATCTCCATAGCAAAGGTGGAATAATGAGGAAATATTCCAACTCCAACCTTAGGTGTGTGGGTTGACACCTTATAGAAATCATCAAATATTAAATGGACTGCAAAATAAGACCAATCACTTCATGTTGGTGAAGTAGTGTTTCAACTTAAACTACAAATGCAGGACAAAGAAATCAAGGTAAAAGTTTAGACTTGGAAGAAACAATTCTTCCCACAGTGTTATCAATACCTGGATGACAGTGAAGGTTAATAATCTGGAGTCATTCAAAAAGCATTTAGATACTCTGATGAGGAAATATAGATTTCAGTGCAAGAATGAACTAGATGGTATGAATGGAGTTTCCCTACTATGAGGAGCCATAATTCCATCACCTCTGTGAGGGTCCCTCTGGAGTCCATTCCTTGACACAGGTTAGCACTGCCCATACATCACATCACCAACCCCCCAGTGAGCCCCCCACATGGATCTACCCCTGACTCTGTCGCTTAGCACAATTTACACCCGCGCATGTCCCTCTCCCCCCAGGGGCTACACTCACCTTCGTGCTCCTGTGGAGAACCCCATGACTGTTGTAAACCGGGCCACGATATCTGGTCCTGGGAGACAGGGGAAGAAGATTCACGTCGGTTATGGGCATGAACCTGATGATGCCGAAATTGTGAGCCCTGCCATCCTTCACCCTGGAGGCTCAAGAACGCCCCTCCTTGTTTCTGACCTGCCCTCAGGGCTATCTTATGTATGACTGGTCTTGGTTCAGTTTATGGTTAATGGTAATCCCTGGGTTGTTGAGAGTGAGGGTCTCAGAAATAGAGATACCATTGAATGTCATGAATAATAATGTCTGGAGGCATCGCGAGGTTTCGAGGTTTTACTTGTCAGCCTTGTGAGCTGAGTTGTTTTATCTTGTTTTGTATTCCAGCCCCTGCAGAGTTTGTGCAGTATCCACAGTCCATCTCGAGGCCCGTTGGAACCACTGCCATTTTCAATTGTCTGGCTCAGGGGGAGCCGATACCACAACTTACTTGGCTGAAAAATGGGGAAATCCTGGCACCCAGTGGTCACATTAAACTGAAAAACAACAACAAGTAAGTATAGGCTGACTGCTTTCAAAGAAATTCATCTGCTCTTCACAGGCAGATTTTGGGGAGGGTTTTCTTGGCGCCCATTGTTTATGAAAACCAGGTTGGCCCAAAATCAACCAAATCAGCCTCTTTGTGCAAATATTGATTAGGTGAGATCTGATCTCCTGTTGTGTCCCTACAAATACTTTGCCCATTTGAATAGGCATAGGGAAAAGGAATAAGATGGCATGGTGGCACCATTAACAACATTGGTTTTCATGTTCGCCGTAATTCCAGATTTGCATTGATTGAATTCCATGGTGGAATTTGAACTCCAGCCTCTGGATTAATTGTCCAATGACAATACCACAATGCCACTTCTTCCCACCATTTGGAAGGTGGAGCTTCATAACATTTGTTGATAATTTTCAAGTTACACCAAATCTTAACCTGCAAGCTTCAGTTGTTGTGGCATAGTGGTTAGCACTGCTGCCTCATAGCAACATGGCGGCACAGTGGGTTAACACTGCTGTCTCACAGTGCCAGGGATCTGGGTTCAATTCTCAGTCTTGGTCACTACCTGTACGAAGTTTGCAAATTCTCCCTGTGTCTGCATGGGTTTCCTCTGGGTGCTCTGGTTTCCTCCCACAGTCCAAAAGACGTGCTGGTTAGGGTACGTTGGCTGTGCTAAATTCTTCCTCAGTGTACCTGAACAGGTGGATTTTCACAGTGGTTTCATTGTGGTGTTAATGTAAGCTTACTTGTGACAATAATAAATAGACTTTAAATTTTATTTGGCTGCTTCTCTCTCCAGCAATAACCAAATATGTGTCTCAGGGGTGGGGGTGATTGGAATGGCAAAAGTTGGAGCAGTAGCCAGGCGGGAGAGAGGGCGTGTGTGGTTGGCGAGTCAAGGGGTCACAACCTTATTTAACTGTTTCTGGTGGTGAAGAATTCTAAGTGGAACAGGACTGGTTTCTGTCTCTCAGAGTGGTTCTTCCGCTGGCATTGGGTCTCTCGTTGGTGAGTATATACACGGACAATGCACATATTCATTACTTAGGAATGCATCTAGGAAGCTTGGACACTGGCCTTCGCTTAGCTAGAGTTAGCATCAATGTGCCCACTCCACACCTTAGGCTAACTAACTGGCTGAATGTGTTACTGAAGGCTTCATCACACAACGTCCCTCCTCCTTCTGCTCTCCCCCCTCCCATATTCCTCCCAATATGTCCACCTTCATGGTACCTTCCATGCCCATTTGTTTTCACAGGGGCTGGGGTATATTATTGACTCCTTTAATCATCTTTTGGTTTGATATTTTAAGTTTCCTTTATACTTTTTGCTTTAATGTTCAGCCTCCCCCCAACCCCCACCTCGTAACCCCACAACATTTTTCATGGCTAATCCACCTAACCTACACACCTTGCTGGACACATTAAGCAGCAACTCAGCACGTCTAATTCCCTTCATTTACACATCTTTTGGACACTGAGGGGACAATTTAGTCCAACCAATCCACTTAACCTGTACATTTTTGGACCGTGGGAGGAAACCGCAGCACCCGGAGGAAACCCATGCAGACACGGGGAGAAGACGCCGACTCCACATAGACAATGACCCAAGACCGGAATTGAACCCGGGTTCCTGGTGGCATGACTGCTGTGCGAGTTGTGTTGCTCTAATCACCCAACGTCACCTCAGTCGACACTGAGTGGAAAATCTTGAAAGGACAGATGCAACCAGTTATTTTTAGCCTTCACTGTTTGTGTAGGAGTTGAGCCAATCTCAGAGGCTTTGAAAAAAATTGCAGATGAACACCTTGCAAAACCTTAATTATGTGTTATCAGTACTGATTTCAGCAGAATGTGCCAACTGCTCCTTTCTAAAGGAATGAATTGCTAATGTTATTACTGAAAGGAAGTACGTTATCTCAAGATCACTTTGCTCCAGTAGAGGCTGTTCTAATCATACAGGCTAAAAAAAAATGTTGGTGCAGCTTATGTTTCTCTGACTACCGACAGTAATTTAAGAAGGTCAAGACGTCAAATCGAAAGAACAGGGTGAACAAGGTGGTCGTCAAAATACCAGACAGCCGGGACGCAGGGACTGCTAATTGTTGGAATACTTTTATTAGTTTTTTGGTTGAAACTGCCTTTGTTCTGATGAAGCAGGGTGATTCCTGGTCAAGGTGGAGTTGGCGGCTTCTTAAAAAGACTTTGTGTGGCTTTTCCTCCCGATTTCAGCTCCCGACAGCTGCAGGAGGCCAAGGGGGGTTCAGCTGTCCCTGGGGATGGGAGACATTTTACTTTTCCCAAAAGGTCCACAGTCCCTTCAATCTCTGTCACATGTGGGGTGGGGGGGAGGAGTTGAGGGGGCGTTTGTAGGTCGCACGACAAACTCAATTTAACCAGGGAAAGGTATCTTGCCCACAGTAGCAGCAAACCTACTCCCCACCTTAAGAAGAGACAAAAAAAGCCTCTAGGCTTTCTTCCGACTTGATTTTGGAAGGTGGGTGGGGGTGGCGGGGGAGGAGGGGGTCGGCAAGACATTTAAATCAACTCCAAGGTATCAGTTTTGACTGCTTCTCTGAATCTGTTGCCTGAAGCGGCAATCAATTTAGTGTTAATACTGTGAAAGGAGACGTCACTCAGGCAGAGCCTGATGGGGAAAACAATCCTCTGGGATTTGAGGCCAGCCTTCTCTAACGCGCACTTAGACCCCGCAGTTTTAATTTCCTTAAAAGTTCCCCATTTTTGTTTTGGTGTCCAGTCCCGGAGGAATGGCTTTTGTGTTGGATCCCCCTTGTTTCCTGTGTCTCATCCTCTCCTGCGTCTTGTGGGCCCTTTGCCCGGGGAAAGGCTTGGCCATTGGGCCTGACCCTATGACCTTGAGAAAATCAGTCATGCTTATTGCTTGTGTACAAGACAACAGCCTTCAAAATGGTCTTTTCTCAATAGAATTGAGCTTTATCTCTCTGTCTTTCTCTTTCACACTTTGGTGTGAATGTCTGGGGCACTTGCCTTGCATTGACTTTCCTTTGACAGCTGTCAGTGCATTGTACTGGACGCAAGATCTTCACAGGCATGTGATGTAAACGACAGGAAACAGCCAAACTCTCTCTATCCTCGCTACATTTCCCAGTGATGTGCAAAATGACACGGAGCCTCAACGGGAATTTAAAAAGAAAGCAATTCGAAATATACGGATTCTATCAGCTGGGCATTCTGATGGCAAAGACTAGGAAATGCCAGCTCAGGCTAGCAGGAGTTTGTTCTCAATATCTGGCACTGAATTAATTCAACTAAACTCAGATGGTGTGGGAATTTGATTGTGCTGCAACCAACGTTAAGCGACAGCGTGAGTGACCAGTTTGACGGGCAGGTTATGGACAAGCCCATTAGCATTGGCAGTGCTTGATGGCACCATTTTGGTAAAGGGAGAAAATGAGGCCTCCAGGGCCCCTGTCCACTCCTGTCGCGCCTGAAGTATAGAATCCCTACTGTACAGAAGGAGGCTATTCAGCCCATTGAGCCTGGACTGAAAACAATCCCACCCTGATCCCTGTAACCCCGCATACTTCCCCTGCTAATCCCCCCCGAAACTAGGGTCAATTTAGCATGGCCAATCAACCTAACCCACACATCTCTGGACTGTGGGAGGAAACCGGAGCACCCAGAGGGAACCCATGCAGACACGGGGAGAACATGCAAACTCCACACAGTCAGTGACCCAGACACTCTGGAATTGAACCCAGGTCCCTGGCACTGTGAGATAGCAGTGGTAACCACTGTGCCACCGTGCCACTTAAAGCCTACTGAGGCTGTCTTTCCAAAATTGTGCTGTCCTGAATGCAGGCACCATTAAGGAAGCACACAAATGCAACCTGCCTCGGCGTGTTGTGACCCCACAGTGACCCACCCCCTCCCACCTCTCTCCATCGTAAAGGCCGATACAAAGAGAGGAACTTTCTTTTTCATGTTGGTGACCGACATCACAAGGACGATTCGAGAGATGGGTTTCACCCATCGATAGGCCTCCCTACTAAAGAGAGGAAATGGTTGTCTTCAGGAGGAATGCAGTGAGCTTATTCACTGCTACAATGTCCAAGCCAGGAGCAGTGAGGGAAGACACTGACAATGGGTGTTAAAGGCGTTCCTTTGATCTGTTGTCTCGCTGGGGTTTATTAATCCCATCAGGACGAAGCACTTTCAATGGGAAACTGCAGGAGCTTCAGGAAGCCTCTGCGTACAAGCAGACTTTTCTGTTTCAAAGTGAAATGCCTTTCATTTGAATGTGGAAGCCCTGATTGAAGTGTGCGGCAATGAACACGTGTCCACCATCCAGACAATGAAACGTTCACATCTATTAAGTTGTGTTGGGAGAGGGGCTGCACGTACCTTTCATATTATAGCCTATTACGGAAGCTTCTCAATCGTAAACTAAAACGTTCTGACAAGACTTCTCATTAATATTCTTAGGGCTGCTTTACATTCATTGTGGTGTGTGTTATTTGGATTTAAAATTAGTTATTATGTTTTTCGCAGTTTTATCTTCAATTTTCTTTATCTAAAGGAAGGGAATTTACTGTTGAATTTAGGATGCAGCAATATCAGTGATTGCTAAATATTGGGGAAGGCTGTTTCCTTTCAGTCGCTATTTGCCCTTCAATGTGCCTTCCTTCACTTCTAATTTTGTTTCATGTGGAGCTAAATTTTTAAATTCATTTCACGTGGGTGTTGCTGACTGGACCCATTCCTCATTTCAGACTGTATAGCTGTGTAAGGATGGCAGATTTCCTTCCATCAAATGATAGAATTGCTATGGTGCAGAAAGAGACCATTCGGCCCATTAAACCTGCACCGACTCTCTAAAAGAGCGTCTGTAATAAGTCTTCCAAAGCCTTCACAAAAAATTCCTTTATTTTCAAACTTTAACAGCAGTATACAAAGTTCTAGTAGTTAGCAGTCTATATCTGGGGTGTCAGAAGACCTGACACTCTTGGCTAAGTACAAGGCAAAGACTCTATAATTGGCCAATCAGTTGGATCCTTAATCAGGGTGTTCATACTCCAGTGGGCCAACCTCAATGGCCTGATTGAAATCACTGCAGCATCCCACCCAGGACTTCCACTACCCCTACCCTCTAATCCATGCATTTACCATGCCTAATCCACCTTCACAACTTTGGAGACTAAAGGCCAATTTAGCATGGTCAATCAACCTAATCTGCGCATCTTTGGATTGTGGGAGGAAACTGGAACACTTGGAGGAAATCCACACAGACATGGGGAGAATATGCGAACTCCACAAAGTCACCTAAGAACATAAATGAACCAGATGAGTTTTTACAAATATCAACAGCGTTTCATGGTCATCATTTAGACTTTTAATTCCAGATTTTTACTGAATTCAAATTTCACCATCTGCCATAGCGGGATTTGAACCTAGGTTCCTGGATCTTGCTCTGGGTCTCTGGGTTACTGCACTACAATACCACTACACCACTGCCTTGCATGAAATCGTTGTGGATCAGTCCAAAGGCATGCAGATTAGATGGATTGCCATGCTAAATTGAACCATAGTGTCCCAAGGTATATAGGTTAGGGGAAATGTCTCCCCGACCCCCCTCTTCTCCTGCCACCCCACCGCCCACTTCCAAAATCAAGTTGGAAAAAAGCCTAGAGACTTTTTTGTCTCCTCTTAAGGTGGGGAGTAGGTGCAGTTACTTGGTTCTTTGTTCTTTAATTAGCGGGGTAAATGAATGGGGTTACAGGTAAATCTGGGTAAGAATCAGTGCAAACTTGATGGGCTGAGTGGCCTGTGCACTGTAGAAGTTCTATGATTCTGTGTCAGATAAAAGAATCTTGAAGGTTCTTGAAGACCCCAACACCTGGGATTTCCACAAGGACCCTGCTCTACTGACTTTACTCAAATCCCTGGAAAAACACTGTAAATAGAAACTCATGGCATGTATGTGTTTGAGTGCAATAGTCTTATCATGAATATGGAGTGTGGAATTCAAGACCAACATTTACAATTCCTGATCTGAGTCCCTATTCTTACCTGAGCTGAGATACCAAGCAGGTCTCACATATTAAGCTGTATTTTAGGTGCTCCAGCCTGGTGTGATTTGGGGGCGGAGGGGTCACACACAAGCAGGATGGATCAGTCAGGAGTGATCTACAACAAGTTCAATCATATGGCAATGAGTGCAGCATTTTTGTCACAGATCCTAAGCTTGGTAAACAGGCAAAAAAACCCAACTGTTTATTCCGCAGCTAATCACTGCCAGTAATTCTAGAGAAATCCAGATTTGCTGTAAAGGTATTATTTGAAAAGGAGGCTTGCTTTAGGTTCCTTCTACAGTGTGGCAATTTTATGATTCTGTGAAAACATAAAGCAAGTCTCCTTTTCAGATAACACCTGGACAGCAAACCTGGATTTCTCTAAAATTACTGGCAGTGGTTAGCCTCAGAATAAACAGTTGTTTTTTTTTTGCTGGTTTACTGGGATTAGGATCTGTGCCAAAAAGATTGCACTTATCGCCATGTGACTGAACTTATTATAAATCACACCTGACTGATCCATTCCACCAGTGTCCAGGATTATACCAGTGTACACATGTGTCAAATAGACTCTCACCAGTCCATCAACCCTTGCAGTGGTCTTTGGGGGGAGGGATGGGGGCATTCCTCATGAACAACGGAAATGGCACTCACCTTTTACTGAGCGTTGTGGAATCTCTCGAGTTATAAAATATTCTGAGCATATTCTCAGGGCACTTTAGCACTTGTGAAATATCACAGCTTGGCCATGGTGCAGGCTGTGTCTTCTGACAAATGATTTGTGTTGTTTTACCTCGATTGGCATTTGAAAAAGTCTCTATGGAGAAAGCATTCATTCAAACTTCAGCAACTTCCTGTTGGAGTCCCTCCAATTTCCTGTCTCTCATACAGCCTGAACCAAAACCGTGAATGACTCCCTCTGTGACCATTCGCTAAACCCTTTATTGTTCCCGCACTGACCTCTCTGCAGTTTATTTTAGCTGCTTAACAATTCCGTCCTCTCCTAATGCTCCATCTTTGTGGGACTATCTTTCCTTGATGCCACTTTCAATAAACGTCACCACCAATGGTTTATCCTCCCAGCAGCACCATCATCCAATGATCCATCCCCATCATTGACATGCAAACCCTTGACAACATTTAGGTCAGAATGTAACACAGTGGTTAGCACTGCTTCCTCACAGTGCCAGAGACATGGGTTCAATTCCAGTATCAAGTTACTGTCTGTGTGAAGTTTGCACATCTTCCCTGTGTCTGCGTGGGTTTCCTCTGAGTACTCTGGTTTTCTCCTCCACGCCAAAGATGTTTGGATTAGTTGATTGGCTATGCTATATTGCCTCTTAATGTCAGGGGGATTAGCAGGGTAATTACATTTGGTTTCAGGAATAGGGTCTGAGTGGGATTGTGTTTGGTATAAAATCAATGGGCTGAATGGCCTCCTTCTGCACTGTAGGGATTCAGTGATTCTATTAACATAATCCAGAAACATGGAGTCAGCATTGCCATGCACACCAATGATATGAGACATACCTCTCTCTGGTCAGTATTGTGCCAGCTAACTTCAGCTGGAATGATTGTAGGGGGCTTGACAAATGGGCTTAGACACTTGGGTGAAGGGACAATTGGTGTTTTATATTCTTTCTGGAAGATTTGCATCTGTGAAAGCTGAGAGTGCACAGATTGCCCTCCCATTGCTTGAATAGCCTCTAACATTCACTCAAAGCTCACTCATGAATAATTGCCACTTGATGTGGTTGAGATTGCACACAAGGAATTGATTTGATTTATTATTGTCACATGGATTGGTATGCAGTGAAAAATGTTGTTTATTGCGTGCTAGACAGACAAAACATACTTTTCATAGAGTACATAGGGGAAAAGGAAGGGAGAGGGTGCAGGATGTAGTGTTACAGTGATCACTAGGGTGTAGAGAAAGGTCAAATTAACATAAGGTAGGTCCATTTCAAAGTCTGGTGGCAGCAAGGAAGAAACTGTTCTCGAGTTGGTTGGTACATCAGTTGGTTTGGGCAGCAGAGTGGCATAGTTGTTAGCACTGTTGACTGGCAATGCCAGGGATCCGGGTTCGATTCCTGCTTTGGATCACTGTCTGTCTACACATTCTTCCCGTCTCTGTGTGGGTTTCTTCTGGGTGCTCTTACAGTCTAAAAGATGAGCTGGTTAGATGGACTGGTCATACTAAATCCTCCCTCAGTGTACCTGAGCAGGCGCTGGAGTGTGGACGAGGAGATTTTCACACCAACTTCATTACAGTATTAATGTAAGCCTACTTGTGAGACTAATAACTTTAAAAAAACGTGATCTCAGATTTTTGTATCTTTTTCCTGACGGTTGAAGGTGGAAGAGAGAATGTCTGGGGTGCGTTGAGTCCTGGATTATGCTGGCTGTTTTTCCAAAGCAGTGGGAAGTGTAGATGGAGTCGATGGATGGGAGGCTGGTTTGTGTGATGGACCGGGTTTCGTTCATGACCCTTTGTAATTTCTTGTGGTCTTGGTCATGAATGACCAAGGTGAATGTGGAGCAGGCTTGAAAGGCTGAACGGCCTTCTCCTGCTCCTAGTTTCTGTGTTTTTATGTTCAGAGCTGGAGCCATACCAAGGTGTAATACATCCAGAAAGGAGAACAGCGGCGGCTGGGATTGGGGACGGGGGGGCGAGGAATGAAAAGAGAAAAGGAGAAATGATCAGATATGCTGCCAAGACACTTTTTGCCTTGCAGGATGTATTTGACATATTTTATTTTCTCTCCTTTCCTAGTACTCTGACAATAAATGGGATCTCTCCAGAGGATGAGGCAATCTATCAGTGTATTGCTGAAAATGATGCCGGATCGACCCAAGCCAGTGCGCGGTTAACGGTATTGTGGGCGGAGGGCCTCCCTGGGCCACCTCGGGAGGTAAAGGCCGCAGCTCTGTCTGCGACGGCCATACACGTGTCATGGAGCGAGCCCTCTGAGAATACACGAGACATTATCGGTTATGTACTACACATCCGGAAAACTGCAGGTAGATGACTGAATCCCTTCTTTCACGTTACCAACTTGTTTTTGGTCATCAGTTTATAAAACAATGTGATGGAGAAATTTAACTGATGTCACTTGGATTAGATAGTTCCCAAAAAAACCTCATCATGCAATGGTTGTCAAGCAGTAAGTTGATCATTTGTTAATTGTTCCACAAGAGATTTATAGCTAAATCTATGAATTTTCCCAGAGAGAGATGGAAAAATTTAAATCTACCGAGGGGATCTTAGCAGAAAAATCGTAGAATCGGAGAATTTTACAGCACTGAAGGAGGCCATTCAGCCCATCATGTCTGCATCAGCTCCTAAAAGTACTAGCCAGCTAGTCCCATTCTCCAGCCCTGTCTCCAGAGCCCTCCAAATTTATTACTTTCCAATATATATCCATCTTTCTTTTGAAATCTCCTATGGGATCCACTTGCGCCACTCTCCCAGGCAGTGTGTTCCAAATCCCAATAACTGTCTGAGTAAGGGTTTTTCTCCTCATCCCACTCCTTGCCCTCTTGCTGACAGAATGTTGTTTCCGGCAAGAGTGAAACATGATGGTTTTTCTTTCCAGATCTTAAGACACTCTGCCTAAAAAAAAACCAAGGGGGTATGTTTCACGCTGTCATGCAGGATGTGGTAAAACCCATCTGCACTGAGATTGGGGCACCATCTTTAAAAGTCGCCATGATATAACAGGAATAAACCTCTCCTCCCTCCCCCGCAGAGCCCGCCATGGAGGTCTCAGTGACTCTCCTCCCCATCCCCAATCAGAGTTGGCATTTCTCTCCCCCCTTCCTCCAATCATCAGGATGGTACCAATCCAACAATGCCAACCTTGGCAGTTCCAACTTGTGCCAGGAGATAAAGTAAGGGAACAGAGGCTGGGCGGGGCTTTGATGCAGCTCCATTGTAAGGAGCGGGGTGTGTTTGCAGTTATGTATGGTTTGAGGGGGGAAGGAGGAGAGAGGGCAGTGAGGGAGGAGTTTGCAGGCAGGTACGGAGATGGGGGGGATGCAGGCAGTGAAGGGGTCATTGCTGGCAATATTTCTGAGGGGGAGAGTGACGGGAGCTCCTGATGATTCTGCCGAGGATTGCGGTGGGAGGCTTATTTTAGAAGCTGATCAGGAGTCCCGCTGTCTGTGGGCCGTTTCTGGCCCCGCCCTGCCAGAATAATGGCATAAACCCTGCCCACTTTTTGCCACTCTAAGAGGCTAACGATCTGGAGTGAAAACTGGTCTGTGCAGCTGGAGAGCTCCACAAAGGTTTGTGGTGTGAGCCTGAGACTGGTAAGACTCCACCCTATGCGTCTCAGTAAGGTAATCTCTCATTCTTCTAATCTCCAATGAGTACAGGACCAACCTGCTCAACCTCATTTAAAAAAACCCTTCCATACCCGGGATCAACCATAGTGAACCCTCTTTGGATTGCCTCCAGTGCCAGTGTATCTTTTCTTAGATGAGGGAATCAAAACCGTTCACAGTATTCCAGATGTGTGGTGTTATTGTGGCACGGTGACACAGTGGTTAGCACTGCTGCCTCACAGCGCCAGAGTCCTTGGTTCAATTCCAGCCTCGCATCACTGCCTGTGTGGAGTTTGCATGTTCTCCCCATGTCTGTGTGGGTTTCCTCCAGGTGCTCCAGTTTCCTCCCACAGTCCAAAGATGTGGGGCTTATGTTGATTGGCCATGCTTAATTGTCCCTTAGCGTCAGAGGGATTAGGAGGGTAAATGTATGGGGCTATGGGAATAGGGGCTAGACGGTACAGACTCGATGGGCCGAATGATCTACTTCTACACTGTAGGGATTCTACTGTTTTACAGGAAACTTGAAACCTTCCTCACTAATAGACGACTGGCTTTGTGATTGTGTCATTGGGCGGGATTTTCCAGCTATGCTCACCCCAAAATCCTGCCCGGGATCAGCAGACCTTTGTATGGTCCATCCCCCTACCCGCTACGATTCCCGCTATTAAATTTGAGTCTGCTTTGAAAACTTGAATAGGTGGCAGGTGGACTCTATTCCAGGACAAGTGTTTTGGACATGGGTTGCAGCTACTAAATTCGGCTCTGACTATCACTGACCTTGGCTAAAGAGACCTCTGTTCAGGTTGTGTGACTCTGGTTAGATACTGGTGTAGGATAGGTACGAGTTTTCCCCGGCGACACTTTCTGACCATTTTGTTGATTTTTGTAGATCCGGTGGAGATGGAGTACCAGGAAGCTGTGAGCAAAACCACCCTCCAGCAAGTGGTGACTGATCTGCAACCGTCCACTGGCTACACTTTCTATATAAAGGCTTACACATCACGAGGAGCTAGCAAACCATCTGAGCCAGCTGTCAGCAGCACACTGGGTGAAGGCAAGTAGCATGAGCTCCACAAGGAATGAGAGTGTGGCTGTTTCTTAGACACAAATTGTGGATGATTAGATGATTTTTCTTGACAAAGAAATACGTTGGCTGGAATTCTCTGGTCACTCACACCGGCTGCCAGTGACAATGGAGGATTTGGCGCTAAACAAAATCTCCATTTACAGCAGTGGGACCTGATCGGAGAATTCCCGCCTTTATTTTCAATTATGTTGGTGGTTTGCACGTTGTCTGAATTCAAGAAGAAATCAGAGATAGCTCTTGGGGCTAAAGGGATCATGGGATATTGATGGAGGGAGATTGGATCAGGATAGTGAATATATGTAGAGCCATGATCAAAGTGAATGACAGAGCAGGTTTGAAGGGCCGAATAGCCTCCTGCTGCTTCTATTTTCCATTTTTTAAAAATTCGTGGAACGTGGGCGTCACTGGCTGGCGAGCCTTTATTGCCCATCTCTAGTTACCTTTGGAGGGCAGTTGAAAGTCAATCGCATTGCTGTGCCTCTGGAGTCACATGTAGGCCAGACCGGATAAGGACAGCAGATTTCCTTCCCTAAAGGACATTATTAAACCAGATGGATTTTCCTGACAATTGATAATGGTCATCAATAGATTCTTAAATCAGTAGATTTTTTTTATTGAATTCAAATTCCACCATCTACCGTGGCGGGATTTGAACCCGGGTCTTCCCAGAACATTAGCTGAGTTTCTGGATTAATAGTCTGGCGTTAATACCACTAGGCCATCACCTTCAATTAGACAATGGTTTTCCAGTTAAATTCAATTCATTGTAGGAGCAGTTCAAAACAGGACTTGAGTGAGATTATTCTCACTTCTTAAAAATTAATTGAGGTGATGGGGACTAAAATATTCCCTGTCTTCAGGTATCTAGTATCAAACCAGGCAAATAACTTACGATAAGTGAAGCAGTTTTTATGTCAAGGATAGGCTTGGTATTTATGGAAAATTACTGAGATGGAAAAGAGGTTTTGGCATGGAAGAAACATGGGATAAACTGTCAATGTGACATTAGGAAATATCTCGGAACAAGCTGGAAGGCAAACCTTAGGGGCAGACTAACATCCTTATCCACTACAATGTAGATATTTAATAGCCATTGCTTTCTTCTAAAACTGGTATTATTCTTGAACAAAAAAAACCTATGCACTTGGGGGTTTAAACATCGTCTTAGCCATAATTACAGTTACATTGAGTTTGGACACTGGACTGCAATTGTCACTGTTCTGTGAGAATATCCATATATACAGAAGATGACACTAATATTCATGACTGCTGTACATAAGCAGACATCAGTGACAACATTTCTACTTGATCTGACATGAATGGATATATGAACTGAATGGTAACAGGCAACAGCTACTGTTCCCATTCATTCAATTTATTTAGTAGTGTCACATTAACACTGCACTGAAGTGTTTCTGTGAAAACCCCCAGTCACCACACTCCAGTTCCTGTTCGGGTACACTGAGGGAGAATTTTGCATGGGCAATGCACCTAACCAGCATGTCTTTCAGACTGTGGGAAGAAACTGGAGCACTCGGAGTAAATCTATTCTTTCACAGAGAGAACATACAGACTGCACAGACAGTGACCCAAACCGGGAATCGAGCCCGGTCCCTGGTGTTGTGAGGCAGTAATGCTAACCACTGTATCATTGTGCTGCCCAATGCTCAAGACATTATATCCTGCCAGTGCTCAGGACATCATATCCTGTCTTTTCTATGTTTCAGTTCCAGCTGTACCAGCTCTTTTCATTAAAGTTTTGAACAGTACAGCAATCCAGGCGGCGTGGGAATCCACCATTAAGCTCGGGCAGCATGAAGGGTTCAAGTTGTATTATCGGAGAATCCATGGGGCACACTTTACTGGACCTGTTCTGCTTCCAAGCAACGTCACATCGTACAACATAACGCAGCTGGGTAAGAGCATGGTCCAATTGATCACAAACAGTAAAACATGCAAAAGGCACTGACACAGGTTCTCCCGTAACCTTGATCAAAGAGCCTGGGGATTTTACTGAGTTTGTTGTTGTAGGAGTGAAATTAAGGTTGATTCTGGGGGTGTTTCCAACTGAACCCATAAGAGAAATGTGATGGCTTCCCTGCTCCTAATGTGAAGGCAAGCTCAAAGGAAGCACAGATTGGAGGATTGGCAATACGGTGTTATCAACATACACCCAACCCATAATCTCTTCCGAATGCGGCTTCCTCTGCTTGGAAGATGGGTTCATTCAGTACTAGACTGAATCAGGACTGGTGCTTGGGTGCAGAGATGATGATGCATAACTAAAGACATTTAGCAGGACTTTCCGATCTGATCCGTGCCTGCCCTGCTGCAGGTGAGAATAGAAAATTTGGTGTTCCAGCCAAAACTCCATTCACTTTCGATGATACGGGAGAATCCCAGCCACAAACGAGGGTGGAGGTTTTCGGCGATTGTAGGTGAAATTCTCCAGCCCTTCCTGCTGGCAGGATCTTCCAGTCCTGCTGAAGACAACTCCTGCATCAGGTTCCCCAATAGTGGCATGGGCGAAGATTATAAATTGGCAATGATTTCAGTTGGATAGAATATCTTTCCAGCAGCTTTCATTTGACTTTGATTTGATTTATTATTGTCATACTTATTAATATACAGACAAAGCATACTGTTCATAGAGAGGGAAACAAGAGAGTTCAGAATGTAGTGTTACAGACATAACTAGGATGTAGAGAAAGGTAAATCCGTTCAAAGGTCTGATAGCAGCAGAAAAAAAGCTGTTCTTGAGTTGGTTGATGCGTGATCTCAGACTTTTGTGTCTTTTTCCCAATGGAAGAAGGTGGAAGAGAGAATGTCTGGAGTGTGTGGGGTCCTTAAATATGCTGGCTGCTTTGCCAAGGCAGTGTAAGTGCAGACAGAGTCTACACTTGGGAATACAGTGTTATTGGAGGGATGTTGGTTTGTGTGATGGACTGGTTGATGGGAGGTTGGTTTGTGTGATGGACTGGTTGATGGGAGGTTGGTTTGTGCGATGGACTGGTTGATGGGAGGTTGGTTTGTGTGATGGACTGGGCTACATTCAAGACCTTTTTTTATTTTCTTGCGGTCTTGGGTAGAGCAGGAGCTATACCAAGCTGTGATACAACCGGAAAGAATGCTTTCTGTGGTGCAGCTGTAAAAGTTCAACAAAGAACAAAGAAGTTGGTGTGAGTCATGCCAGATTTCCTTAGTGTTCTGAGAAAGTACAGGCTTTTGTAAGTATGGTGTCAGCATGGAGTGGGGGGGAACCAAGACACCTAAAAACTTGAAACTCTGGACCCTTCCTACTTTATCCGTAATGGTGAACAGTCTCCATGGTGGGTTTGGCTGTGGATTTCCACCCTGTGAGTTGACCTTGGTGGTAACTGTTACTCCATTTGTGTTATTCTCTATAAATGTAAATGAGCAAGTGTCACAAATACGCACCATCACTATCTTTTGATCAGTTGTCACTTCTGAATCTATAATTATACAACTGATTTGTCTTTTGTCTAAGATCCAATGATTGCATATGAAGTGAAGCTTCTCGCATTCAATCGTCATGGAGACGGAAATTCTACCGTGCGCTTTGTGGCCCTGCGGGATGCCGCTGAAAGATCCGGTGAGTAAAACAGGCAGAGTAGGGATAAATTTATGTTGGCAAGCTGTGGAGTTCCACGGAGATCAGTGCCACAGGGACCTCAACTACTTGCAAACTAAGCAGTGATTGGGATGGAGGGACTGGGTGTAGGGTTAGGCCACAACTGGATTATTGTGTGTAATGTAATCACCACATTACAGGAAGAAGATAATTGCTCTGGAGAGAATGCAGAGAGGATTTACTGGAATGTTGCCAGAATTGGAGAATTGTAGCTATGAGCAGAGATTGGAGAGGTTGGTGTTGTTTTCCTTGGAAGAAGAGTTTTCCTTGGCTGAGGGGTGACATGACTCAGGTATAAAAAATTATGAGGAGTTAGGGAGAGAGTAGATAGGAGGAACTTATTTTCCTTGCAGAGAATTCAAAAACCAGGAGGCATAAATTCAAATTAAGTGGCAGAAGGATTAGAGAGGACATAAAGAAGAACTTGTTTTACGCAGAGGGTGGTGAGTGTTTGGAATTTGCTGCTTGAATTGGTGATGTGTCAGAGACTCTAAACTTGTTAAAAAAGTATCTGAATCTACACCTTAAGTGCTGTAAGCTACAGGGTCATGGGCTGGGTGCAGGAAGATGGGATGAGAAAGGGCACCTCGGTGTCTTTGGGTTGGCATGGACAAGATGGGCTGAATAACCCCCTTCTGTATCATTTCTATGGTTCTATGGCTGCATTTGATTTGCTGATAACACCAAGATAGGTAGGAATGTCAGATATCATGAGAAGGTAGAGTAGCTTCAGAGAGATTTGGGGAAGATAAGTGAATGGGCAAAAATTTGACATTGGGAGTATAATGTGGGAAAATGTAAATGTCTCCACTTTGGCAGGGAGAATAGAAAAGCAGTAAACTATTAAGACGGAGAAACATTGCAGAACTCAGAGATACAGAAGGATCCGGGTACATGTTGGTACGCAAATCACAATAAGTTAGTACAGCAGTACGGCCAGTGACTAGAACGGCAAATGGAATGTTGGTGTTTATTGCAAAGGGAATGGAATATAAAAGTAAGGAATTTTTAGTGCAGCTGTACAGGGCCTTGGTAAGACCACATTTGGTGTTTTGTGTACAATTTTAGCCTCTTTATCTGAAAAAGGATTTAATTGTATTAGAAAAGCTTCACATGGCTCATTCCTGGGATGAAGGACCAATCTAAGGTTGAACAGATTAAGCCTAAATCCTTTGGAGTTTGGAAGAATGAGAGATGGTGTTATTGAAGAATGTAAGACCATGAGGGGGGACTTGGCAGGGTAGATGTCAGGGGAATGTTTACTCTGGTGAGGGAGATTAGATGTGGAAATGCCAGCACTGGACTGGGGTAAACACAGTAAGAAGTCTCACAACACCTTTACTTGGTGGTTATTGCCACTAGCTTTCGGAGCACTGCTCCTTCGTCAGAACTCCCCACTCACCTGACGAAGGAGTATCGCTCCAAAAGCTAGTGGTGATAACTATCAAATAAACCTATTGGACTTTAACCTGGTGTTGTGAGACTTCTTACGGGGGAGACTAGAATGAGTGGGTTCATTCCTGGTTTTTGGATACTGTGGAAAACATATATTTCACAAAATATTTACCCTCCTTTATGGTGTGAACATTGAAACACAGAAACCATATAGATTCTTTATGCATCAAGAAGCTATTGTATGTCGGGCAAGTGCCAGAGCATATATATGTGTTTGTGTGCATTCTCATGTCATGATCCATGACAAAGGTGGATGTGCTTGGAGGTCTTAACAGTAACAGACATACATGCAGCATTTTTCACTAAGTACTGCACACATACAGGAGCTAAGATGTAGACAATCCATTCAGTACCAAATAGGTTGCTAATGTGGGTAAAAGTGGGTGGGTTGATATTGGTAGGTAGACTCATATCCTGAGCTTGGTGTCATTTAAAATGTGATTGCCCTTGTCTTCCAACCCATCCCAATGGACTATTTTCTTTTCTCAAGTTAATATACGCTGGATTCTATTGGTGTAGGCCCATCAACACAGCATTCGACACAGTGGGCAGAATTTTCCAGCCCCACTCGCCACTGGAATCTGAACGGGCAGAACAGAAAATTCGATGGACTATGCACAAGTCCATTGATTTTGGTGGGAATTTCCAGTCTTAGGAGTGATGCGGCAGGAAAATCTCACGCCATGACTAATAATAATAATTCCATTTCTATGTTGCTCAACCAATGCAAAAAACATTCAGAAGTACTGTGGTTCAATGCTTCTCAAACCAGTAGCACAATGGTTAGCATAATTGACTCACTGCGCCAGGGATTCCAGGTTCGATTCCCAGCTTTGATCACTGTTTGTGTGGAGTTTGCACGTTCTCCCTGTGTCTGCATGGGTTTCCTACATGTGCTCCGGTTTCCTCCCACAGTCCAAAGATATGCAGGTTAGGTTGATTGATCGTGTTAAATTGCTCTTAGTGTCAAGGGTTTAGTAGGGTAAGTAGGTAGGATTATGGAGATAGGGCCTGGGTGGGTTTGTTGTCACTACAGATAGATGGGCTGAACAGTCTCCTTCTGCATAGTAGGGATTCTGTGATCCTTTCTGTCCTCAGGACAGAAGTCCACTTGCCAATCCCGCTATACCCACTTTCTCTTGCCACCATCATTTAAGGCTGGCAGATTGAAAGAACAAAGAACAACACAGCACGGGAAACGTGCCCTTTGGCCCAATGACCGCGCCACCATTTTAACAGCGTGAGTTCCCTCTTCCACCCATGACCTTTGTCTATGTTTATGGAAATCCACATTGGAAACCAGATTGAGGGGAGACAATTTAGGGACAACTTGTTACACCAATCAGCCTAAGAGCTAAAGAGATAAAGAAATTCCGAAAACAGTCCAAGATTGAATCTTGATGTTAACAGTGTTAAGATGTAGCAAGAAAGATGAGTGTGACATTGGCATTTAGGATTAAAATAGAAGGAGTTTCAGAATTATAGAGTCCCTACATGCAGAAGGAGGCCATTTGGCCCATCGAGCCTGCACCAACAACAATCCCACCCCAGGCCCCATTCTCCCAAACCTATGTATTTACCCTACTAGTCCCTCTGACACTAAGGGGCAATTTAGCATTGCCAATCAACCGAACCTAGAAGAATAACAATAATAACAACATTGATAATGATTCTGATAGGATAAAGGATTGGAAGCTACAGATAAAAGTAGAATTATCTTGTCAGATAACAAGGCTTTTTTGTATCCTGTTTAAGAGACCTGAGCATTGTCATTGGGACAGGGGTGCTCCTGATATCTTTAATAAAAGGCATTTCTGTGTTACAGTTCTGAACACTCCGTGTGACTGTCTGAAGGAGGAGCACACTAGCAAAACATCGACAACTGGCATCATTATTGGAACTCATATTGGAGTCACCTGCATTATCTTCTGTGTCCTGTTCCTGGTATTCGGGTATCGAGGAAGGTATGTGCTTCACAGATCTCCTGTACCACAGCAACATTGAATGTGTAAATGTTAAAGCACAGAAACAAATTAGACTCTGTTGTGCATCAAGAAGCTATTGTATTGTATGTGTGTGCAAGTATACATATATGTGCTTGTGTGCATGGCCATGTCATGATCCTTGACACATGTGGACATACCTGGGGCCTGATTTTATCAATTTGACTCTTAAGTGCTGAATCTGGGTTTAATGCAGATCTGACTTTGAAATCTGCTTTCAGGTGACCCCATATGCACTCAGGCTGAAAAAACAATCGCCATTCCCATTCTCACCCGAAACAAGCGGAGCTCTGAACTGTGCATGCACAGTTAGAAAAAAATTTGGAAAAGTACACCCACGTCAGATCACTCTCGAGCCCCAGAAAGCAGAGAAAGTGGCCTGGAGCGAAAAGCGGGAGCGATGGTGCACATATATCGCTGTGCCCCTTACCCATCCACCCCTCGCTACCCAAAACAATTGCCATCCTCTGTGCTGTGCCAAAACTGATCTCCTGCAGAGTGGCAACGGATCCCCCTGCCCCCCACTAGAGATCCATCTGCCCCCCACCCCCTCCCAACACCACCACCACCCCCCCTCCCCCACCCATGAGCCAATGGCCTCCTCCTGCACTGCGGGGATTCTATGATTTTATAAATCCATGCAGTAATATATGCAAGTGTATTGCTTCTTATGTCAAGTAATACTTTCATGAATTATGAATTAAAGTTGTCCCTTGGACCTTGTGTTTCTAGGTTGCTGATGTGCAAAAACGTTGAGGACCATCTGGCTGCCCCTCAGACTCCATCCAGGGCCCAGAGAAATTCACAAGGACTGGTCCTGAATGGTGGGTCACGGCGAGGTCGAGAGGAGTTCACAGCCAATAGGAAGATGGCTGACATGAATGAACTGGAAAGACTGTTTCCCGCACCAATTCCCAATGATCACCAACACAAGGGAATTACGGTAAGATCTGCTGGCAAGAATCAACTCCGAGGCAATCAGTATTCCTGAGAAAAGGCGAAGAGATCCAGACCCTGAACTTCCCTCCACTGGGAGGTCCCCACCTGATGTCACATGGTTTGGAAATTTGGATAAGACCTCAGAAGGGTTTGGTGGAATTTTCTGCCCACCCCCCCCCCGTCCATGCCATCAGCTGGAAAACCCCCGTCTCTTGCTGTGAGTGGGTTTTCCCATTGATTGCACCCTTCGCTGCCAGGGAACTCATTGCTGGGGAGCACCATTGGCAGGGTTGGAAGATCCCACTGGTGGAAATGGCTGGAAAATTTCAGCCATTGGCCAGAATCCTCAGACCTCATTTTCATCTGAGATGCTGAAACTTGAAAGGCTATGGATTAGGTGCTGGAAATTGGGACTAAAATGAGAAATTAATTTCTTTTTATTCTCTTTTTTAGCCAGCACAGATATGATGGGCTGAATGGCCTTTTCCTGCACCTTAACTTTTCCATGTTTTACTATGTAATGTATACTTAAGCAATAATTTGGCTGCAGAGTCCACCACAGAATGATTTTGGCTTCCTGTAAATTTGGTGCACAAAAATCACACATATAATGATAAATGAAAATACACAATGGTATGAAGTACCTGGAAGAAACTGTATCCCTGTGACCTTGCAGCAAGTTATGGCTCATGTTATAAACTTTTTAATAAAAAATTTTACTTGATTCTTAAATTTACAAAGCCAGTGCTCAGAGTGGACTGGGCCAACCCCAATCCATTCCTTGCTTGCTCCAAAAACCAAATTCAAAATTCCAATTGAACCCATTCACAGTCCCCACAACAGAGACAGACAAGGTCCAAGCTGACAAGATAAGGCATTGCATCCCATCTTGGGCTTGATCTAATACTTGGTCTTAGCCAAAAGGCTCACACTATGAACTGTAGATTCCTCTCTTGCAGTCCAGGGGGAAAGAGAATCATAGAAGCCTTGCTGTACAGAAAGAGGCCATTTGGCCCATTGAGTCTGCACTGACCACAATTCCACCCAGGCCCTATCCCCACATATTTACCCACTAATCTCTCTAACCTACACATCCCAGGACACTAAGGGGCAATTTTAGCATGGCCAATCAACTTAACCCGCATATCTTTAGATTGTGGGAGGAAACTGGAGCACCCGGAGAAAACCCACAAGGAGAATGTGCAAACTCCACACAGACTTTGACAAAGGGTCATCTTGACTTGAAACTTCAGCTCTTTTCTCTCCTTACAGATGCTACCAGACCTGCTGAGATTTTCCAGCATTTTCTCTCTTGATTTAAATACTAATGTCAGAGTAATTTTCAATTTGCAGCTATTTATATCTTGGAGTAATGCTATGTTTTTTTTTAACCTCCCCCTGCCCACCCCACTTCCTGTTCCCCACAGGCTAATAATGTCATCCCCATCTCTGAAGAACAGCCCAGTTTGATCTGCCAGAACTCTGTATTCCCACTGGACGAGTTTGTTGTGACTCAGGAACAGCACACTACCTTCGAAACCGTAGTTCAGTGTTCTTTAGACCACCCTAATTTAAATGTTAACCAGCGTAGCTTCCCTGCAGCGAAAGACAGTAGTTCAGTCGCCACCGAGTGAAATGTTGTGAAGCCAAGTCTCGTTGCCTACCTGTAGGCTTATTACTGGAACTCACTTGCTGACATTTATCGTTTTCCTGTCTGATGACATCTACAGTAAGGACCATCGGTCTCAGGTCAGCTCACGTTCTTCTGTAGATTTTTTTGTATCCTCAAAGACACTCAGGCATGTTGTAATGAAGGTACTGGCGAGTTTAACCGGTGACACCTACCTTTTGAGGATGCATTTCAGGCCTACACGCGTTAGATTTTCAACCATCTGCAAACGCACACATCAGTCTGTTGGCTGGTCTCGCTGCATAGCAACTACTTTGATTGTAGAACAACTATCAACATCACTGTAGTCAGGTCATACATCACAGGTCTCCATGCAGGGATTCGATAGATTTCACAGTGTATCAATCTCAGGTTACAGGTTCAATAATTTCAGCGGTGGATTCTTTGCAAACAAAGTGACTGGTGAGGCCTACATGTGGGCTGCTAATAAGACTTGGAAAAACAACTCAAAGAAAAAAAATTGATGATTGAAAACTACCTCAGCCGCATTGAATGTCTTTTAAGGAAACTGTTTAAATTGGTATCTTCCTTCCTGCAAGTGGAATAGCATTTGGTCAGTACAGATGCAGTACTACCTCAAGGCCTCACTCATCTACCATTTTCCTTGAAGCAGAGGAAAAAAGCACTTCCAAATATAAGAGAAACATTCTACCTCAAATTTTTTAGAACTCCATTCTGTGTCGTGGGACAGTTTTTCCCTCCATTGATGTACATGCTGATTTAACCAAATCTCCTGCCTGCTGTAGGTTGAGGTGTGGAATTTCTGGTCATTACTTTTTCGTATGTTACACTGTATATAGCCACGTCTTGCGTGTTTGCGTTTTTTTTTACATTGCAAAAGTGTTTATTCTCGTCGATTTGTCTGTAATGTTTATCAGAGAGATATTTTTTATCATCGTTCCTTACTCAAGAACGTCACCAAAGACATGCTTTTGAAGAGAATTGAACGAGGTTCTGGGTTCCTGTTCAGCGCCTAACTCTGCAGATCCTTTCCGTAACGCTCACACGCCTCACTTAGGCCAGAGCACATTCCAAACGGAAGGACAACAATGTAACCAGTGTTGACTCAAATATTCCCAGTCCTGGCTCCTGCCGGACCTCCCAGGATGTCAGTCACATCTGCAGCCTCGGGAAGAAAAGTTCACATCGGCCCTGACTCGCTTGCTTTGTTCGTGTGGGTGGGAGTGCGAACAACCCAGCTCTCTTGCCTGCTTTGGCCTGAGGAAGCGGAGCCTCACAAAAGGAGGACTACGTTCAGAGAAATTACATCTGGAATGTTCTTCCAAAGAGTGCAGAGGGAAAAAGGAATACAAATCACAGATGTGAAGTCAAGATGTTGAGAACCCCTCCATCAAAACAAGCACTGGTACAGACTGGTCAACCTCCATGCAGACACGTCTAAAGTTCCGCAGTAATTTAGTATTTCTTCTTTTTTGATAGTTTGTAAATTTGCAGTCTTATTGTTCCTCATATTTTGATGCCCATGATCTGTGCTCTGTCAAGGTAACTGTGAGTGTCACGGCCTACGTGGATGTTTTGCAATGGCTGTGTTTCTGTATGTTACTGGGGTTGCTGTGATGCCCCTGTTTCAGTACAACTGCTGGTTAAAAGTGAAAATGGTTAGTTTCTGTGAAGCCCTGTTTGTGCAGTTTTATTAGATGGTGGGCAGCCACTTATCTACCTCAGTATTAACCATCTGAACTTTCCAGTGAGCTTGCCCTTGGCCTCCTCCCACATTGCCCCAACATAAACCAGTGTTAGGATTTAATTTTTGGCATCATTCCGTTCTGCACTCGTTAGCACATTTACCTCTTGTAAAACTATTTGAAGCCACTAAATGTGAGTTTGGGGTGGGGGGAAGTACCTCCAATTTAAACCCTTCAGTATAAACAGAATGAAGTCGTTAAGTGTTGAATGTTCAGAGTTTTATAGCTGGCCCTTTGAGTATTGCATTAAATATTAAAATCCTTTTAATCCTTTCATCGTGGATGAGATGTTCAGGGAAGTTCCACATTCAGTGTTATGAAAACGTAATGGATGTTTGTCCCACACGTATTTCCTGATGAGGAAGCAGTGCAAGTATACAATCTGAAAGCTGGGATGGACAGAGATTTGGAATTGGAAGGAGAAAAAGCACATGATTGGAAATTATGGACTATCTCTTTAAGAAAGCTGCTTTTTTCTTGCATTAAGGTAATACTCAGAGGGTGTACACCAAGGGGCTGTTTTTCAAAAACATTTACCAGAGGAGCAAAATGTTGGCAAAGTCAGCCTGACAGGGGGGCTGGGGAGGTACTTAGCACTGCTGCAATTTCAACCAAGAAAATGTAGCAAAGTACACGGGCAAATTTAAAACAGGAACACCATTCAAACCTCAGTGTGGGGATGTGCGAAGTTCATAGTGGGGAAGGTAAGGTGCGTTGTGCATTCTGAACTTGTTGCACATACGAGCATGCTGCGTTTATACACTCGCTCTCGATGTGACACACTCTAGTTTCCCGACATGTGGATAGTCTTCGATTATATTCACACTACTTGAAAATGCGCCGGGAGGTGATGGCTATCTCAGGGACACATCGCCATGTTTCTTTTGTAGCTGAACGCAGAGTACTTCTGTGACTACAGGGTATTTTCGGACTGTTAGATTTTGAGTATTTATTAGCACCTCTCTCCCCATTTTATTTTCTAGTTGTTGGAGAAACATTGGATAAGCCCATTGCGCGTGGTCAGTAGTGAACCTACACTCTTCACCAGTACACTCCAGGATGATTAAGGGACTGAAATTGTAATTGAGAGCATGTAACTAAGAATTAAATGTTTTTAAGATAGCGATAGAAACTCTTGGGTGTCCGAGAGTTCACACATTTACGTTAACTTGGAAGAATATTTTGCTACACAATATAATGTATGAAGATAAAGTGGAATGTTTAGTAAGAGACTTTTTATTCAAACACTCGACGTTGACTCCTTTCAGCTAAAACCAGGGATGAGCTGATCATTAAATTACACCTGGAACAGACCAGCTCCTCAGTATCACCTAGAAATGAAATTAAAGAGAAAATGCTGGAAAATCTCAGCAGGTCTGGCAGCATCTGTAAGGAGAGAAAAGAGCTGACATTTTGAATTCAGATGACCCTTTTTCAAAGCTTTGTCAAAGAGTCGTCTGGACTCAAAACGTCAGCTCTTTTCTCTTCTTACAGATGTTGCCAGACCTGCTGAGATTTTCCAGCATTTTCTCTTTTGGCTTCAGATACCGGTATCTGCAGTAATTTGCTTTTATCATCTAGGAATGATTGTTTCTGTTGTTCAAAAGGGGATAACTTTCTACAGAAGTAGCAGACTCGACAGACATCCAAATGCATTGAAAGTTTGCCCAATAACATTCAATGGCAAAGGCCCATAGATCAGGCAGAAACTAGCTACTCACTAAGTTGTATCAGGTACATATTCACTGTAAAGGGATGATTTTTTTGTAATAGTTTATGATATTTTTTTACATGCTAATTACTGTTACAGCCGCAACGATGATTGTGTGTGAATTCTGATAACTGAAATGTTTGAAGATTCTTTTGAGAAATGCACAGTTTATTTCTGCCAATGTGATGTCCTATTTTCAGTATTATTAACATGTTTGCTGGGGATTTTGAGCATACTTTAGATTTAGATTTATTAGTAATATATTATAATTTTTTTTAAAATCACAAATGTCTACACAATGTTAGGTCGGATGTAGATTTAAGGTAACCATGTGGATAACACTGTTACAAAAGTTCTTTATTAAAACGGGTCTTTATTGGGTTTAAACACATGTTTGCCCAACACTTGCTTTTCATACAATGGAAACCTCGATGCCCATTCTCCCAATCTCTTTTATTGGCACATCAAATTCCCTTTGTTGCTTCTGGTCCACTCCATGTTTGACTGTTTTCCGTAGAATCCCTGAGGTGCAGATGGGTGCCATTCAGCCTACTGAGTCTGCACAGACTCTCTAAAAGAGAATTTTACTAAGACACCGAACCTTCTCCCCACCTGCTCCCCCCATCCCTCCCTGCCACCCACTAATCCCAGTAACCCTACACATTTACCATGGCCAATAAATTTTACCTACACATCTTTGGACACCAAGGACAATTTAGCTTGGCCAATCCATCTAACCTACCCATCTGCGAACACTAAGGGGCAATTTAGCATAGCCAATCCATCTTACCTGCATATCTTTGGAGTGTGGGAGGAAACTGGAGCATCTGCAGGAAACCCATGGTTTTTGAGTGCTGCAGAATACCAATTGCAAAAACAAAATGGTTGAATATAGTGAGAGCAATTCTAATCTGGTGCACAAAGAGGAAATGAGGAAGAATTGGGTGGACCCCTTTCTTACACTCCACACAAATATACACTCCATTGAAGTCAATAGACTATTTAAAGCAGAGCAGAGTGTAAAACGTACGTCCGACTTGAGCCCACTCATTTCCCACTGGGTATGTTGGGTTAAAATTACCTCCAGTGTTTTTATTTATTTTAAATGGAAGCGTAAATTTATTTTGGAGGACCAGTTCCCCAAAGATTTGCAGTTGGTGCGTTATTTCGTTATCACAAAGAGAAGATAGCTAAGTGATCATTAATGCAGCACATTCTATTATGTCATCAATCTATGGAGACCTTTTGCTTAACATGGATCATGAGCTAAGTGCTGTTCTCCAAGATCAACCAGAAATTGACTTTGATCAACACTCTGTTTTGCCAACATGCAATGTGTTGATTTTTCAATGGATTACTGAAATGTGCCAGTGTCAAGTTATTTAAAGAAGATGATGGGGAGGGGGGAGGATGGCTGAGGGAAGTGTTCATTTATATCAAGGGATGGGGATTTATAATCATGTGAATGTTGATTCATTGAGAGTAATTCAGATTTAGCCTTGTTGGGGGCACAATGTCATGAACTTGGCTGGTGATGGGTTCAGTCCCTACTTATCTCAGTGCGTTCAAGGTTAACTTTAACAATGTATTATTAACATTCCTGATATGTAAGGATGGGTAACTGTTCCCACACAAATGATGTTGGTGTAATATTCCATTCATTATGTATCGATATACTGTAGACACAAAGAGGATACTGTCTAACTGTGGTAAGGAGCCAGACACTGGATTGTGAAAGGTTATCCAGAGCAAAATAAAAAGGCATTTGTGAGTTTTTTTTTTGGGGGGGTGGTTTTGAAAATGTCTCCTGCTGTCAATGTATCATCCATGAGCTGTGTGATTTCAGCCACATAAATGTCAGTGATACGAAATCTCGTGTAGGTGTCGGGCTGAGATACTGCAGCTCCACCCTACCCAAGCTCAAAGCACTTTCCTCTCCTGCTCACTCATTGTTCCTTGTGCGAATGTTCAGATTCCCACTGATCATATGATTGTTGACTTTGTACGATAACAGAATCTTTTTGTAGTTCAAAATTGTTTAGTGTGTGGAAATGAAAAATAAAAGTGTTAGTTAATCCAATCTTAAATGGTCTGTGTGACTTGGTAAAGTTTTGTTTAGTTATAAGTGTCACAAATAGGTTTACATTAATACTGCAATGAAATTACAATGAAAATTCCGGCATCACCACACTCTGTTCGATACACTGAGGGAGAATTCAGCATGGCCAATCCACCTAACCAGCACATCTTTTAGAAAGAAACCAGAGTACCTTGAGAAACCCACATGGAGAATTTGCAGACTCCACACAGACAGTGACCCAAGCTGGGAATCGAACCCAGTTCTCTGGTGCTGGGAGGCAGCAGTGCTAACCACTGTAACACTGTGCTGCGCCTGCACCTCCCCCCCGCCCACCCCCCAACAAATAATGATATGCTAGAAGCTGTGAATTTGCATAAGGCGTTGACTTCACATCTATAAATTTCACAAAAAAAGATTTGCTCAGTCAAATAACAACCACGAGAAGTGTTCAATTCTATCTAACATTCCAGTAAATTCTGGTTTTGTTGCATTTTATATTCATTTATGATTATTAAATGGTCATTTTATCCACTAATTCTCCAACAATCAGTGCAAGTGTATGTATGCACAGGTGTGGGTGAATGTGTATGTGTGGGTGAGTATTTATGTTGTATGTATGGGAGTGGGTGTCGGTGAGTGTGGATGTGTGTGAATATTCTCTGGTCAAGCGTCACTATGTTGAGCAGTTTACTTGGTCTCACTGCCTGAATTTTAGGGCCTCCTGTTTGAAGGTGGGGAAGGACATGTAAAATAAAACAGCTCGCCAATCCACACCTTCCCACCCAACTCCCGACCCACTCCCCTATGTTAAGGTGGCTGGCTAAGGTGCCAGGCAACCCACCCACCCTTAGGCCAATCAAGACCTTGCATGCCAATTAACTCTGACTTAAGGGTCTCATTTCAGCCCTGCTGAAATGTTTAGGTGTGTTAGGGGAAGACGGGGACAGGGTGAACAGCCTGTCAGCTTTCATTGCAGAGGCTGCTGGTAGGGAGGAAGGTTGAGAGAGTACCACCTCCCAAGGGAAATTTCTTGTGCCCATCAGGGACACTCCTCCCTCTTTCTTTCATCCTGCTCCTCTCCCACCCCACCCTTAATCTTTCAACCACCCTTTGCTGGGGCCTCATAAAACTCACGGAATCCCTCATCAAGTAGAACTCAAAATCCCTACAGTGCAGGAGGAGGCCATTCAGCCCACTGAGCCAACAGAGCACCTCACTCAGCCCTACAACCCATCCTTATCCCCGGAAATCCATACATTTATCGCATTCAGTGCCCCACACATCTAGGAACCTAAAGGACAATTTAGCATGGCCTGTCCAGCTAACCTGCACATTTCTGGAGTGTGAGAAGAAATCGGAACACTGAGAAGAAATCTACATAGACACAGGGAGAATGTACAAACTGCACATGACAGTCATCCGATGCGGGAATTGAATTCAGGTCCTTTGCACCCTGAGGCAGCAGATGGCACCACTATGCCATCCCACTGAACTCTGTGCACAGTGGATAGCACTGCTGATTTACAGCACTAGGATCCCAAGTTTAAAATCTCGATTTCAGTTACTATGCAGAGCCTGTATGCTCTCCCTGTGTCTGTGTGGGTTTCCTCCAAGTGCTCCAGTTTCCTCCGAACAGTCCGAAAGATGTGCAGGTTAGATGGATTGGCCATGCTAAATTCTTCCTCCGTGTACCCAAATAGGTGCCAGAGTGTGGCAAGTAGGGGATTTTTCATAGTAACTTCATTGCAGTGTTAATGTAAGCCTACTTGTGACACTAAGAAATAAACTTTAAACACTACAATCATCTGTGAATATCTCTTCAGAAAATCCACTCCCTCCAAGCTAAGCTTGCCCAAAATACTTGGATTTGCCTCACTCCATCCCCATCTTCTGCTACAGAATTGCTTGTAGTCAAAACAGCAATTGCTATTGCTTGCTGGGAATTGACAGGATTTTATGGTCCTGAGGAATGTAGATCCCATTCTAATCCAATTAAGGCTGCTCCCAGTGTAATATCAGAAATACTGAAGACCTATGCTCTAGAAATTGCCATGGCCCAAGCCAAGCTGTTTCAATACAGCAACAACACTGGCATCTACTCAGCACTGAGGAAAATTGCCCCGATAAGTCCTGCACAGAGGACAAATCCAATTACTACCCGATCAATCGACCGTCAATCACCAGCAAAGATGGAAGGTATTGTTGACAACACTACCAAGAGCACTTGCTCAGCAATAAGTTTGGAGTCCTCCAGAGCCTCTCAGTTTCCAAATCATTACAGCTTTGATCCAAACATGGATCTTGACCAAGTAGCCATGACAAACCTGAAGTCAACGGGAACTTGGGAAAGCTCTGATTGGAATCATACCTGGCACAGTGAAAGATGGTTGTGGCTGTTGGAGGTCAGTTATCCCAGCTCCTGGTTATCACTCTAGGAGTTCCTCAGGGGAATGTCCTTGGCCAAACCATCTTCAACTGCTTCATCAATGAACTTCCCTCCATCCTGAGGTCAGAAGTGGGGATGTTCACAGATGATTGCACAGAGTTCAATGGGGAGGCAGTAGCATAGTGGTATTGTCACCGGACTACTAATCCAGAGATCCTGGACAAGATCCAGGAACCCAGGTTCAGATTCCATCATGGCAGATGAGAAATAAAAGTCTAATGATGACAACGAAACCATTGTTGTTTATTGCAAAAACTCATGCTGTCCTTATCTGGTCTGATTTACACATGCCGTTAAGTCAGTCTTTATACATCATGGTCAGTTTTATTTCCTTTAACATATTCTATTATACATTCCTGCAACATTATTTGTTTGTTATAATACACTTTGACATATTTAGCATAATTATCAAACTCCCATCAGTTTTCCAACACTAACATATACATGCTATATATAGGACATCATTGCACACATCCCATAACTATCAGTCAATGTTGGTTGCAGATAGCCCATTATAAACTTCCTGACTCTTGGGTTTTCATGTCATATCTTAGCTTTGAATCACAGAATCCCTATAATGCAGAAGACAGCCATCGGCCTATCGAGTCTGCATCGACCACAATCCCAGGCCCTTTCCTCATAACCCCATGCATTTACTAAGGGGCAATTTAGCATGGCCAATCCACCTAACCTGCACATCTTTGGATTGTGGGAGGAAAACATGCAGACACGAGGAGAATGTGCAGACTCTGCACAGACAGTGACCCAAGCCAGAAGTCGAACTCAGGTCCCTGGCACTGTGAGGCAGCAGCGCCTCTGTAAAACTTCATTAATTTGTGAATTTCATGAAAGCAAGCTTGCACTGCCTAACATACTCAGGTATGCTATTTGAATTGAATTAATATCAAAACCAATGTTCATTGCATTAAACAAATGAAGGGTGTGGAGCTAAAGTGGGAAAGATTTATCCTCTTTAATATGGGATGACATTGGAAAGTTATCCTCCTAAACCCAAGTAATATTATTCTGGCAGCAAGTCTCAAATATCCGAGGTGGGTGGAGCATCAACTCAAATCAGGAAATCGCAAAGCCGCCCTGAATACCCCAGGGCATTTTGACCTCAGCCTACTTGAGTTTCATTTGAACTTTAACCCTTGACTGAGTTGGTTCAGGTGCTTTAACATGGGGAATGCTCCAATCGACAGACAGCTGCCTCCTGTCTCCAGGGTGGGCCTGTAGGCACTTCAAAGAGACGTTGGGGGTGGGGGGCAGCGAGGGGTGGAAAAGAGAATGAGACTAAAAGTCATGCAGGGCCTTTTCATCTTATCCATTTGTGGAGGCTCCCTTGAAAGCAGGGTTACCGTGGCAACAAGGTCAGAAGTTTTGTGCTTTAGATCTTCGCTGTACATGTCACACAACTCGGACCCATCCTCGGCATGCCGTAATGTCGTGTTACAGTGTCACTCCTGCTGGGAAAGGGCTGGGCGAACACAACTTTATCAGAATCAGTTTCATTTTTAAAATATCCTACTTTACATTACAATGCAGATTCTACTTTCTGGTTTTGTTGTGGACTTGCTCGCTTGCTCCTGGTCTGCCTGGTCACTGCTCCGGATCTGCTGCGACTGTACCTTCAGGAGAGAGAGAGAGAACAACAGGAGGCCATATGATCACAGAATCTCTACAATGCAGAAGGAGGCCATTCAGCCCATTGAGTCTACATTGACAACAATCCCAACCATGCCCTATCTCATAACTACCATATATTTACCCCGCTCATCCCCTCTATCCTACAAATCTTGGGTCACTAAGGCCAGAATTTTACTGGCACGCCTTCCCAAGGCTTGTAAGATGCTGCCCGTGGCCAGTGGAGAATAGCCGCCCTTTCAGAGCAGGAATACTACTGGTAAAATCACAGTCTGAGGGTCAATTTAGCATGGCCAGTCAACGTAACCTGCACATCTTTGGACCAACGGAGGAAACTGGAGCAGCTGGAGGAAACCCACTCAGACACAGGGAGAATGTGCAGACCACACAGATAGTGACCTGAGGCTGGAATTGAATCTGAGTTGCTGTGAGGCAGCAGTGCAAACCACTGTGCAATAAGTGTACAACACAAGTGAAATAACTGCAAGCTCTGATGTTTTGGATGTTGGGGTTGGGGAGGGAGGTGGTGGGGAGGGAGGTTTGAAGTGCGAGAGCCCACAAACAGGTCTTGCAGCTTTGACTGTGATACACATCAGGGCATGGCCAATAGCTACATCAGATACAATCTCAGATTATAGATTGTTTCAGTGCAACCTTTGCATTTTTTATGATGAGCACTAAGAAACAAAGAATCCCTACAGTGCAGAAGGAGGCCATTCAGCCCATCAAATCTACACTGACCATAATCCCACCCAGGCCCTATTCCCATAACCCCACATATTTACCCCAACTTTCTCTTTAACCTACACATCCCAGGACACTAAAGGGCAATTTAGCATGGCCAATCAACTCAACCCGCATCTTAACCACATCTTTGGAATGTGGGAGGAAGCCGAAGCATCCAGAGAAAACCCAGACAGACATGGGGAGAATGCGCACACTCCACACAGACAGTGACCCAAGCTGGGAATCGAACCCGGGTTCCTGGCACTGCGGACAGCAGTGCTAACCACTGTACCACCCTGCCACCTATTTGCACGGGATTAGTTTTCCTGCTATAGTCTGCTGTAAATGCACCCCCTACAGCTATCAGGGATGTGATTGGGTCAAAGCTAGGGCTGAACATGGGTGACGAGGGAATGAAATGACCTGGCCTGGGATGGGTGTAGCTGACAACATGGAAATATTGGGAATGCTGCCTTGAACTGAGACTTCTGCTGCAATATTGGCAATAATTAGCAGGCAATTCTAAAGTTAAAAAACCCTGTTATTAACCATACAGTATGTATATTATTAAAAATATAGAATTATTAAAAGTAACTCTGACATTAGCATACAGTATAAATATCTTTAAAAAGCACTTAGTAATCACACAATATTTTTATTACTAACATTATAAAAACATTATTAAAATAGCCCTGTTGTTAATCAAATGTAATATATATTATTTAAAAATATATTAACAATAACCCTTGTGTTAATCGTACAATTTATCAATAACACTTACTGGAACAGATGAATTCAAAGTCAGAACATATTTAATGGGAATACTTCAAATAGACCAAATTCCTGTCCAATTTATTGTGTCTAATAATAGTAACACAACACTTTAAAGTTCCTTCCCAGTTCAATGAGTTTAAACATATTTACCCACTTCCCATTGATGGTTAAAGCTCCGATACTGGCTGGATTCAGTTTACTAGTATAGTATTATAGGTGACCACTCAATTCCCTCACTAACACTTTCCCCATATCTCACAGGCACTTCCTCCCTCACTGACTGTCCCCTTCTCCCACCACAGTCTCTCTCTTTCCCTCACTGACCACACTCCCACAGTCCCTTTCTCCCCCCACTGACTCCCCCACAGTCCCCTTCGCTCCCTCACTGACCTCCCCCACAGTACCTCTCTCTCCCTCACTGACTCCCTCCACTGCAGTGTCTCCCTCACTGACCTCCAACAGTCTCTCTCCCTGCCTCACTGACCTCCCATAGTCTGTCTCTCTCCCTCATTGACCTCCTCGCAGTCTCTCCCTCACTGAACCTCCCCCTGCAGTTTTTCCCTCCCTCACTGACCCAACCCTCTGCATTCTCTCTCCCCTCACTGATCCTCCATAGTCTCTCTCTCCCTCACTGAACCCTCCCAGCAGACTCTGCCTCCCTCACTAACCCCCCCACAGTCTTTCCCTCCCTCATGACCTCCCCATTCTCTCCCCTCCATTGTCTCCCCTCCATTCTCTCCTCCCTCACTGACCTCCTGCAGTCCCTCTCTCTTCCCCTCACTGATTCCCTACTGCAGTCTCTCCCTCATTGACCTCCTGCAATCTCTCTCCCTCCCTTCCTCATTGATCCCTCCCCACAGTTTCTTTTCTTCAGTGAACCTCCCTGTAGTTTCCCTCTCCCTCACTGACCCCCACCACAGGCTCTCCCTTTCTCACTGACCACTTCCCTTACAATCCCTTCCTCACTGACCACACGCCCCGCCCCCCCACCGCCCTCTCCGCCCCCGCATTCGCCCCCGCCCCCCCCACCCTGCCCCCACCCCTGCCCCCCACGCCCACCCCCACCCTCCGCCCCCCCACCACCCCGCCCCCCCCCGCCTCCCCCCACCCCACCTCCCCCACCCACCCACCCCACCCACCCCACCCTGCCCTGCCTGCCCTGCCCTGCCTGCCTGCCTGCCCTGCCCTGTCTATACCTCACTGACTCTCCCACCTCATTCTGATGCTCGCGCTAATGGGCTTTCATTAACTTTCCTGTTGTTCCTCCAATCACAAGCTCTTCCTCTTCAGTAATTGTGACTAATGGACACATCTGTATCTCAGTACTGAGCCAATCAACAGAATTAACATTTCAGTTCAAGGATTTTTCTTCAGACCTGAAAGGTTAACCCTGGCCAGGATTTTCGCCCCTGGCTTATGTTTATGGAATCAGGTGGTTTCCTGCCTCAGTAAATGTGACCTTTAAAAAGGTCCACCCACAGGTCGTATTTTTTTGTCAGTTGGTTGGCGGTTGGCAGGGGCAATTGGTGGGGGTGGGGTAGGGGTGGGAGGGGAGGTGGGTCTGAACTAAGAGTTTGAGCAGAAGTCGCCTGGAATGGGTCTGGAGATTGCTGACTGCAGAAATGGGCTGGGCTTAAGCTTTGTGTTATGCTCTGGCATGTATTTAAATAAAAAATAAGAAGAAAACAATTCACCAGTCCTCATCCCATCCAACCTAAACCATACCTCCCCCTGCCCACCACCCCTCACACCCTACACCAACTTAAGACATCTTGGCTCATTGCCCATAGCTTTTTGCCAACTTGGTGCCAACTTATGCCAACCCATGCCCTCCACTCACCATTTTTTGCCTCTTATGCTCTCCATGCCAACTCAGCTAGTTGGACAGTTCCTTGCAAGTTTTGATAGTCCCTGGATAGCTTTAACAACTGGACAGTTCTTTGACAGCTGGACAATGCTCTAACACTGGCTTAGCAGGTGCACCGGGCTTAGACAGCTCCAACAAGTTTGTCTGTAAAAGGTGCATTGTCGTGTTCACTTTTAACATTCCAAAGGGTGCCTTCCAACTGTGTCCCAGGATCCTATCAACAAAGTTGCTATCCGAATATATCCACCTAGTTCAGACCTATTCTTCCATGTTCTAACCTCCACATTTCACTCCCGCTCCACCAAGATCCCACTTCAATTGGGGCAGCTGGTGATTTAATTGGCCATTTGCCTCCTTGAACGTGAATATTCAAACCCCTGCACCCCCCCCCCCGCGAGATGGGTGAAAAGTGTCGGGTTTGGGGCTGGGACTGAAGAATTTCTGGGCTATTTTTTGGGATTTTCACCAAGACGGTGAGGCTCTCTGATTTGGCGAAAATCCGAACCTCTCCCACCCGTGCTGCCAAACCTGCTGAGAAGTTCCAGAATGTTCTGCCTGTATTTCAGATTCACAGGGCTGGATTCTCCCATTCCTAATCCCTGCCATTCCCAGTAGGAGAATCTTGTGGTCCTGCCATTTGATGTGGCTTGCCCGTTCCACAGCCGGGGATCCCACGGCAGGAGAGGTCGCCTTTGGCAGGACTGAAAAATGCCACCGGTTGGAAAAGCTGAAAAATCCTGCCCCAATGGTCCCCAGATTTAGACAACTTTACACATGGAAACATTTTTTTTCTGACACTTGCATTTTCGAATCCCTTCACAATTTGAAAAAACTCTGTCAGGTTAGCTCTCAAGACATTTCTTCTTTGAGAATAATGAAGTTCTCTGATATGCACCGTCATCTGATTATATTAAACACACATGGCTCCATACATTTACATTGCTCACCTTATCGTTTAGATAAAACACAGTTGATGCCATACAGTCACATTATGAACATTCAGTTCCAGACAAGTATACCACACAAAGAGTCCCTACAGCAATGCCATTTAATGATACTTAAAGACCGAAGAACATAAAATGGGGAGAGGATTCCAGCTGATTAAACAACAATTTATTCACCAATTCAGCGTCTTTTGCCTGAAACTTTGGTTCCCTGTGAACGATTCATTCAAACCAGTTGCAGATGTGTTAAGCGGGAGATTATTGATGTGTTCACAAAAAAATAGGCTTTAGGGCCATTGGCTTTGGGCGGTGGGGCAGGCGGGGAGGGGGGGTGCTAAAGGATGATGTCACTGGCAGTTAGCAGATGTGCTGCAATCTCAGTCAGTGTAACCCCCGCCTCCCCCCATCTCTAATCGATGTCTTTTCAAAGGCCGCTGCTCCCCCTGTACAACCTGCTGCGGGACTGCGAACAAGAAGGCAAATGGATCATGAAGGGAAAACCTTTTCTGTTACATGATGCTGGACATTTCTTCCATTCTAAGACAAGAAGATCAAAGGGGAGGTCGAATGCATGCAGCCTTTCGTTAGAAGCGTGGCCATTAAAGCAACACCAGATGCCGGTACAGACCCCTTTTAAAAGTACAGGAGATCTCATCTGGAGAACTGCCTTCCAGAGTGGAGTCCAATAGGATCCTGAAGCTCATAACGCCATCACATTCTGTTTAGGTGTTGCTTATAATACTGATACTTAAAAGAATCAAAGCTGGGGCCATCCTTCCAATATTCATCCTGCAGCAGGGACCCCTACCTTACATCAAATGCTGATATTGAATAAGGATGCCTGAGGTTTACTGTCCACCCAATGTGTTAATGAACACCCATTACCAGCCAGTATCTAGTTCAACGTGAACCCATTCACACAAAGGATCATTAAGGAGCATTGAGATGTTACTTAATTAGTGGGTGGGTGTGATAGGGGGTGGGGGACGGATGGGACAGGGTGGAGGAGGAGAGATCTCCCCATATTAGTGGACATTTGAGCAGAGTTTCAGAATGCTCAATGTTACTAGGGAAGAACCACTGAGCAGAAATCAAATCGTGAAGGAAAAAAGGAATGCTGGAGTCTGAAACAGAAACAGAAAAGGCTGGAAGATCTCGGTAGGTCTGACAGCACCTCTGGAGAAAAGGTAGAGTCAACATTTCAAAGTCTGGATGACCCTTGAAATTGGTTCCAGGGTAGCCCCCAAGCTTACAATTTTCCTTTGTCGCTGCCCCCCCCTTCCCTGCCCCCCATGGCCTCAAATGAATGAGTTTGCTGTTCTGTAAAGCGATTACACTGGCCAAACATTGGCCTGACAACTGCCAGTCTTTCACTGGCTGCTGCATATCCTATGCTTCGCTTTGGGAGTGTCATCAAGTTAAAGTTTATTTTTAAAGTTTATTTATTAATGTCACAAGTAGGCTTACATTAACACTGCAATGAAGTTACTGTGAAAAATCCCCTAGTTGTCACATTCTTGTGCCTGTTCGGGTACACTGATGGAGAATTTAGCGTGGTCAATGCACCTAACCAGCATATCCTTCAGACTGTGGGAGGAAACCAGAGCACCCGGAGGAAACCCACGCAGTCACGGGGAGAAGGTGCAAACTCCACACAGACAGTGACCCAATTCAGGAATGGAAAATCAGTCCCTGGCACAAATTATACCAATAACTTGACTTTCCATTAGGAACAATGTGAGTGTATTCTGATGTAGATGAAGTCAAGGTCTCAGGAGCAGCAATCTCAGTCAGTGATGTTTCCTCAGGGACCATATTGTATGGCCATATCTTGGAAAGGTTGGTCATTTGGCTTTCCACATTGGAATTAGAATGCTTTCTCAAAGGTGCAGGTGACAACAATTCAGAGAATTCCATTTTAACCACATTCAGACCTCTCCTTATCATTCATTTTTATTGATTGATTTTTACTCCATTCTTAAAGTTACAAAGCCAACGCTCAGAGTGGATGGCGCAATCCCAAATCCATTCCTTGCCTACTCCGACAACCATATTCAAAATCCAACTGAATCCAATTCATGGTCCCAGCTAGAAGGACAAATAAGATCCAAGCTGACAAGATGAGGCATCGCACCCCATCTTGGGCTTGATCTGACATTTGATCTCACCATTAATTTAACCAAATGAGAGAAAATAATTCTCTGAATTTGTCCTATCATTCATCCAACTGGGAGGGTTAGCTACTGAGCCTTATATCCTTAGCAGGGGAGTAGATAAAACCATCATTTATTGCTTTAAAGTTAGTCACACAACAATTGCTAATCAGTGCCAAAGCTTCCGTGGTACAGTGTCTCCAAACTAACTTCTCTGATATTCTTAGCTGTTCATCTTTCAAAACCCTTTATATAATTCATACTTGGCTCTGTCTAATTGTAATCACTAATTTTACAAATATGTATTTGTATGTTCAGTTATTTAGGGAATTGATGAGACCATGGGTGGGATTTTACAGCCTCGCTCGACCCGAGGCTGGATAACTTCCCCCCCTCCTCCCCCGAGGTCAATGGACATTTCCAATGTCCGCCCCTCGCCTGCTCTGATTCTGTGGTGAGCGGAGCGATAGAATTCTGATGCGCATCCCGAATACTGTGTGCAGTTTTGGTCTTTTTATTTAAGGAAGGATATAAATGTATTGAGGACAGTTCTCAAGAGATGTACCAGATTGATTTCAAGAATGGACATGTTGTCTTATGAGGAAAGGTTGGACAGGCTGGGCTTGTGACCATTGAAGTTTAGGAGTGTGAGAGATAATTTGATTGAAGTTTATAAGATCCTGGACAGTCTTGACAAGGTGAACATGGAAAGGATATGTGCTCTTGTGGACAAGTCCAGAACTTGTTTTAAATTAGGTTTGCCTTTATAAGATAGAGATAAGGATAATTTTTTTTCTCTCAAACTTTGGAACTCTCTGCCTCAGATGATGGTGGAAGTGGGATCACTAAGTATTTATGAGGTGGAGGTACATATATCCCTGTTAGGCAAGGGAATCAAAGATTATTGGGGGAGTGGATGGGAACGTGGAACTTGAAACACAGAAGGATCAGCCGGGTTTTATGGAATGGTGAAGAAGGTTCAAGGAGCCAAATGGCCTATTTCTGCTCCTATTTCATACTGGCTTTTGCAATGAAATTCAGAAGGATTGAGATATGATGCTGTGGCATGTGAAGTCAATGGTTTCCCAGTTGAGTTGTGGCCTGATCAGAAAGATTTGATACTGTTTCCCACACAGACTAGCCTGAGGGTGACCATTTGTGATAGTTCTCCTGGCCAGATGACTTCAGGTAAGAGTTCTCACCTTCAGCAGTTGCTGCTGCAGCTGCTGCATTGCATCAGAGTTCTGCTTGAGAAGCTGTTTCTGTTCTTTCAGCTCCTTGTACAACTTGTCTATCTCTATCTGAAGTCTGGCTTCTCTCTCCTATGGAAAGGAACAGATGGCAATGATGAGCAAATCCTGCATTGCCACTTCAGCAACCAAATCTCAGAAAAAAAACCACATGGAGCTAAAGTGCCATGTGCAAAGCCAGCCACTGGTATCTGTTACATAAATAGAACTAATTATATTGTTAGATAGCTACATTAGCTCCAAACAACATTACTAGGTTAATATCTTTTTATTAACCACTATTGCCTCTACTTTCTCAGAAGACTAAGGAAACTTGGCATGTCGGTTATGACCCTCACCAACTTTTACAGCTGCACCATAGAAAGCTTTCTTTCAGGTTATATCACAGCTTGGTATGGCTCCTTCTCTGCCCAAAACCGCAAGAAACCATAAAAAGTTGTGAATGTAGCCTAATCCATCACGCAAACCAACCTCCCATCCATTGACTCTGCTTACACTTCCCACTGCCTTGACAAAGCAGCCAGCACAATTAAGGACCACATGCACCGCAGACATTCTTTCTTCTACCTTCTTCCTTCAGGAAAAAGATACAAAAGTCTGAGGTCACATACCAACTGACTCAAGAACAGCTTCTTCCCTGCTGCCATCAGAGTTATGACTGGACCTACCTAGCACTGAGTTGATTTTTCTCTACTGTTTCTGTTCTGTTTTTACTGAGCAGAGGTCTCAAGGCATATGGACCTAGGAACAAGGAGTTAGGCCACAGATCAGCCATGATCTTATTGAATGGCAGAGTGGGGGCAAGTGGATGAATGGTTTACTCCTGTTCCTACATTCCTAAGTCAGGAGTGTGACTTAATCTCCACTTGCCTGGATTGATGCAGCTTCAACAACATTCAAGAAACTCGACATCATCCAAGATAAAGCAGCCCAATTAATTGATATTCCTTTCACTCCCTCCACCATCAGTCGTACATGGATAGGGTGGAGGTGGCCCTGGGTAAGATGCTCTCTGGAGAATTGATGCAGACTTGATGGGCCGAATGGTCTCCTTCTGCACTGTAGGGATTCTACATTTGGGCAGATTGATAGTTAAATGGTCAGGTGCAGCAATAACTGAATTATGCTACAGAAGGTTGCCTCTTTCATCGGGCTGGTATGTGTCATTGGGCTGTGGAATGATACGTGATATTAGCAGTGAACTGGGCATCAATCAATATTGATGATAAAATGAGCACTGTATGATGCCAACTGCAAACTCAACACAGCTTAATACAGTTTGAAACCGGGAGAGAGTGAGTGAGACCCATTGCACAAAACATGCCAAAGAGGGTTAACTGGATAACGTCTAGATTAGGATCTAAGAAAATATTGATAAGAGAAGGTCAATGGGCAAAGGCTCTTTCGCGCTCCAGAAAGGAGCGGTTCAGATTGGTTGCTTTGTGCTGATGCATTCTCTGAAGCGGAATAAAAGCAGGACGTTGAAAGAGCCCCTTTCATTGTTGCTATATTATTCAAGTCTTTGTTTGGAGCTTTTCTCCCCCCCAACTCCTGCCTCTCTTTTTTTCCCCTCTGTCCCTCTACTCCTTTCTGTGACAGAATGCTGGGCAGCTGTAAATGGGAGCTGTCGTTGGGAATTGTTCTCTGCATTTCTCTGGGATCATTTTAACTCCTTTTGGTCTTTCTTTCGCGGTGCTCAAGAGTGTCATCAGAATACAGCCAATCAGTAATGATAGCTGTGTTCGTTGACCCTTAGCCAGAACTCAGTGACCCTCACATCAAACCCTGAATCAAAGCCTGCTGGAACCCCCTGTGAATCCTACAGCTCCCCTCACTAATGATCTCATTTGTGCAAAAAGGTTTTTTTTTGTTTTCCATTCCTTAAGAGCATTTATTTTAAACGCAGAACTGCTTGCTATCATTAATTTGAAATGTTTTCCCTAATTATTAATACACACTTAGATCTGGCCGTAAATATTTATGCCATGTTAATTTGGTGAGAAAATTTTTAATCTCCAGTTTTCATCCTGGTTTCTTGGTGCCTGTTAAGATCTCATTAGCCAGCAGCTGGAGCCTCTTGGCGCAGCTATCTGATCTCAGCTTCAGTGTGTTGTAAAATCTGTAGTATAACTGCAGACACACTGGTGTGAGGTTCTGATTTAGTGAGTGAAAGCATATCTGGGAGGCATATCTCAATATAATTGCATCCAGCACAAATCCATCTCTTTAAGCTTTCATTTCTTTTTCTGCTGGATTGTTCTGGAGCAGCACGGTGGCAAGCACTGTTGCCTCACAGTGCCAGGGGCCTGGGTTCAATTCCCAGCTTATCTGTGTGGAGTGTGCACATTCTCCCCATGTCTGGGTGGGTTTCCTCTGAGTGCTCTGGTTTCCTCCCACATTCTGAAAGATATGCTGATTAGGTGCACTGACCTGAACAGGTGCTGGACTGTGGCAACAGGGGGAATTTTACAGTACTTTCATTGGAGTGTTAATGTAAGTCTTATTTGCAACTTATAATAAATAAATTTTAAACTCAATGTCTTTTTTTTGTGGTGGCGGAGAGTGGCAGAGTGGTGGGTGGGAGGGTTGCAGTGTGCAGGAACAAGATTTCTCCCGTGCCCGTAAACAATGGGTTTACCATTTCATTCTGTGCAACCCACAGAAGGAATCTCTCTCCCAGTGCCAGCAAAGAGTTGAAAGGACAGGCAAGGGTTTGGGGATAGGCTTCAGCTTGCTCGCCGTGTGTTCTCAATCTGAGCCAGACAATATAACCCGATACTGCCATCATTTCCAACTTGTATGGCTGTCAAATCTGATTTCCATCCTCAGACTCAAATCAAAGGGCACTTTGAAAGCTGGTAACACCATGGGATAGCTAATGTTACAGATGCAGTGGTTTAGGATTGGACTTGAAATTTCCCACATGGTGTACTTTTGCTTTTGCCTGAACTAATATGGGGGGAGGGGGTGTCACTGAGCAAATGCTCAAGGTGTTTCACATTAAGGAGAGGCCTAGTGGTATTATCACTGGACTATTAATCTAGAAACTCAGCTAATGTTCCGGGGACCTAAGGTTCGAATCCCACCAGGCAGATGGTGGAATCTGAATTCAGTTTAAAAAAAAATCTACTGAATTAGGAATCTACTGATGACCATGAAACTATTGTTGATTGTTAGGAAAATCCATTTGGTTCACCAACATCCTTCAGGGGAGGAAATCTGCGTTCTTACCCGGTCTGGCCTACACGTGACTCCAGAGCCACAGTAATATGGCTGACTCTCAACTGCTCTTGGAAACGAGGGATGAGAAATGAATGCTGGCCCAGCCAGTGACCCCATGTCCCATGAATGAATTAAACAAAGGAAAAATTAGATAACCAATTAAATGATGGCATTAATAAGGCCAATCAATAAAACTCTACCACCAAATTCCACCATTCTAGGCATGTGTTAATACAGAGGAATGTTCTCACAACGTGTTTATCTGAGACTTTCCAATCAGGATTTAGGCTCTGTTGTCTCAAAGTTGTCAGGTTTAGATAGCAGCCTCACCTGAGAAGGTAGTGGGCTGAAGTCCTGGCCCAGGACTTGAACATAATCTCAGTTGACTTTCCAATGCAATACTGAGGGATGTTGGAATGTGGCTGAAATGTTGAAGTGAGGTCCTTCTCTTCCCCTTCAGGTGGGCATAAAATATCCCAAGGTGCTATTAACAGTACAGCTGGAGAGCCCTGCTGGTGTCAGGACAATATCTATCCCCCAACCAATTCCACAGTTTAATTAGTCAACTGCATCTTGTTATTGCTTCTGCTCTGTGCCAGCTGCACATTTCTCTTCACACAAACAATAGGCACCACTTTGTAACATCCATTTGAACAATGTGAGATGGTGAATGGCACTGCATAAGTCAAAGTTCTTTCAGTGCATTAAAGAGCACCTCACACTCATGTTCCCAATAACTACAGTGGGTATGAGGTATAGTGAGTGTTAAAGTCCTTTGTTCAAATCCAGGAAATACTGCAGTGATATTGTCACTGGACAAGTTTCCTAAAGATAATCGTAGATTCTGAGCTACAAGTGTAGAAGAAGGCCATTTAGCCCATCAAATCTGCACCGACAGTGCATCCTAGCCAAACTCTCTCCCCCAGTCTATCCCTGTAACACTGCACATTTATTGTGGCTAATCCATCTAACCTATACATCTTTGGACATGAAGGGGCAATTTAGCATGGCCAATCCATGTAACTTGCAATCTTGGATCATAGATGGAAACCAGAGCAAACAGAGGAAATCCATGCAGACATGGGAGAATGTTCAGATTACACCATGGAATATGCTGGAATTTGAATTCAATAAAACATTTGGAATTAAAACTCTAATAAAAACCATGAAACTGTTGATTGTCATGAAAAAAAAACACTATCTGTTTCACGAAATGTGCTTAAGGGATGGAAATCTGCTATCCTTACTTGGTCTGACCTGTATGTGACTCCAGATCCACAGCAATGTGACTTTGAAATGGCCTAGCATGCTATTGAATCACTAGTAAGAAAACCAAAAGGAATGAAACTGCTGGACCACCCAGCACTGAGCGAGACACCAAAAATCACAACAGCCCTGTTGATCCTGCAAAGTCCTCCTTACTGACATCTTGTGCCAAAGTTGAGAGGGCTGCGTCACAAACTAGGCAGGCAATATACTCATTGAATCATAGCTAACAGATAATGTCCCAGACCCGACCATCACCAATCCTGGGCATATCCTGTCCTGCTAGCAAAATGGACCCTGCAGAGGTGGCGTGGCACATCGGGAGGAAATTGGAGTCCTCAACATCGACTCTGGATCCCATGAAGTCTCAAGGCACCAGGTCAAACGTACACAAAGAAAGTTCCTTCTGATTACCACATAATATCCTCTCTTAGCTAATGAATCAGTACTCTTCCACATTGAACACCATCTTGAAGAAGCGATAAGGGTGGCCAGGGCACAGAATGTACTATTGGTATAGTAGTACAATGTCCATCATCAAGAATGGTTCAGTAGTCCCACCATAGATTGAGCTGCCTGGGTTCTAAAGCTAACATAGCTACTAGACTGGGACTGTGGCAAGAAGCAAAAGTATACCGGATCTCATCCTCACCAATCTGTCTGCTGTGGTTGTATCAATTCATGACATTATTGGTAGGAGTGACCACTGCACAGTCCTTGTGGAAACAAAGTCCCATCTTCACACTGAGGGTATTTTGTATCATGTTGTGTGGCACTACCACTGTGATAAGTGGGTTAAACTTTGAACAGATCTAACAACTCAAGACTGGGTGGGTCATTAGCAGCAATGGTACTCAATCCCAATCTGTAACCTCATGGCTTGATACATCTCCTCTCTACCACTGCCACTAAGCCAGAGGATCAATCCTAGTTCAATGGAGAGTGCAGGAGGGCACACCAGAAACAGCACCAGACTCATCTAAAATGAAGCGTCAATCCAGTGAAGCTACATGCATGTCAAATAGCAGAAGCCACAAGTAGTAAACAGAGCTAAGCAATACCACATCCGATGGATCAGATTAAAGTTCTGTAAACCTGCCACATTCAACTGAGAATGTTGCAGAAGAAGCATTTGCAACAATCTACAGACACATGTGCCAAATGGATGATCCACTTTGGCCTCCCTTGGACGTCCTCAGCATCTCAGATGTCAGTCTTCAACCAATTTGGTTCACTCTGTGTGCTATTAATAAATGGTTAAAGGCATTGGATATGGCAAAGGCTATAGGCCCTGACATCATTGCAGCAATAGTACAGAAGACTCCAGAATTTGCTGCATCCCTAGCCAATCTGTTCCAGTACAACACTGATATCTAGCCGGAAATGTAGAAAATTGTACACAAAAAACAGGACAAATCCGACCTACCCAATTACTACCCTAAGGGTCAACTCTCGAATATCAGAAAAGTGATGGAAGGGGTTCATCAACGACGCTATCAAGCAGCACCTGCTCAATTCAAGTTCCTGATTTCTTTGCAGCATTGGTTCAAGCATAGACAAAAGAGTTGAACTTCAGAGATGAGAGTGACTGTCCTTGGTATCAAAGCAGCATTTTACTGAGTGTAACATCAAAAACCCAGCAAAACCCTCCACTGTTCAGAGTTCATTCTTGGCACAAAGGAAGATGGTTGTGGCGGTTGGAAGTAGTCATCTTGACTACAGGATATCACTGGAGGGATTCCTCAGGGGAGTGTCCTTGGCCCAACCATCTTCAGCAGCTTCATCAACGACATTCCTTCCATCATAAGGTCAGAAGTGGGAATGTTCGTTGATGACTGTGCAGTGTTCAACACCATTCATGAATCCTCAGATACTGAAGCAGCCCATGTCAAAATGCAGCAAGACCTGGACAATATCCAGACTTGGATTGACAAGTGACAAATAACATTCATGCTACACAAGTGCCAGACAATGATCGTCTCCAACAAGAGAAGATCTAACCATTGCCCCTTGACATTCAATAGCATTATAGTCACTGAATCCCCCACCATCAACATCCAGGTGTCTTTCACTGAACAGAAACTGAACTCGACTAGTCATATAAATACTGCTCCAAAAGCACATCAAAGGGTCAGAATCCTGCAACAAAAAGCTCATCTCCTGATCCCCCCAAAGCCTGTCCATCATCTACAAAGCACAAATCAGGAGTGTGATAGAATACTATCCACTTGCCTGGATGAGTGCAGCTCCAACAACACTCAAGGAGTTTAATACCATCCAGAGCAAAGTAACCTGCTTGATTGACTATATAAAGGTCACCTTCTGATTTAAAAAAAAAATCAGGCTTGTATCAGACATTCCAGAACAGTTTTAGGCAAAGCTGCACATCCAATCAACTGTGCAAAGGCATGCAGTTACACCTAATTATCCCCATTAAGGTTTAGTCAACAAGCCATGGCTATTTCTATTTTTGTCTAAGTTCCTCATTCTCATTAATTGTAAAGATTCCAGTGGCTTGAAATGAGCAATGCTTCTCAGTCTGGTAACAAGTATTCATAAGATATAGAGCAGAATTAGGCCATTTGGCCCATTGAGTCCACTCTGCTATTCGATCATGGCTGATGTGCTCCTCATCTCCATTTTTCTGCCTTCTTCCCATAACCCTTCAACCCATTACTGATTGAAAATCCATTTAATTCCTCCTTAAGTTTATTCACTGTCTCAGCACCTACTGTACTTTGGGGTAGTGAATTCCACTGATTCACAACCCTTGTGTTAAATTTGCTACCCCTTATTCTAAGACTGCTCATCCTAGAATGCCCATAACAGGAAACATCTACTCTGCAATTCCTTTATCCACACCTTTTATCATCTTGTATACCTTAATTTGACCATCCCTCATTCTTCTAAATTCCAGAGTATTGGCCTAAACTATTCAATCTCTCTTCATACTTGGCGCGGTAGCATAGTGGTTAGCACTGCTGCTTCACAGCTCCGGGGTTCTGGGTTTGATTCCCGGCTTGGGTCACGGTCTGTGTGGAGTTTGTACATTCTCCCCGTGTCTGCATGGGTTTCCTCTGGGTACTCCGGTTTCCTCCCACAGTCCAAATTTGTGTGGGTTAGGTTGATTGGCCATGCTAAAATTGCCCCTTAGTGGCCTGAGATGCATGGGTTAGAGGAATTAACGGGTAAACATGTAGCGATAAGGGGGTGGGTTGTGGTCAGTGCAGACTTGATGGGCCAGATAGCCTTTTTCTGCACTGTAGAGATTCTATGATTCGTCAAACATCTCTGGAAACAATCTAGTGAACTTCCTCTGAACTGCCTCCAATGCCTCTACATTTTTCTTCAAATAATGGGACCAAAATTGTGCATTATACTCCAGATGCGGCCTCACTAATGCCTTGTATAGTTGCAACTTTATTTGCAAATATAACAAAGGTACGGTTCACAAATTAGTCTTGTTCCATTGTTTCGGGGAGTTGAATGATTAAATTGCTTTAAAGGTGGAGGATTGTGCTAAATGATATCAACCCTGCCAACTAAACTATTATCTTTAAGTTGTAAGTTATCTTCATTTTTAATTATGTGTCACATACAATATGGTGCTCAGCTTTAAGCTATGTTAATTTACCACTGTATTTTCAAAAATAACTATCAACTCTTTCGATACTTTACCGGAAGTTTTTGTATATTTTTTAAGTCAATTACAAAATATCAATAGACAGATAGCAGCAGATCTTCCTTATTTACAAAGCATGAGAATAATTTGGAATAAATTGGAATGCTGAACAGACCAGAGGATGGGGAGCATCAAAGAGCAGCCACTAGCCCAGAGAGATATATGCTCGCTAAAATATTTATAGCAAATTGTAAACAGCGCTTGGACCTGTGCGCAGCATGTTCAAAATTCTACAGATGAATCCCAGCAAGGGTACAATGGTTAAATTCATTATGTTTTGCAGCCCAGACAGATAGTGTACAGACCTTACCGGCTCTTGTTGTGGGTACATGAATATTTCACAAGGCTGCCTGTTACTTGTGCACCTCTCATAGGGAGCAATTCTCCCATTAGCGCAGCAGGCTGGGAGATTTCAGCAGGGCTGGATTAGCACAATCTATGCTGGGCATCCAGCTCCGATCACCTGTCCCAGCGCCAGATTTCCAGCTTCGTCAGCTCCACACTGGAGATGTATTAGATATGCAGGGGACATTTTAACGTTATTCAAATGTGATTAACGGACAAGGACTGAAGTCTCTGGGCCCCCTTGCATCTTTGCCTCCCCTCCCCCCACCACCCGCCAGTGTGTTTTATTCCAGTGAGATTTACAGTAAGTCCCCACTTTCAACGAGCTAGTGGCCCACCCTAGCTGGAGTCAAGAGGGGTTGGGGAGGGGGGTGGGTTGATAATCGGGACCCCCCCAGAAGGTCAGGTGCATGGGAGGTGCCCCCTGGGCCTTAGAACCCTGGCAATGCCTGGCCATGGGGCAAACTGCCAATGTCCAGGGGGGCACCCTCCTATGTACATAGAGCATAGTGCAGTACCAACGCAGTGGGGCATATGGGAAGGCAGGGCCTGATGGGAGCAGAACCTATAGGGCAACCAGCGGGGGTGGGGAGTCTCGCTGCCACTCTGCATAGGGATGGGTGGGGGAAGGAGGAGGCCAGCAATCACAGCAGGCTGGGGGAGGGGGTTACTATTGGGGAGGTGAAATTGATGGGGGTATTGGAGATTGTGGTGGGCAAGGAAGGGAAGGGGATGGTTCAAGGCTGGGCCTGGGAATGTCAGTGGACCAGCAGTTAGGCTCTTGGAGGGGGTTGGAGGGCTGGTGTTGTGGGAAGTATGGGGCTGGACAGCAAATAGGGGCCACTGCGCATGCGCTGATCCCAGAGCTGACAGGTCAGCACATGCGCACTAGCTCACTCAGCACTATGCTGCCAACCTCTCCAATCAGAATAGGCTCCATCCCTTGAAATTTAATGGCATTCATACTAGTGGCCTCTGCAGTGTACAGGGTGTGGGAGATTCTTCTCCGAATTCCCAGTGAAAAAAACAGTGTGAATTGCTGCAGTTTTCACATAAATTCGACACTTAGGATTTTTTGGGAGAATTCTAGCCATACTCTTGGGAGCCAAAAAACAATTTTCTTTTTCCAACTCATTTGAACCCAATTCTAGGGGACTTCATTATTTGCACCTTCAGGTTCAAACGGAGACTTGGTTAGGTTATCTGCACCCTCTCTAACATTAAAAGGGACATTAATTTGGCCTCCTTGATAAATATTGGCTTGAGTGGGGGTTCAAGCCACAGGTCCTCTTATTTAGGCACGTTAATCTTGGCTTTTCCTTTCCTCAATGCTAAGGGAATAGCCAAAGTTGTGGACTTTCAAACCAAAATCCCACCTGCCTGAGAAAGATTCCACATGCTATTTGAAGAGCAAGGAGTTCTTCTGGTGACCTGGCAACTATTCTTTCCACAATTAATAATATCAAAAGTAAATCCACCAGGTCACTCATTTTATTGATGTTTTTGGGATCTTGCTGCACACAAAATGACTGCCATATATGATGACAGTAGTGTTTAAGGGGAATGTTTAAAAAGTCAGCGTTATGCTACAGACAGTCAGAATGTCTGGTGGAAATGCAGCTCAGATAGTGGAAGAGTAGGATAATTACTCATTTTAGCCACAAAGTGTTTATTTTAAGTAGAACTAATGAGCTTTTGTTTACTTAAGTTGCCTTGGGATTTCTGACTAGGTTGACTGACAGGATCATGTGATAATGTGGTTTATGTGTAGAGAGAAAAACTCTTTGCAGAAAAACAGATTGGGCATTCAAGCTGGGAATCTACTGAAGACAAAGATCTATAAGCTGTTCTAAAATGCTGAAAACTTCAATGTTGTCAACATAATTTGTAGTAAGTATGTCTGAATTTGTTAACTTGTAAAGTGGTATTTACGTCTGGGAAGAATGTTGCTTATTTGGAACTGAAATAGACAGAAGATAAAAAGTAAAGGTGTTTCCTTTCAATTTTAAATACTGTTCCACTGACAATAATTAAGCTACTTCATTTGTTAGAGTTATATTTAAACTGTGCTATTAAATAAAGTTTGTTTTACTATAAAAGGTCCCTGATTTGTCAGTGGAATCCTTCCAGGAAGTATGGATCCTATTCTCACAGTTATGCTAAAATAGCAAAATAGTTCAGGTCTAGTATGGCTTTTTAACATAAAATGCATTCTAAGAGGTCGTAGCTTCTTTGCTCTGGGGAAATACTGGATGATGAAGGGTACTCTGTCTGCCATGGCCCGTGTTTGTCTTCTGAGGAAGCTGGTGCAGTTTTTTGCTGTGGCATGTTGGAATTGTTGATTGGTGAGTCAAGCGCCATATCCTATTCTTATGATGGCATCTTTCAGAATCTCTAGGTGTACGTTATGTTTTTCCTCATTTGAGCAGATCCTGTGTACATGGAGGACTTGTCCATAAGGGATAGCTTCTTTAGTGTGGTTAGGGTGGAAGCTGGAGAAGTGGAGCATCATGGAGTTATCTGCGGGCTTGCAGTGCAGTGAGGTGCTGAGGTGACCGTCCTTGATGGAAATGCGTGTGTTCAAGAATGCAACTGATTCTGGAGAGTAGTCCATAGTGAGTCTGATAATTGGATGGAACTTGTTGATGTCATCATGTAGTTGTTTCAATGGTTGTTAGCTATGAGTCCAGAAGAAGAAATGTCATTAATGTATCTAGTGATTTAGCAACAGTTGAAAGTCCTGTGCGGAGAAGAGGTCTTGTTCAAACCTGTGCATGAAGATGTTGGCATATTGAAGTACGGATTTGGTCCCCATGGCTATTCCATGTGTCTGGCTGAAGAACTGGTTGTTGAAGGTGAATACATTGTGGTCCAGGATGAAGTGGATGAGTTGCAGAATTGCATCTGGAGATTGGCAGTTGTTGGTGTTGAGTACTGAGGCAGTTGCAGCAATGTCATTGTCGTGGGGGATACTGGTGTGGAGTGTTGAGACATTCCATTGTGACGAGGAGTATTTCTGGTTCAATAGCTCCATGGGTGCTGAGTTTCTGCAAGAAATTCATAATATTGTGACAGAAGCTGGGGGTTCTTTGCACAGAGAAGCTATAACATCTTCGGAACCTTCAACACCATCATCAATGAAAATGAACATCTCGCCAAGGCCATGCCCACACCCCCACTACTTGCCTTCAAACAACTGCACAACCTCAAACAGACCACTGTTCACAGGAAACAATCCAGCCTTCAGGAGAGCAGTGACCACAACACCACACAACCTTGCCACAGTAACCTCTGCAAGACATGCCAGATCAAAAACATAGATGCCATCATCTCACGTGAGACCGCCATCCACCAGTACATGCTACATACTCTTGCAACTTGGCCAACATTGTTCACCTAATATGCTTCAGGGAAGGATGTTCTGAGTCATGGTACATTGGTGAGATCATGCAGATGCTACAACAACGTATGAATGGACACTGTTCGACAATCACCAGGCAGGAGTGTTCTCTTCCAGTTAGAGAACAGTTCAGCAGTCACGGGCATTCAGCCTCTGATAGTCAGGTAAGCATTTTCCAAGGTGGCCTTCAAGACACATGACAATGCAGAATCACTGAGCAGAAATGGATAACCAAGTTCTGCATACATGAGAGGGGCCTGAATCGGGATCTTGGGTTCATGTCACAATATTTGTAACTCCCATGACTTTCCTGGGTTTGCAAAATCTTACTTATTGTCCTGAATTGAGATATTTCACATCTCTTTAATGTGTGCTTAACACTCTTTACACTCACATTGTCTGCACAATGTAAAGACTTGGTTACCTGTTAAGATTCACATTCCAATCATTATCTTCTAACTGAGTCTACGTCTATATATGCCCTGTTTATGAATCCAACTTTCCACTCACCTGTACTCAGAAAGCCCGTGCTACTAAATAAACCTGCTGGACTTTAATCTGGTGTTGCGAGACTTCTTAATGTATCTGCTGAGGGCAGGTGTGGGAGGAGGAATGGGGTAGGATGGGGGCTGTAAAACTCCGCCAAGATTGTTGGCAGTATTTCTGTTACTTTAATTAACTAAATGCAACTGTGATGTGAGGAAAAAGCTCTTTTCAAACAGCAAGTGGTTTGGGTCTGGAACGCTCTGCCTGGAGCTGTGGTTGTTTTAATTCAGTTCATTCATGGACCATGGATGTCACTGGCTGGCCAGCATTTATTGTCCATCCCTGGTCGCCCTTGTTCAAAGGGCAGTTGGGAGTCAACCCCATTGCTGAGGGTCTGGAGTCACATGTAGGCCAGACCGGGTAAGGATGACAGATTTCCTTCCCTAAAAGACATTTGTGAACCAGAAGACTTTTTCTGACAATTAACAATAGTTTCATGGTTATCAGTAGATTCTTAATCCAGACATTCTTTTTTGAATTCAAGTTCCATCATCTGCCATAGTAGGATTTGAATCTGGGTTCAAAAGAATGTTAGCTGAGTTTTTGGATTAATAATCTCATAATAAATACCACTAGCCCATCTCCTAACATAATCTCTCTGTGATCTCCCTGGCAATCCATAACAACACCAAAATAAGTTATTGGATCTAAGTGGGTCAGACATTCTGAGAGCTGCAGTAACTAAAATTTACTCTTGCTAAGAATCCCATAGTCTTTGACATTTTATCCTGCGTTTTTTTCTAAAACACTGCTAATACCCTGATTAATGGATTAATGCATGTCCTATTGGAGTACTGAAATGAGATCCAGTCTGAATTGGCCGTCACCACTTTATAAGCTGATGTTCTCCTTTAGACTGTCCTTGACTATTTCTGGAAACGTGCATGCCAACTAAGAATGGGATTCTCTAGTTAAACATCACTTGGCTCACACTTGAACCTGTTACTAGGTGATTGTTGGCTTCAGAAGAATCAAAGTCCAACCATAACCAACACCTTCAAACACGAGATGAATTGGATTCATTCCATTGGTAGTGGCCACTAAGTTCAAAGCCAAACAGGGAGGTAGGCAAAGAGGAATGGTACAGGTTAAAGACCCCCCCCCCATAGCAAGTTTAAACAGGGCCATATCCACTCCAATTTTCCTGTTCTCCATAGGATCTGCATGTGGTATCAAACCCCAAATCTACAACAGTCAGCAATGGTCATACCAGTGCTAAGCGTTGCTGTTCCTCCAGGAGATGTAGGCTGCTATGACTTTCCTCCTGTGGTTGCATTCTGCCTTCACTCCTCTGTTTTCCCTTCATCTCTCTGACCAATTCAGCATCCTGTCAAGGAAAGGAAACAGCCATTATTGCCCACTGCCATTCTAAATGTTGGCCGCAATTTTGCAGCTGTTCACGCCGACGGGATTTTCTGGTCCCAATGTGGCGGAGATTTGGCTGAGCGTCAAATTCTCCCTATTTGTTTGTAGCTGCAAGGGTTGGGGGTGGTGTGGACAGTGAACGACCAGAGAATTCCAACCCATTATGTTCAAATCTCAAATCTTTTTTCTGATTTAACATCAGAATCTAACTTCATTACTATCCCCATACCAATAGGTTCAGGAAATAATTGCAAAACTGCTTACTGGACATGACAGCAACAATGACAAGGGAGAGACAAATGTGCACGTGATTGAATTTAACCAAGTTGTTTTTCTGATTGCTGCACAATCTGTTGCCTGGGCAGGCCTATACTGCGTAGCAATTAGAAAACAGCTCAGCCCTGTCCACAGATAGGAAAATGAGAGCCAGCTCCTCTGTGGGATGGTAATTTGCTGGTGGCAGCAGAATAAAATGACAACAAAAGCTGTCATTAACAGAAAGGAAGCTGACATCTTTATCTATTACCCCAGTCCCATACATGGTGCTTGACTCATGAAGCTCTCTAAATGATCTAGAAGGCATTCAATCACAATGCTGAGAAACAAGAATGCTTCCCGCAAGCTTCCTCGGGTCACTGTCTATGTGAAGTTTGCACATTCACCCCATACTTACATGGGTTTCCTCTAGGTGCTCTGGTTTCCTCCCACACTCCAAAAATGTGTGGGTTAGGTTGATTGGACATGCTAAATTGTCCCTCAGTGTCTGAGGGATTAGGAGGGTAAATATGTGGGGTTACAGGAATTGAACTTGGGTGGGATTATAGTCAGTGCCGACTCAGTGAGCTGAATAACCTCCTTCTGCTCTGTAGGTATTCTATGATTCTGAACTCGTTCTCAGTAATACTAGAACTAATGGAAAGGTTTCAGAGACTCACATATATAAATATCCCGGTCCGCCTGTCACAGGAATCGTAGCGGGCTGAGGGCGAGGTGGGGTGGTGGGGGGAGGGGGGTGGGTGGGCACAGGGAGCGGTGGTGAACCTTGCAAATGCCCATTGACCTCGCATGGGGATTTCTCGTTTTTGGGATGAGCGTGGTCAGAAACTTCCACCCTGTGCCTTTTATAAAGTTAGGTTTGGTATGAACAAAGAACAAAGAACAAAACAGCATAGGAAACAGGCCCTTCGGCCCAACGAGCCCGCGCCGCCACCCCCATGTTCCCACCTCTACCCGTGATCCCTGTCTATGTTTATAGAACTATGGATTAAAAACCAAATTTGAGACCATTTAGGGAGAATTTGTTTTGCCAATTAGTGTAAGAGCACATCTTTGGGATGTGGGTGGAACCTGGAGCACCTGGAGTGTTGTTGCCACTGGATTAGTAATGAAGAAAGACCCAGGGTATAGCTCTGGGGATCCCGGTTCGCATCCCACCACAGCAGATGGTGAAATTTGAATTCAAAGTAAGAGAAAACACTACAGCATAGGAACAGGTCCTTCGGCCCACCAATCCTGTGCTACCACACGACACCTTTCTAAAGACCATTTGCCTCTATACAGCCCATGTCCCTCTATTCCCTGTCTATTCATCTACCTGTCAAGGTGCTCCTAAATGTTGCTGTTTTATCTGCTTCTACCACCTCCTCTGGCAGAGTATTCTAAGCACTTACAACCTTCTGTGTAAAAAATTTCCTCCCATATCTCCTTTTAAACATTCCCTCATGACTTTAAATCTATGTCCTTAGTAAGTGACATTTATATTCTGGGAAATTCAATAAAAATCTGGAACTAAAAATCTAATGTTGACCATGTGGAGTGGTAGATAGTGAAGAGGGGTGTTATAGTTTGCAGAGAGACTTGGACAAGTTGCAAAGCTGGGCCGAGAGGTGGCAAATGGAGTTTAATGTGGAAAAGTGTGAGGTAATGCACTTTGGCAGGAATAATAAATGTGTAGAGTATAGGGCTAATGGTAGGATTCTTAATAGTGTTGATGAACAGAGGGATCTTGGTGTATTTGTGCATTGATCCCTGAAAGTAGGCAGTCAAGTCGATAAGGTTGTTAAGAAGGCATACGGAGTCTTAGCTTTTATTGGTAGGGGGATTGAATTTCGGAGCCGCAACGTCATGTTGCAACTGTACAAAACTCTAGTGCGGCCGCACTTGGAGTATTGTGTGCAGTTCTGGTCCCCACATTATAAGAAAGATGTGGAGGCATTGGAGAGGTACAGAGGAGGTTTACCAGGATGTTGCCTGGTATGGAGGGCAGGTCTTATGAAGAGAGGCTGAGGGATTTGAGGTTGTTTTCGTTAGAAAGGAGGCGGCTAAGAGGGGACCTAATCGAAACATATAAGATGATTAGAGGTTTAGATAGGGTGGACATGATAGCCTTTTTCCTAGGATGGAGAAAGCTAGCACGAGGGGACACAGCTTTAAATTAAGGGGTGATAGTTATAGGACTGATATCAGAGGTAGGTTCTTTACCCAGAGGGTGGTTAGGGAGTGGAATGCCCTGCCTGCGGCAGTTGTAGATGCGCCAAGTTTGGTGGCGTTTAAGAGGTTAGTTGATAAGTTTATGGAAGAGAAGGGAATGGTTTAGTTTGGAGGGTCATTGCTTTTTATAATGGTCGGCGCAACATCGAAGGCCGAAGGGCCTGTTCTGCGCTGTAATGTTCTATGTTCTATGAAACCATTTTTGATGGTCGTAAAAACCCATCTGGTTCACCAATGTGCTTTCGTGAAGGAATACTGTTGTCTTTACCTGTTCTGGCCAAGATCAACATGAATAACTAAACTGAAATGGTCTAGCAAGTTTCTCAATCAGGGATGGGCAATAAATGCTGGCTCTGACAGCATGTCCTCATCCCACAAATGAATTCTCAAAAACAAAGAAGTCACTTGTGTTATACAGGATAAAAGCAAAATACTGCAGAAATGCTGGAAAAACTGCACCCTTGAAGGGAGAATCGAGCCAACATTTTGAGTTTGGATGACACCAGGCTCAAAAATTGGCTCTATTCTCTCTCCATAGACGCTGTCAGACCTATGGAGATGTGTCAGGAAATGTGTCAGCCAAATTGCACATAGAAGCTCCCACAAACAGCAACATGATCCACTGCTTTATTAATGTCATTTGAGAAATAAATATTTGTCACGGAGAAGGGAGAATTCCCCAGTGCTTCGTTGAATTGTGCCATGGGATCTTTATTAGCTATCTTAAAAGATCTTGACTTATTGTCCAAGACTGCACCTCTGACAATGCAGCACTCACTAGAATCATAAAATCACTACAGTGCAGAAGGACGCTATATAGCCCATCGAGCCTGCACTGACAACAATCCCACTCAGTCCCTACCCTCCTAACCCCACGTATTTACCCTGTTAATCCTCCTGACACTAAGGGGTAATTTAGCATGGCCAATGAACCAAAGCCGTACATCTTTGGAGTATGGAGGGAAATGAGAGCACTCAGAGGAAACCCACACAGACACAGAGAGAATGTGCAAACTCCACACAGACAGTGACCCCAAGCTGGATCCCTGCCACTGTGAGGCAGCAGTGTTAACCACTGCATCACTGTGCCGTCACGAAATATGGCTTTGCAAGTGTTGCCTACTTTCTGAGATCTACGTAGAACATAGAACACAGAACAATACAGCACAGTATAGGCCCTTCGGCCCTCAATGTTGTCCCAAACTATGTCCGAACTCAAGATCAAACTATCCCACTCACTATCATTCTGGTGTGTTCCGTATGTCTATCCAATAACTACTTGAAAGTTCCTGAAGTGACCGAATCCACTATCACAGCCGGCAGTGCATTCCACACCCCAACCACTCTCTGAGCAAAGAATCCACCTCAAACATCTGGGAGTTAAAAATTCATTTGCATTTGTTGCCTCAGAAAGGAGCACAAACTGAGGAGACACTCCTTACCTCCTCTGTGTCAGTAACAGTGCCGATATCGATGGTCATGTAGGTGATAGCACTGCACAGTAAAGGGGCCACAAGCCCCTGTTTGGATCAGGCAATGAAGCGAGCTGGTAAACATCTAGGCCATTGCATCCTGGGCTCATTAATGAACTAACCATGCATCGTAAACTCTGAAATGGGACTCGACTGGAGGAGGGCCATTACTGAGTTTGCAGCTGGCTGTTTGAAACAGTTAGAACAGAGCTATTGACATGACTGTCAGAAGCCTTTTTAAAATAACATCCCCTTAACAATGAGGATTAAAATACACTTTGCTTAATTAATTTTCTATTAAGACTTCATACATATGCAAATTTCATTCAATTAAACTGCAATTAAAGTCTATTTCTGTAGAGTATATTAAAAAGAGCTCATTTTCTTTGACCTGATGCTAATTAAGTTGGACTGATAAGAAGATGACGAGGCTGGAAGTGATCAAACCTTGTTCTTTGACAGGGGTGACGTGGTGAGAGCGGGATGGCGATAGTGCTTCGAGCTTTTCGCTGGGGACGCATCTAAGTTCAACCAGGTAGCTAGGTAAAGACAAATACCGTTAGAGAACAAGGGGGGATTAAATAAGATAATCATATCTATCAGAGGTTTCTATAGTAGATATAGATAGAATCCCTACGGTGCAGAAGGAGGCCATTCGGCCCATCGAGTTTGCATCAACCACAATTCCACTCAGGCCCTATCCTTATAGAACATAGAACACTACAGCACAAACAGGCCTTTCGGCCCACGAGTTGCGCCGATCACGTCTATACCTACCAAGCCACAGACCTATCTATAACCCCCTATCCCATTAGTTCCCATATACTCATCCAGAAGTCTTTTAAAAGACCCCAGCGAGTTAGCCTCTACCACCACCGATGGCAGCCGATTCCATTCACTCACTACCCTCTGAGTGAAAAGCTTACCCCTAACATCCCCTCTGTATTTGCTTCCCTGCACCTTAAATCTGTAAATCATAATCCCATGCACCTACCCTAGCTAGTCCCCCTAATACTAAAGGGCAATTTAGCATGGCCAATCCACCCAACCTGCACATCTTTGGACTGTGGGAGGAATCTGAAGCACCTGGAGGAAACCCATGCAAACATGGGGAGAACGTAAACTCAGCACAGATAGGGGGGGAAATTGAACCCCAGGCCCAGGTGCTGTGAGGCAGCAGTGCTGACCACCGCGATACCATGCCAGCACTGTGCCTCTGTGCTGCCATTATTCCCACCGGCAAGATGGTTGGTTACTAGAAGACGCAAATTTGCAATCACTGGCATAAAAGGATTGGCCTGATGGTGATTGAAGCAGATTCAATAGTAGCATTCAAAAAGGAATGGGATATGTACTTGAAAACATTTGTGGTGCAATGTGGAAAAAGCAGAGATTGAGTCTAATTAGATAGCTGTTTCAAAAATCCAGCACAGACACGGTAGTGTGGTGGTTAGCACTGCTGCTTCACAGCGCCAGGACCTGGGGTTCGATTTCGGCCTTGGGTCACTGGCTGGAGTTTGCACATTCTCCCCGTGTCTACGCGGGTTTCCTCCAGGTACTCCAGTTGCCTCCAAAGATGTTCAGGTTAGGTGAATTGACCATACTAAATTACTCCTCAGGACCCGATTTCACCATTTTCATTCTAAGTGCTAAATCTGGGCGCAAATTGGATCCAACTTTGAAATCTGCTTTCAGGCACCACCCACCCACCCCACCCCACCCCCTGTCCGGCCAAATGCACACAGCCTGAAAAAAAATCGCAGGCTTGAATTGTGCTGTGGGTGGGGCTTATTTCAGCCAAAATGATCGGAGTTCTAAGCTGTGCATGCGTGGTGAGGAAAAAAGTTGAAAATCGCGCCCCTGTCACATCATTCCCTGGCTGCAAAAAGTGGATAAAGCGGCCCGGGAGCAAAAAACGGGAGCGATGGCCCCACAGACATCACCCTCACCCCTACAACGTAACTGTCTCCCTCATCCACCTACGTCCACCCCCCTGCTACCCAGACCGATTGCGCATCTTTCCCCCACACTGATCACCCACAGAATGCAGCGGGTCCCTCCTGCCTTGCCCCCACCTCCCCCCTCCCACCCACAAGATCCATCTGGCCTCCCTCCCTCACCAGAAAATAATCTGGCCTTCCTCTTCCCTCCTGATGGTAAAATCGGGCCCTTAGTGTCTAAAGATGTGTAGGTCAGGGGGATCATAAAGAAATAAGATCAAGAAAGAGTACAGCACAGGAACAGGTTCTTTGGCCCACCAAATCTGCACCGATCACATTGTTCAAGCCAGATCACTGCCTGTATCCCTCTATATCTCACCTGTTCATGTGCCTATCCAGATGAATCTTAAATATTGCTAACATGTCTGTCTCAACCACTTCACTTGGCAGTGCATTCCAGACCCCTCACCACTCTCTGTATAAAAGACTTCCATCTCTACTGACCCTTTCCCAGTCTTACCTTGAACTTATGCCCCCTTGTAATTGTCATTTCTGCCCTGGGAGAAAGCTTTCAACTGTTCACCTTATGTACGCCCCTCATAACTTTATAGACTTCTATTAGAAGTGGGGTAAATATGTGAGGTTATGGGAATAGGACCTGTGTGGGATGTCTGTTTTAAAGTCAGTGCTGACTCAATGGGCTGAATGACCCCCTTCCACATTGTAGGGATTCTAGAATTCTAGAACAATATGTTGAATGACCCCCTGTGTTACATGATTCTGCAACAACTTTTCAACGACATTGAGATGGATATAGCTACAGGTAAACAACAAAATCCTGGTGGGTCATAACTGAGTTCTGATATTTTCTTTGTCGCTGAAGGGGGTTAATTGGAACTGATGCCATGATAACATGTAGAAAATGAAGGAGAGAATGAAAACTTCTGGAGCCGGGATCCCAATCTCCAAGGTTTCTAAATGCTCATTCCATCAGGGCAGATTCTATCAGGGTCAATTTACAGAACTTATTCCAGAGCAAACCAAGTTAGTTTTGTCTGAACCTTGAGTGACAGGATCAACATTTCAAAGAATTCCTGCAGTGCAAAAGGAGTCCACATGACCCATCGAGTCTGTACTGACATAATTCCACACAGGCCCTTATCCCGTAACCTCATGCATTTACCATGCTAATCCTTCTGACACTAGGGTCAATTTAGCATGGCCAATCAACCTAATCCACTCATCTTGGACTGTGGGAGGAGACTGGAGCACCTGGAGGAAACCATGCAGACACAAATGTACAAACTCCACACTGACTGACTGAGGCCAGAATTGAACCTGGGACTCTGATGCTACGAGGCAGAAGTGTTAACCACCATGCTACCATGATTGTACCTTCTATGTTGCCTCCTAAACGTGACTTTATAATCAGCAGTTGCATGTACAAAGAAGCCCTGCTCCCAGCTTTTCTAGCTGAAATAGTTGATTAAAAGGAAGGCCAAAGTTATGAACTTTGTGACTTTGGGGCGGCATGGTAACACAGTGGTTAGCACTGCTGCTTCACAGCGTCAGAGATTTGGGCTCAATTCCGGCTTGGGTCACTGTCTGTGTGGAGTTTACACATTCTCCCCATGTCTGCATGGTTTCCTTTGGGTGCTCTAGTTTCTCTCACAGTTTGAAATACGTGCTGTTTAGGTGGATTGGCCAAAATAAATTGTCCCTTAGTCACAGGGGGAATTAGCAAGGTAAATATACGGGGTTATATGGGATAGGGCTGGGATGAAATTGTTGTCAGTGCAGGCTCAATGGGCCAAATGGCCTTCTTCTGCACTTTAGAGATTCTATGGTGCTATGAAACTGAAATACTGAAGGAATGAGATGTTAAATAGAGATCTTGGTGTTAATTAGCACATGAGAGTAATTTGGAATCTTAATTAGACTCTGTGTTTGTTGCTGTTATATATTGACTGTGGAATCTCCAAGGAGATTGGGCCAGCAAGAAAGAGTACTGCCTGTTCCAGCATTAAGTTATATAGATCAGAAACTCCCAGGTCCTGTTCTCATTCCATGCTGGGTTATCTGATCTCTACTAGGTCACTCCACTGCCCTCAGTGCTCCTGGGTTAGAGTTGACCTGAAATACCAGGGCTCATGCAAGAGGTTACTAATTATTCTTGCTGCATATTTATACACAGCTCATTAATCACACTCAATGCAACTAAAACTAGAAACTATTCCCCTGCAATTTTCTTCCCTAATTAAGAAGTGCATCCATCATGAAGGACAGGAAAGTTATTTTTTGAAAGCATCTTATGCCAGTTGAATTAAACAGTCATGGTATTTTCTCTGCTGTAAATTAATAAATATAAACATTGATCATCAAAGAAACAGAAAATTCTTGTCTCCTGGACTAAATGATTCTGATCAGAACTCATTAGATGGGATTTTATGGCCTTGCTCATCCCAACACTGTAAAATTTCACCTGAGGTCAACTGACTTTACCATTGTCCATCCTTTGCCTGCTCCAATTCCCATAGCAGCTGGGATGGTAAAATTCCAGGCACTGTCCTTAAAGATTTCATAAAGCATCACTGTCATTAACAGTTTTATCAATGAATCCCAATTGTGAAGAACGAGGCCTTTCAGTCCATTGAGTCTGCACTGACTCTCTGACATCTTAACCAGGCCCACTCTGCAACCCTAGCCCTGTAACAAACACATTTACCCCACTAATCATCATAACCTACAAAGACACTAAGGGGCAATTTAGTATGGTCAATCCAGCTAACCTGCACATCTTTGGACACTAAGGAGCAATTTAGTATGGCCACTCCAGCTAACTCACACATCTTTGGACTGTGGGAGGAAACTGGAGCAGCCAGAGGAAACCCACACAGCAATGGTGAGGATGTCAAACTCCGCATAGTAACCCAAGGCTGGAATCGAACCCTTGCCCCTGCCATTATAAGGCAGCATTGCTAACCACTGTGCCATCGCCCTGCTCCTTATGCCTTATGAAGGCATCAAGAAGAAGCCCCTTGAGACAAACAGCAACAAGTTAAAGTGAACAATATTGTCTGTAATGGTGTTGCTGATGAAGTGTGACTGCAAATCTCAATGGGCTAAGATTCTCATATCTTAATGTGCAAGTCTGAACTTTAACCCTTGCCTGTTCAATTGCAAAATAATCTTTATCAACATCACACCTCTATTCTTTGTGTGCCCTCTGCCCAGTCGTAGTCTATTAAGTGATTTCTGATTTCCAGTTCCTGGAGGTTTCAGCATTCCCGATTTCCATGGAGAATCAGGGATAGTTCCATCACAAGTCTTGACTGGATTGATGGAGCTCTGTGGACAGATAGGAAGACAACTTGTTGCGGGCAGAAGAACCCAAAAATCCAAACACAATAATGTGAATTCCAATAATATGTTGTGAGCGTGACAAAGATTGTAGCTGCTGCAGTCCAAACTTAGTAAGATTTGCTGGACCTTTTCCTAAATAATTGCATGCCATTTTCAGACTTTACTGCCTCTATCCTAATTACAGTCCAGAGAGACTGCATGCTGAAATGAAGGAAGTTATCCAAAGTCATGCTTCTCCAGTCAAAAATACAATCAACATGTTGAGGAGGATTGCTTAATCGTAAGAAACATTAAAACTTTGAGACAGTACCAAGAAAATGCTTCATGTAGTGATACAATTATTAGTGTTATATTTTGAAACAGTATCTCTTATTTAAAGTAAAACAAAGGGGAGGGGGCATGTGACCTGTTCTAAAGTCTCCTTGACAACAAGCCTGGGCAGTTAAAAATCAAGGGGATTGTGTTATTGCGGCAATGGTGTAAGGCAATCCAGTTGGAGATAATGGCAGCAGTCTCTGAGATAACAATGGGTAGACACTGAAAGTTCCAGAAAGATATTGAATCGCATTGTAAACAATTCTGCTATGAACTGATCATTTACCTTCAAATGAAAGAAAATTGGGATCTGCAATTACTAATCAACATATTTATCTGGGTGCAAGACTAATGTGTTTTACATTGCCTTGGGTAAGGGTGCAGCGGAAACCATTTTTGAGACTAAGTTATAAGCTCCCCTACAAATCAATGAATATTATTATCTCTGTGTGATCAGCAGAGAGAAGAGGCTGCTTAGCTTTGCAAACTACCATTGCTGAATGTGGAAGAAGGTGGACTCTAATTGAACAGCTGCATCCCACAGCCAATTAAGGATTCCAGGAGATTCATCCTGAAGTGGCCAAAGGGGAGGAGAGGCTTTACTATTAGTAGTGGAGTTAGGAAACTCTCCAAAAACAAAAGGAAGTACTTGCAGACTTTTTTGTATTCATTCATGGGTCATAGGCATAGAAGGTGGTGGTGAGCTGCCTTTTTGAATCACTGCAATCCATGTGCTGTGGGTGACCCACAATGGTGTTAGGGAGGGAATTCCAGGATTTTGATCCAGTAACAGCGAAAGAAAGCGATATATTTCCAAGTCAGGATGGTATCGAGATAAACTTTGCAGGTAGTGGTATTCCCATTTATCTGTTGCCCTTGTCCTTCTAAATGGAAGTGGTCATGGAGTTTGGAAGGTGCTGTCTAAGGATCTTTGGTGAATTTCTGCAATGCGTCTTGTCGATAGTACATACTGCTGCTACTGAGTGTCGACGGTGGAGGGAGTAGATGTGGTGCCAATCAAATGGGCTGCTTTGTCCTGAGTGGTGTCAAGCTTCTTGAGTGTTGTTGGAACCGCACCCATCCAGGCAAGTGAGGAATATTCTGTCAGACCCCTGACTTTGCCTTTCAAATAGTGGACAGGCTTTGGGGAGTCAGGAGGGGAGTTACGCGCCACAGTCTCTGACCTGCTCTTGTAGTCACTGTGTTTATGTGGTGAGTCCAGTTGAATTTCTGGCCTCAAGGATGTTGATAGTCACTCAAAATTACTACTTGGCAAAACATGACTTCATTGGGAACTGCGGGTAATTATGGATTGTAATTCCATGGGGAGTGCAGTGTGTATAAAAAAAAAGTGAATGTTCCTTTCCATGACTTTGTTAGAACATAACTGGTGACAACTTTGTGTTGGATATAATGTAACCAATGGCAACAAGCTGTAAGGGTCAAGTGGTCCACTAAACCACAGAACCAATTACAGAATGATGTGATGGTCAGCTGACTCACTGTAAATAAGAATCTGTTGGGAATTGTGGGGAACTTGGATTGGCCCAGGGTGAGGTCCCAAGTTTGGAGTAATGAGGTTTCTTTATTAAGAATGTGCTCATGTGTCAAATCCACAGTCAAATGCAGCATTTACTTAGCAGTGTTATCCATAACTGCCCCCAACATGTACATCACATACTAAATAATGTGATATAGATTGCGTACGGAAAATATCTTGAACATTCAGAATTGTAATTTTAAATACTGCTACCATATGAACAACTGCACAATGTCAAAGTCTTTTTTTAAAGCCTTCCAAAATATTTCGACAGTGCTACTTGCAAATGTGGCCTATGCTAAAAGGCAAGCTTTAGAAATTATTCTGGATTCCAGCTACATACCGGGGGAGAGAAGCGGTCCATATTCATTTCAGTCCGATAATGCCTCCGCTGGCTTGTGGACTCAATAGAATCTCGTGCTTATACAATAATTGAAAAACAGACAAGTTTTAACAAGCTCTTCCATCTGTTTTGCAGTGAACTGAGTGACAACTGTAGGTTACATACAGCAATAATGATTCATGGGCAACAGGAGCCAGTCTCTCTCTGCCTGCTGTTCCAAAGAAGAACCATCAGCTACAGAGATGGAACACATTACAAACTAACACTTTGAACCTTTGGTTAGATGTCAGACTGCACATTAAAAGCACAGCCAACATCTATGTGAGCGGCACAGTGGTTAGCACTTTTATGTGGAGTTTGCATGTTCTCCCTGTGTCTGTGTGGGTTTCTGTTGGGTCTCCTCTCACATTCTGAAAGATGTGCTGATTAGGTGTATTGACCCGAACAGATTTGCCGGGCGGTAAAATTGCGGTCAATATCTCTACCACAACACTGGCTGCAGAAAATTACTCTCTCAAAACCTCACCATGAATCACCAAACTGGCACTCATCATAAAACTCACAATGGTCTTCTTCCTGTTATGTCTCCCACAACAGATTCTGTGCATTGCAAGGTCACAGTTTTCTACTGAGGTTAGATTTTAAGAGCTGGACTTTTAAACATGGTTATTAAAGAAGTGTATTTGTTTTTTTGCTCAGGAAGGTTCTTATCCCTTGAGGCTGATTGGAAAGGTCAATAATTCCAGAAGTGTTCACAATGTCCATCTGTGATGCAGAATATTTTTCATGCCCTCTCATAGACCTGGATGAGGTTTACTAGCATAAAAAGGACTATTATTTCATCAACAAGGCAATGCTCCCCCAGAGACTGCCCCCAAAAAAACAGCAGTCACATTTACTCTTATTTTTTTCACTTGATTTTGACAAGCAGAATATGCCATTTTAGGGTAGGCAGAATGCGGTTGGCAAGCAGTGTTATGCATATTTTGGACTGGATGCAAGATAAAGCTTTTGCTGCATTGTCCCCCTGCAGCATTCCTAACCTGAACCTTTGTGAAGCATTTCCTGCTGTGTCAGTATGACACAACGCTCCTCTTATAAGTTATCTACAGTGTGTTTTTCCTGAACAAGTGCTGGAATGTGGCGACTAGGAGATTTCCACAGTAATTTCATTAAAGTGTTAATGTAAGCCTACTTGTGACAGTAATAAATAAACCTTCAAACCTTCAGATTTTTAAAGTTGGGTTAGATTCTACCTGTTTCAGGGAAGGTAGAATCTTTTTGCCACTTGTTTCTTTAGAATCATAGAATTCCTACAGTACAGAAGGAGGCCATTTGGCCCATTGAGCCTGCACTGATAACAATCCCGCTTCAGACCTACTCTTGTAATCCAACGTATTTATCCTGCTCATCCCCTTGACACTAAGGAGCAATTTACCACAGCCAATCTACCTAATCCACACATCTTTGGACTGTGGGAGGAAACTGGAGCATGGGGAGAACATGGAAACTCCATGCAGGCTGCAGGCTAACAAAAAAAAACACTCTTTTGTATCAACAATTGTGTTCCTTTTGACTAATTGTGTGAGACTTTCCACTACTTGTAGGAAAACCATTCATTTATATCCATATATGATTGGATTAGGAAAAGCCTTCTGTAGTTTATACAAACATTGACCCAACTAAATTCATTTTAGAAACCCTTTGTGTTTCCAGTGAAAAAAAAAATCATGCCATTGTCTCAGTCTCAGACACTCAGCCCAGGTAGGTTTTTCACTTAGGTTCCTCAATAAATCTCCCATCAAAGAGGGGTGTTCTTGACTTTTTCACTGGGTTTCTCTAGCCTCCCTGTGATGATTTTCTCAGTGGTGGGAGGTGGCGTACTTGACAAAGGAGCAGTGCTCTGAAAGCTTGTGGCTCTTACTACCAAATTAATCTGTTGAACTTTAATCTGGTGTTGTAAGATTTTTTACTGGGATTCTATGAGGCAGCAGATTTCCTTTTCTAATGGATATTCTTGAACCAGATGGGCTTTTACAACAAGCAACAGTGGTTTAAAGGTCATCACCAGGCTTTGAATTCCAGATTTTTATTGAATTCAAATTTCACTATCTGCTGTGGTAGAGTTAAAACACAGTCCCCAGAACATTACCATGGGTCTCTGGGTTACAACTCTAGTGACAACACCACTATACCACCGCCTCCCCATTAGGCTCCACTGCAACCAAAATGATGGCATAAAGGTCTCCACTCCCTCAAGGCCAAACTGGATCAATGTGCTATTTCAGCAGAATTCCAACTCATGGAAACAAAGAGGCTGCTATTGTGAGCAGCTAGCTTGGATTCTAATCTGATCAATCTACTATTGAGGTCTTATCATGGCGAGCACCTTGGGTGTCTGAGACTGATTAAACCTGAACCCTCCCACATTGCTGATCAGGTTATGGATACACAATATAGGTTGCTGATTACATATGAATGCGTTTGAAAACATGTTTATGTCCCAGAAGAACAAAACAAGACAGCTCTAAGCTGGCAATGAAATTATAAACTTGTCAAACATTTTTGCGATCCTGTTCAAGGTCTTACCATGCTCCTTGCATTTGTCAATATTTCTGATAACTTTCTGTTTGATGGACACCAGTTGTCCGTCAGAGCTGCCCGACGTGGAAGTGTTGCCATGTTTCTCTCCTCCCCGGTTGCTACATGTCTTCTTCACACCTCCAAACACCTCCTTCTGGGCAAGTAGTTTGGCTTCTCTGCTGCTTTTGCTCACTGCTGTCACTTGACTCTCCAAAGAGCACGAGTCCGTTAGTTTTTTGCTGGTTGAGGTTGTGACTGTGTCTGTTTCACTGCCCTTTTCGCTGCTGCCTGCTTCCAGTGACGTGGCCTCATTGAGTTCATTTCTGATCCAGGTTGGAACAAACCTACTGCTCTCTAACTCAGACATCTCCGAGCTGGTGTACTCATCGCCTGCCTCGTTACTAGATTGGGAATGTTGAAGAACGCGCCCTTCCCTTAACTCTGTATTCTCCCGGTTTCCACGCTTGCGGAAGCTACGGTATCTCCTGGCATGCCTATGGCATGGCAGATTAGTGTCCTCCACCAGCACATAGATGCTCTCCCTGTTGCAGATAACACTTCTAAGAAAGCCATGCACAGCAGGGTGGCCCCCCAGACCTTCTGTCAAAGTCATTATAGGAGCAGGAAGGAGATGTTGGCTAATTTCTTGATCATGAAGACTACTCTCACTCCCAAAAGGATTGGCACTTGTGCTGCCGGATTCATGTGTATCCTTGCCATCTGACTTGTAGCTCCCATTGCTGGTCTCTATTTCATCTAGAACAGTAATTCAATATTTATTAACACTAAATTCACAACATTTTAAGTTTTAATTTAATAATTATCTTCATATTGATGAAAGGTTTTCTTGGAAACAGTCACAGTGGCTACAATTATACAATTTCATTCTGTGTTGAGTATTAAAATGGATAACACCAGGTTGTGTTGAGTGTAAATGGGTTTAGTAGTGCCTGCGCGTGTACATGTGAGATAGATTATAACAGCATTAAATTTACTTTAGTGTTATTGAGGATGCATTTCATAAGAATATAGGACTACAGGTTATTGGAGCAGGAGTGCTCTGTCATTCTTGAAGATCATGAGCCATTTGATTTTTTATTATTCATTAATGTGACATGTGTGATGCTGGCTGGGCCAGCATTTATTATCCAATCCAAGCAGATGCATTTATTATCCAACTCCACACTGTGGAGTCACATATGGGCCAGACCAGGTAAGGATGACAGATTTCCTTCCCTAAAGGATATTAGTGAACCAGATGGGTTTTTTCCAACAATTGAGTGCTGACTGAGTAAGAGTAGATGGTTGTTTATGTAGTTTAGTTAGGGCATTATGATCAGCATGAGCTTGGAGAGCTGAAGGGCCTCTTCCTGTGCTATACTTTGTTTTAAATACAGAACAATGATCGGCAGGAGTAACAAACTGTCACAGGTACAGTTAAAATTGATAAATTCTGTACTTTACACATAATCAAAACTTGCATGTACTTTTACGTTGAACTATTTGCCTTTTCAACATAGCTATTTCTCTCAGGAAAATTAGAGCACATGAATAAAAATTACAGGGAAAATAAACCAATCCTGTGATCAAAGCCAAAAGCAGTTAAAATCAAGATGCAGTCAACAAATCACCTCCCAAAGCTGTCAACTCACCTTTCACTGATGTCATACATATAAGTGGAGGGCATTCATCCAAGGAATCCTGTCTTGAGCAATTATCATCTTTCTGCAAACACATACCAACATTAATATTTCTTAAAAATTCATTCATGGGATGTAGGCATCGCTGGCTGGGCCAATGTTTGTTGACCATCCCTAATTGCCTTTGAAATGAATGTTTTGCTAGGCCATTTCAGAGAGCATTTAAGAGTCAACCACATTGCTGTGGCTCTGGAGTCACATGTAGGCCAGACTAAGTAAGGATGGCAGATTTCCTTCCCTAAAAGATATTTGTGACCTAATGTCACTTCATCAACATGATCGATTTAAGCAAAGGACTTTAGAGCGAGTTTTTAAGCTTCAGAGATCACATACGATGGCTGAAATTTTCCAGCCCTTTCGTCAGCAAGATTTCTCAGTGCTGACGATGGCAATCCCCCCTCCCTGTGCAATGGGTTTCCTGGTAACAGAGGGTGTGAGCCATGGAAACTGCTATGGATATTGCAAAACACACCACAGTGGGTGGAGGAGGGAGGAACACTAGAAAGTCACTCCCCTTGAGTTTCTATTCATTTCATTATTTGGATCACTGGCAAAGTCAACATTTATTACCCACCCCTCATTGTCCTAAGTGGCTTTTAAAGTTTATTTAAAGCTTACATTAACATTGCAATGAAGTTACTGTGAAAATCCCCGAGTTGCCACACTCTGGCTCCTGTTTGGGTACACTGAGGGAGAATTTAACATGACCAGTGCACATAACCTGCACATCCTTTGGACTGTGAGAGGAAACTGGACACCCAGAGACACGGGAATAACTTGCAGACTCCACACAGACAGAGACCCAAGCCAGGAATCAAATCCGTGTCCCTGGCTCTGTGCGGCAATAGTGCTAACTACTGTGCCATAGTGCCACTTGCTGGGTCATTTTGGAAGGCGGTTAAGTTTCATTGCTGTGGATCCGGAATCACCTGGAAACCAATAGACATAAGACCAGGAAAGCTCCTTCCTGAACAGCATCAATAAACCAGGCAGGTTTTTATTCCCTGCGGTTCGTTGTTCCATTATTACAATTAGTGAGTCTAGCATTTTATTTCAGATTTATGATTTCATGACATTTAAATTCTCCTAGCATCCTAATTGGTGAGATTTGAACTTGGCCTAAAGTTTTTGACAGCGGGGCTCAAGAACTTAAGGGTCTGAATCGGAGCAAGGCTTCAGTCGGTGGCCCTGCCCACTCCCCTGTATAATTGCACCAAGGGGAGAGGACAGGTGGGATCTCAGAAGAAATCCTGTCCATGTAATTTCACGACAACCTGGATTACTACTCCAGCAACATTACCATATTGCTATTATTCCCCTTGACCAGGGATGAATTTTGCATTTAGAACAGTTATCTACTGTGCCATGTATTGGCAGAATCACGTCTAGCCCAGGCCTATAATGTGTCACGCAAGCAGTGCACTTTGAGAGAGTTTGAGGATGTTCCCGATGGTGGGGGAGTGCAGAACCAGGGGTCACAGAATAAGGGTTCAGAGTAGACTATTTAGGACGGAGGTGAGGAGACATTTCTTTACCCAAAGAGTAGTGAACCTGCGGAATCCATTACCACAGATGCCAAAACATTAATTGTATTCAAGAGGCAGCTGGATGTAGCACTTAGGCATTTGCTATGGGGAAAAAGCAAGCATAGGCTATTGAGTTGAACGATCAGCCATGATCGTAATGAATGGTGGAGCGGCTCAAAGGACCAAATGACTTTCTCCTGCTCCTATCTTCTATATTTCTATGTTCAAATAATCTAACCTGTGCTGTGGGCGTTGATAATGGTGAAGGTGGTTCATCTAAATCATCCTCTCCAGATGGAGTTCCTTCTGGTTCTGCATTGACTCCAGCAAGCTGTTTCTTATAGCTAGTGTGGCTCACTACTCCTGTACTGGGCTCCTCACTTTCCACTCGTGATGCTGATATTGGGCAGGCGGAAGCTTCAGATTCTTTTGCGGCTGTCTGATAGACAGTGGTTAAAACGGATGGATTTGGAGACAATGTGGACTTGTGCTTGGTTCCCCAGAAGAGAATGCTATTGTCATCTGTCCCAACGATGCTGAATGTCTCTCCACAGCTGATTGTCTGGAAGAAAGGGAAACAATTGCACTGAAAGTACCTGTAAACAGTTCCACAATACCTAATACAATCCTTGTACACATTTCATCCACTATACAGCAAAGTATAAAATGCTTCTCTGAGAGAGGAATATTTAGACATTACAATTATACTGTATTAGAGAGAACACCAATGGTATTTACATACTGTACAGCACAGCATCCCAGTATCACTGTCACACTAATGCATAGTGCTATAATGCTGTAATCTGCTCAATACTGCACAATCTGCAACTCAGCAGAACAATGCAACATAACAATGATACATGGGGTAGGATTTTACGGCTGGGATTTTATGACCTAGCTCATTCCGAAACCGTAAAATCCCGTTGGAACTCCACGGACCTTTCCATGATCTGCGCCTTGCCTGCTCTGATACCCATGGTGGGCAGGATGATACAATTCTGGCCATAATATTCACTGTTCAGTTGTGGGCTTTGCTGTTAGCACTCTCCCCTCGTGTGTCACAAGGTTCGGGTTTCAAGTGCCAATCCAGGAATTGAACAGAAAATTTCAGACTGATATCCAATGCAGTGCTGAGCGAGTGCTGCGCTGTTCGACGTGCATCGCTTTTGGATGTTGCACAGAGGTCCTGCCTGTGCTCTCGGGTAGATGTTACAGATCCTAAGGCACTATTTTGAGCAATAGTGGCAGGTTCTCCCTGATGGCTGATATTATTCCCCCACTCAACACCACTAAACACATTAACTGGTCATTATCACATTGCTGTTTCTGGGAGCTGACTGTGAACAAATTGGCTAGGGCATAGAACGTAGAACATAGAACATTACAGCGCAGAACAGGCCCTTCGGCCTTCGATGTTGCACCGACCAATTAAGAAAAAGCAATGACCCTCTAACCTAAACCATTCCCTTTTCATCCATAAACTTATCTACTAACCTCTTAAACTCCACCAAACTTGGCGCATTTACAACTGCAGCAGGCAGGGCATTCCATACCCTTACCACCCTCTGGGTAAAGAACCTACCTCTGACATCCGTCCTATAACTACCACCCCTTAATTTAAAGCTATGTCCCCTCGTGCTAGCTTTCTCCATCGTAGGAAAAAGGCTATCACTGTCCACCCTATCTAAACCTCTAATCATCTTATATGTTTCAATAAGGTCTCCTCTTAGCCGCCTTCTTTCTAACGAAAACAACCTCAATCCCTCAGCGTCTCTTCATAAGACCTGCCTTCCATACCAGGCAACATCCTGGTAAACCTCCTCTGTACCCTCTCCAATGCCTCCACATCTTTCTTATAATGCGGGGACCAGAACTGTTCACAATACTCCAAGTGCACTAGAGTTTTGTACAGTTGCAACATGACGTTGCGGCTCCGAAATTCAATTCCCCTACCAATAAAAGCTAAGACTCCGTATGCCTTCTTAACAACCTTATCGACTTGATTGCCAACTTTCAGGGATCTATGCACGTATTCACCAAGATCCCTCTGTTCATCAACACTTAAGAGTTCTACCATTAGCCCTATACTCTGCACATTTGTTATTCATTTCCTGCATTTCCTGCATTACATTTCCTGCATTACAGCATTCAGTACCATTCAAAATACTTCATTGACTACAAAGTGCTTTAGGATATCTGGTGATAGTAGAAAACACAACGGCTGGGATTTTCCAGTCAACCACTGGCAGCATTTTCCAATCACGTCCGGTGCCAGGAATTTCCCATCATATCCAGTGACAGGATTTTCCAGTAATGCCCAGTGCCAGGATTTTTTGGTCCATCATCCCTCCCTATCCTCCCCCTTCCCCACATCCTTCTCTGGAAAAGTGATTTCTCCCAGTTCTGGCTTTCTGAGTATCCCAATTGTAATCAGTCTAATATTGATCACTTTACTGTCAGCTGCCTAGGCCCTAATTTCTGGAACTTCTTCTTTAAATCTCTCCACAAATCATTCCTTCTTTGCAAAGCTCCTGAAAGCCTAGAAGCAGGATTTTCTGTGCAACATGACGTGTTTCTCGGAAGCAGAGATGAATCGCCACTGGCTGGTGGTGGGACCTTCTGGTCATACCATTGTCGATGGGGTTTCCTGCTGAATGCACCCCTCATTGGTAGAGATACGCTATTGGCAGGGATGTGAGATCCCACCACAGTGAACAGCTGGAAAGTCAATCGAAGGTCTTTGATCGAGTTTTTGCTCATCTGCAGTAGATACATCCTTCTGGTTGCTCAGTGTAAGATTATGATTTATAATGCAACTAATTGCACTACTGGCCATTTCTCCTGCCTGATTGGTTCTCCAAGGTCTACATCTCCCTGTACCTCAGTACGGTTGGCATAGTGGCACAGTGGCTAGCACAGCACCAAGTCCCTGGGTTCGATCCCGGCTTGGGTCACTCTGTGTGGAGTTTGCACATTCTCCCCATGTCTGCATGGGTTTCCTCCGTGTGCTCCGGTTTCCTCCCACAGTCTGAAAGATGTGCTGGTTAGGGTGCATTGAGTTAGGTGCATTGATCATGCTAAACACTCCACCCTGAGCAGGTACCGGAGTGTGGCGACTACGGGATTTTCACAGTAACTTCATTGCAGTGTTAATTTAAGTCTACTTGTGATGCTAATAAATAAACTTTAAACTTCTCACAATGGTTGGTCCTCTCTGGTTTTATGTACAGGAAAATAGAGTGATGGAAATGAAGGAATTCTCCCATTGCATTAACAGTCGCAGTGCCCTATTTAAATTACAGAAGCAACAAAGCAAAATGAGACAAACTTTTTTTTTCAAATTTTTATTCCATTTAGAAAACCAAAGGAAACAATTCTCGTGGCCTGCTGCATTACTCAGATATCAACGCGTGAGAGGGGCTGTAGTGGGATTTGTGACCGGTACTCAACAAGTTGTAACTTTCCCAGGCCATTTTTTTTAATGTAATCAGCCGAAAACCAACGTGAACCTGATTATCATATTAAAATTAACATTTCAGTACGATTAGCAAGTCCTGGACGCTATTCTCCAGGCTTGCTAATTTTCCTCTTCCTGAGAGAGGTTTCCAGCAGCTGGGATTAAAGCCAATCCCCATCAAACAGCCAGTGATGGGGTGGAGGGGAAGGGCCAGTGTGTACACATCAATCTCTCCACTGACAAATTGGTACATGCCAATGACCCACTCAGCGCACCAATGCCTGCCTCGCCAGTGGGTTTAGGCTCTGGCTCCCTTTACTGATAGGAATCCTCCTGTGGCACTCCATGATGCACAGAAAGCTGAAGATTCATTCAACTAAATATTTTCAGAAAGACAGTGCATTTCAGAGAGCAGTTAAGAGTCAACCACATTGCTAGTGTTCTGGAGTCACATGTAGGCCAGGTCAGGTCAGGATGGCAGATATAAAAGAATAAAGAACAAAGAACAAGAACAAAGAACAACACAGCACGGGAAACAGGCCCTTCGGCCCAACGAGCCCGCGCCGCCATCCTAACGTCTTAATGACATATAGAGACCAATATAGGGACAATTTGTTACCCAATCAGCCTAACAGCACATTTTTGGGATGTGGGAGGAAACCGGAGCACCCGGAGAAAACCCACGCAACCACGGGAGAGAACGCGCAAACTCCCGCAGACACAGGCCCAAATCCATGTGTCTGCACAGCAACAGCGATAGTCTCTGAGCTGTCATGTTGCCCATCTGATGGTCCAGTTTAAGCATACACTAACGACATGAAGCACTAGGCCACTCCTGAAGTAACATCCAGGAGCAGCTCTCGCACGACCTGCCGAATGCATGCACCTTGTTGGTCAACAAGGTGGACCGAACAGCCTGTGGAAACAATTAAAGTATTTAAACAGTCCTCCTATATCCCTCTATCTGCAGACCGCACATGTGGCTGTCCAAGAGATCCTTAAACAACCCTAGCGTGCCTGCTCCCACCACCTTACTCGGTAGTGCATTCCACACCCCCACTACCCTTTGTGTGAAAAAAATGCCCTCTAATATTAGTCTTATACATAGCCCCCCTCACCCTAAGGCCGTGACCCCTCGTTCTATCCGAATCTAATGGTGGAAAAAGCTTACCACCATTTACTCTATCTATACCCTCATAATCTTATATACCTCTAATAGATCCCCTCTCAGCCGACGTCTTTCAAGGGAAAACAACCCCAGTGCGTTCAATCTTTCCTCGTAAGACAGCCCTTCCATACCAGGCAGCATCCTGGTAAATCTCCTCTGCACTCTCTCCAGGGACTCCACATCCTTCCGGTAGTACGGCGACCAGAACTGGATGCAGTACTCCAAGTGAGGCCTAACCAACGTTCTATACACTTGCAAAATCAAACTCCTACTCTTGTATTCTATACCCCTTCCTATGAAGGCTAACATACCATATGCTTTCTTTATCACTTTTTCCACCTGTATTGACACCTTCAGAGACTTGTGAACCTGCACCCTCAGGTCTCTCTGCGTCTCTATACTCCGGATAGTTTTACCTTTTATCCTATAACTCCCCTCTACATTATTCTGGCCAAAATGCATCACCTCGCATTTATCGGATTAAATTCCATTTGCCATCTATCTTCCCAATCTACCAGCCTATCAATGTCCTGTTGTATTGCCTGGCACTGCTCCTCAGTCCCCGCCAATCCAAGTATCTTAGTGTCATCAGCAAATTTGCTGATCACACCACCTACCCCCTCTTCCAAGTCATTTATATAAATCACAAATAGAAGAGGCCCTAGTACTGAGCCCTGTGGCACACCACTAGTGACTGACCTCCAGTTGGAAAAAGAGCCTTCCACTAATACCCGCTGTCTCCTCCTCCCAAGCCAGTTCTCAACCCATCTACATACCTGGCCCTGTATCCCATGCACCTTCACCTTTTTTATCAGCCTACCATGGGGAACCTTGTCAAACGCCTTACTGAAATCCATGTAGACGACATCAACGGCTTATCCTTCGTCAACCGTTTTTGTCACCTCTTCAAAAAATTCCACTAGGTTCGTAAGGCACGACCTCCCCTTAACGAAGCCATGCTGCGTATCCCTGATCAGATCGCAGCGCTCCAGATGCTCATACATCCTGTCCCTGAGGATCCTCTCCATTAGCTTACCTATAACTGAAGTCAAGCTCACCGGCCTATAGTTCCCTGGGTTATCCCTCTGACCCTTTTTAAACAACGGTACTACATTTGCTATCCTCCAGTCCTCTGGGACCTCACCTGTGTCCAAAGAAGAGACAAAGATTTGCGTCAGAGGCCCAGCAATGTCATCTCTCACCTCCCTTAGCAGCCTGGGATAAATACCATCAGGCCCCGGAGCTTTATAAGTCTTTATGCTACCTAAAAGCCCCAACACTTCGTCCCTCGTAATGATTATTTCCTTTAACGGGTCCTCAAAATCCTCAAAGCCAGCATCAGACATCAGGCCCCTCTCCCGCGTGAATACTGACGCAAAGTATTCATTCAGGATCTCCCCCATCCCCTCAGGCTCTAAGCATAGTTCCCCTCCTCTGTCCCTGAGAGGTCCAATCTTCCTTCTAACCATCCTTTTGCTCCTTACATAGGAGTAAAATGCCTTAGGATTTTCCTTAATCCTACCTGCCAAAGCCATTTCGTGGCCCCTTTTTACTTCTCTCAAAATATATCCTTTTCTCAAGGACATTAGTGAACCAGATGGGTTTTTCCTGCTAATCAACAATGGTTTCACGGTCATCGATAGATTCTTAATTCCAGACTTTTTTGTTTACTGAATTCAAATTCCATCATCTGCCGTGGCAGGGTTCAAGCCCAGAACATTACCTGAGTCTCTGGGTTAAAAGTCTACTGATAATACCACTAGACTATAGTCTCCTCTAAAGCCTGCCTTTGAGTTTATAAACTATACTCTCATCATTGCAAGACAGTCATTTTCAAGTAGTCTGAACCAGGATGGATTTTTCACATTTATTGATTTTGAAAACTGCACTGAACAAATATATATAACTTTGATAATACACAGTGCTGTCATCTATGACTATCTGAATGGGTATGAAAAGTCTTTTTCCTTACTCTAATTTTATTTATATATTACCTATGGTTGAAATTATTCAGTGTAATATATATAATTAATATCATCTGCATATTACTTACAGTGATGGTTTTATGTTGAAGTTGTTTGACATGCATTGGCACTTTGTAGGGTTTGGTGTTGCTGGTACCCAACTGTCCTTCTGTGTTCCTTCCAAAGGTATAAATATTCCCAGGCTCTAGGAGTACGATGCTGTGAGTGGGACCCAGGACAGCATCTCTCACACGGTGGTTTCTCAATGCCTTCACAACTGTGGGAACCTTCCTGCCTTCAACATCAGTCTAAAACATTAAAAGAACAGGTGTTGGAATTGTTTAACCTTGTTAGAACATAGTTACTACTTGTTACTACTGTTTCCTGCTATGTAGTCGCGGTATCTTATGTGGCTTCTATTTAAAGTTCTGTTTCTCTCCCCTCATCCCCACCCCTGACTGTTGTGCAGCCTATATTTCCTACACATTACAGTGTGTGCCTTTTATATCCCACTTGCGTGAAGCCTCCATTACTCCCTAATGTGTGTTACTCATGGCGAGTGACTACAATGGTAGAATCAATCCAGACTGGTCTTTTTGGTTCAAGCCAGTTTATTGTAAGGCACTTTCTCACTGGCATTAACCTACAAGGAGCACTCTCCACAAAGTATATCTCTATTCATAGGACAATCAATGTCACATGTTTAATGAGAACTCCGTTAACAAGATAGTTGCCATGCATTGCGATTACCAGTATGTTGATAATGGGAGGAATTTTACCGACGTGTCCATCCAATGTTCATATGACCCTGCCTAGGGACAATGGAGAATGCCATTCTCTGAGCTTCACCCAGAATCAGGCAGGCGTACCGGTAAAATTCCAGCAAATGTATACTAAGAACAATTTTAGTACTGATTATCCATCAGAAGCCAGCCAATAAAAGTCACTTGTGGGACTTAGCTGATGGGGTTAAGTTCTTTCCTGCAGGTTGTGATTTTAGCATCTCTTAGAGCAAACTGGGAGTTTCTTCTTTACAACTACATGATATTATCATCTTAACCAGAGGTCTGTGGGATTCCTTCCAGGTCAACTTTGTGAGAAAGGCCAATCAGAAAAGACCCAAACAGCAAGTTGTATTTCACTCATTTCAACCTTGCTAGTGGGACCAGAAGGGGCTGAATACTACCCAAGGTTATAAACTAACCAGATCCCATGCAGAATGTTCTGGCCTCCCCTACTCTGGACAAACCCCTCCCAGTGACTAACACAGGCATTGCAAAGATTGGTGGTATCTGCCCTGTTGCACTCTTGTATCTCCCAGGCCAGCTGCTTCTTCTCACCAGGGCTGGATTTGGTGTAGGTTGAAGCAGGCTGAATGCTGGACTGGCTGTGCAATCGTGGGACAGCGGCACAGGCCATTTCTGCCGCTGAGAAAATGAAGTGCCATTAAGTCAGCAGTTTGCTAATTAAGCTCATTAATGAGCCAATTAGTGGTCATTATCTCACTGGGAGTTAATGGTGACTCAGCAATTCTCCCAAACTTGAATGGGTTTCCCATGCCTTCTGGAGCAATCTCCTGGGGGCGTGGGGAGGGGGGGCCCTTTCAAGGACACTAATTGCCCGATTGAGGGACCCAACATCAAGGAATGGGGGTGTTAATTGTCCTTACATCTGACTCCAACTCCGCCGGTGACACCTCCCCGCGACCCCCACCCCCCCTTGTTTCCCGCAAATCCCAACATGCCCTCTTGCTCTCTCTCCAGGGATCCCATGATTTTCTAATAATGTATTTATTTATGGGTATGGACTTCACTGGCTCAGCCAGCATTTACTGTCCATTCCAGAAGGCTGTATTTTTTTACGAGTCAACCACATTGCTATGGATCTACAGTCACATGTAGGCCAGACTGGGTAAGGACAGCAGATTTCCTTTAAAGAACATTAGTGAGTTACATGGGGTTTTTTCAACAATAAACAATACTTCCAGGTTTCTATTGAATTCAAATTTCACTGTCTGCTGCAGTGATGATGTCCACTGCCAGGGTCATCAATCCCAGGGCAGGCCCAATACCGACCTGTTAAGCACCCGAGAAGCGTGTAGTTCAATCGGGTCTGCACCCCTGAAGCAGACTGGGTTTCCCACCGTGTCAGGAAAGTTAAATCCAGCCCATTGTTTCAGGGGGTAACTCAACCGCTCCTGGAGTGAAATCTCCTGGGTCTCACACTGTCAGGGCAATCTCCACAATCTCTGCTCTCGTTCACATTGCCCCCAGAGTAAAAATTGGGCCTGCAGTTAAATTTCTGTGTGGCTTTTATATTGGAAAGGGGCTTTTACCCTGGGGGTGTAGCTAGAGGTGTGTCAACATGTGTGTGTGTTCTTGTGTGTGTTGTTGTGCGTTGTTTTGTGTGTGTGTCGCTGTGTGTGTTGTTTTGTGTGTGTGCGTGTGCGTATGTGTGTATATACGCGCGTGTATGTGTGGGCTTGTGCATGTCTGTCGAGGGGGTAGGGAGAGGGTGGTGATGCCCAAGGCCCATGGTGGTGTGAACATTCCTGGTAGGGAGCGGGAGTATCACTCTCTGCAGAGTAGATATACAACAGTGGGAAATTTGCTGAATCATGTTGTTAAACCAACTACACGGGATACATTTCAAATCTTACATCAATTGCAAAAGGCTGACTGTGTATAAAATATTAGAATGCACCTTGTCCGTTGTATCAATAAGTGAAAGATGCAAGATTAATGGATACTCACCCGGGCAAACAGCTTTGTCATCTGCATGAGAAGGCCCCGTCTCTCGTTTAGACCAAGTTTATTGTATTGATTATTACCACAAGCCAGGATGCTATCAGCATCTAGTCATCACAAAGCAACATTTTCAGAATGTACTAACAATGGAGCTAAATCAAACTGAGCACAAAAGCAGTTCAACTGTTCAACAGAAAACACAACAGCTTTCAATCTGACTGAATGTTATCCTTTTAATAAGAGCTAACAAACAAGTAATGATGGTATGAAGGTACAGGTTTACTTTCTTCATTATTGTTTATGATTTCTCCTCACATGAACCTCTCAGTGACCCTGAGGGCCAACATTAACTGAGTTTCCTGGGTCATCTTGTACGCTTAACTGATCATAGAATTATAGAATCTCTACAGTGCAGAAAGAGGCCATTCAGCCCATCGAGCTTGCACCAACAACAATTCTACCCACACCCCATCCCTATCATGTTATGCATTTACCCCATTAATCCCCCGAATATTAAGGGGTAATTTAGCATGGCCAATCCGCCTAACCCGCACATCTGTCAACAGTGGAAGGAAACTGGAACACCTGGACGAAACCCACGTAGACACAAGGAGAGTGTGCAAACTCCATTCAGACAGTGACCCGATGCCAGAATTGAACCTGGATCCCTGGCGCTGTGAGGCAGCAACGCTAACCACTGTGCCACTATGTTGCCTGCGAGGGAGAAATATTTTCTAAATACGATTATGCATTCAGAGCTACTCTGCTTAGTACCTAAAATTACAGATTTAAAATCCTGATGCTCAATTTTAAATTGTACTCTACTCCTGTGAATAACACACTTTTCAAATTCCTCAGTACCACACCATCGTTATCAGCAGAAGTCATCAGCATGCAATGTGAAGATGCCTAAAAGCATTCTTTACGTTACCAATAAAACATTTGCCTTTAGTCGAACACAAGCATAGTTGCAGCAAGACAAATCTCTGAAAAATAGCGCATCCACATTGGCTACTACATAGAGGAGTAGTGATTCATCAGCCGAGGGAGGACAGACATTGTAAACTGCAGGATAGTTCCTTGCCCATGTTTGACCTGACAGGATAGGATTTTCCAGCTGTGCTGGCTCCAAGACCAGAAAATCCTGCCCAAGGTCAATGGATCTCAGCATGGTCTGCTCCCCTCTCCCCCACCTGCTACGATTCCCATGGCAGGAGGAACAAGAAAATTCCACCCACGGTATCATACCTTTCAGAGAGTGTCAGCTTGTTGCTCGATTTGGCTGTGCGACAGCTGTCCCAGTTTTGACATAAATTCCCAGATGTTCTGTGAAGAAGGCTTTCCAGAAGTGAATGGGATGGATGTGCCCTTGTCATGTCTGGCATTTAGGTCAATGCCTGGTGATCCATCTGGTTTTATTATTATTAGATTCTTTAGGGTGACATGGTGGCATAGTGGTTAGCACTGTTGCCTCATTGCTCCGGGGCACAAGTTCAATTCCTGCCTTCGGTGACAGGCTGTGTGTAGTTTGCATGTTCTTCTCGTGTCTGCATGGGTGTTCTCCGGGTGCTCCAGTTTCCTCCCAAATTCCGAAGATATGCAGGTTAGGTGGATTGGCCATGATAAATTGTCTCTTAGTGTCCCAAGATGGGTAGGTAGAGAGATTAGCAGAGTAGATATGTGAGGTTTTAGGTAATGTTTGGGTGGGATGCTCTGTCAGAGAGTAGCACAGACTCAATGGCAAATGGCCTCCTTCTGCACTGTAAAGATTCAATGATCTCTTTTGTTCGGTGTATGGAACAACAGTGGTTTGACAGATTATTTCACAGCGCAGTTAGGAGAATATTGCTGTGAGTTTGGAGTACCATGTAGATCAGATCTGATAAGGATAGCAGACAGAGAAGGTGATGGTGTTGTGGTATTATCGCTAGACTATTAATCCAGAAATTCGGCTAAAGTTCTGGGGATCTGGGTTCAAATTCCATTACAGCGGGTGGAATTTGAATTCAATAACAAAAATCCAGATTTGAGGATCTACCATTGTCGGAAAAAAAACCACAAGATTATCACAAGACTGTACATTTCTTCACTCGTTTGCATATATTTCCTCACATTATACCAAATGGTAAAATACTGGCATTCCAAATTATCCTCACATAAAAAATCAACAGGGTCCTTAACACTGAAGATGAATTCAAGACTCTGGATTACTTACCCAGTGACATAACTATGCTAAAACACTCTCGTGCTGAGAAAATGGAGAAAATCATCACTCTATGTTTCATATGATACTTTGATCTTAGCCATAGAATAGATGGTTACAGCAGTGTCCACTTTGGCTGAATTAAATGAATCTAAGGAAGTGAAGTATAATACAGTGATCTGGTCACATTATCTACCTGTTAAGAACATGGTTCCATCCAATCCGCACTTTACGTCCCTGATAATGATTTGTTCTTCAAAAGTTACTTCCTTTGGTGAGCAGTGATCATCGTCATTCCCAAGTCCCAGTTTACCATATTTTCCATTGCCCCAGGCGAACACCTAGGATGTGGTGAGAGAACCAGCTCATCCTCCATCACTTCAATTAAATCAACAGACAATTCAAAAATGCAATACTTGTTCAGTTAACTTTGAATGAGTCGATTGGTGGTGACCAACCAAATATAGCTTTATAGAATATAGAATGTAGAAAACCTACAGCACAAACAAGCCCTTCGGCCCACAAGTTGCACCAAATATATCCCTACCTACTAGTCTTACCTATAACATAGAACATAGAACATAGAACATTACAGCGCAGAACAGGCCCTTCGGCCTTCGATGTTGCGCCGACCATTATAAAAAGCAATGACCCTCCAAACTAAACCATTCCCTTCTCTTCCATAAACTTATCAACTAACCTCTTAAACGCCACCAAACTTGGCGCATCTACAACTGCTGCAGGCAGGGCATTCCACTCCCGAACCACCCTTTGGGTAAAGAACCTACCTCTGATATCCGTCCTATAACTATCACCCCTTAATTTAAAGCTGTGTCCCCTCGTGCTAGCTTTCTCCATCCTAGGAAAAAGGCTATCACTGTCCACCCTATCTAAACCTCTAATCATCTTATATGTTTCGATAAGGTCCCCTCTTAGCCGCCTCCTTTCTAACGAAAACAACCTCAAATCCCTCAGCCTCTCTTCATAAGACCTGCCCTCCATACCAGGCAACATCCTGGTAAACCTCCTCTGTACCCTCTCCAATGCCTCCACATCTTTCTTATAATGTGGGGACCAGAACTGCACACAATACTCCAAGTGCGGCCGCACTAGAGTTTTGTACAGTTGCAACATGACGTTGCGGCTCCGAAATTCAATCCCCCTACCAATAAAAGCTAAGACTCCATATGCCTTCTTAACAACCTTATCGACTTGACTGCCTACTTTCAGGGATCTATGCACATATACACCAAGATCCCTCTGTTCATCAACACTACTAAGAATCCTACCATTAGCCCTATACTCTACACATTTATTATTCCTGCCATAGTACATTACCTCACACTTTTCCACATTAAACTCCATTTGCCACCTCTCGGCCCAGCTCTGCAACTTGTCCAAGTCCCTCTGCAAACTATAACACCCCTCTTCACTATCTACCACTCCACCGACTTTAGTGTCATCTGCAAATTTACTAATCCATCCTTCAATACCCTCATCCAGATCATTTATAAAAATTACAAACAGCAGGGGCCCCAAAACAGACCCCTGAGGTACACCACTTGTCACCGAACTCCACGATGAATATCTCCCATCAACCACCACCCTCTGTCTTCTATCTGCTAGCCTTCAATCTTACTAAGTCCCAAGTATTCATCCAAAAGTCTCTTAAAAGACCCTATTGAATCTGCCTCCACCACCACCAACGGCAGTCGATTCCACACACCCACCACCTCTGAATGAAAAAACTTACCCCTGACATCTCCTCTGTACCTGCTCCCCAACACCTTAAACTTGTGTCCTCTTGTGACAGCCATTTCAGCCTGGGGAAAAAGCCTCTGAGAATCCACCCAATCAATACCTCTCAACATCTTATACACCTCTATCAGGTCACCTCTCATCCTTCATCTCTCCTAGGAGAAAAGGCCGAGCTCTCCCAACCTATCCTCATAAGGCATGCCACCCAATCCAGGCAACATCCTTGTAAATCTCCTCTGAACCCTTTCTAAGGCTTCCACATCCTTCCTGTAATGAGGCGACCAGAACTGAGCACAGTACTCCAAGCGGGGTCTGAGCAGGATCTTATACAGCTGCAGCATTATCTCCCAACTCCTAAACTCAATTTCTCGATTGACGAAGGCCAGTACACCATACACCTTCTTAACCACATCCTCTACCTATGAAGCTGATTTGAGAATCCTATGAATCCAGACCCTAAGATCCTTCTGATCTTCCACACTGCTAAGAGTCTTACCCTTAATATTATATTCCTTCATTCCATTTGAGCTGCCAAAATGAACCATCAGACGCTTATCTGGGTTGAAGTCCATCTACCACTTCTCCGCCCAATCTTGCATCCTATGTCTCACCGCAACTTCTGACATCCCTCCAAACTATCCACAACACCTCCAACCTTCATGTCATCAGCAAACTTACGAATCCATCATATTGGGATAATGTTGGGAATGTGCAAGATTAGTGGCAACGTCACACTAATGGATCATATATTTTGCAGAACTAGGTGATCCATGTGTACACACATATATGAACACACATACCATGCATGCACATGCACAGTACACACCCACAATACACACAACCCACAGACAACACATACAACACACAAATACACACTATAAACACGCACACAACATACACACAAACCGCGCACACTCACAACACACACACCATGCAAACACACATTTACCATACACAACACACATACCATGCACACTCACATATGTCATACGCACACACAACACACAGATGCATATGCTATGTGCACATGCAATATACACACAGCATACATATACCACTTATACACACACACACACACACACACACACACACACACACACACACACACACACACACACACACACACACACACACACACACATATATAAGGGGCAGCATGGTAGCACAGTGGTTAGCACTGCTGCTTCACAGCTCCAGGGGCCAGGGACCTGGATTCAATTCCCGGCTTGGGTCATGTCTGTGTGGAGTTTTCACATTCTCCTCATGTCTGCATGGGTTTCTTCCCACAGTCCAAAGATTTACAGGTTAGGTTGATTGGCCATGATTTAAAAAAACATTGCCCTTAGCTTCCTGAGATGCGTAGGTTAGAGGGATTAGTGGATAAATATGAAGGATATGGGGGTAGAGGCTGGGTGTGATTGTGGTCGATCCAGACTTGATGGACCGAAGGGCCTCTTTCTATATTGTAGGATTTCTATGATTCTATGATCTAGTTCATAGCTTCAATGTTCGACAATTCTCTTTTGCCTCTTTTCACAGAATAGCAGGTATCTCTGCAGAAATGCTGCTCATAATGATCATTGTGCATGCTATGCATTGGAGCTCTGGTCTAATGTGGTTCTCCACCCCTTCCCTTTCCACATGTGTCCCTTTCTTTGAATAACAAGGTTTCTGATGTGTGCTGATGATGTACCAGCAAGAAGTCAGAAAAGTAACGCTTCAATGTCCTTATAATTGCTGTGAATAATAATAATTTGCAGTAATACATTCCATATTGTAAAAATATTTTATGTGAAAAAAACATGACATAGCTATCTTTATGTTGTAGTATTAATTCTGAATTTATGTTCCTCATTATTAGCTCACTCACCAGTGGAAATAATCTTTCCCTCCTCTTCCTCCCAAAGCCTATCAATTCTTTTCCTGAGATTGTGGAGAATTGTCAAACATTGAAGGTATTAACTTGGTGTGTGTGTGTGAGAGTGCATGCATGAGTATGTGCGTGTGTGTGTGTGTGCGTGTGCGTGTGTGAGAGTGTATTGGGGAGTGCATGGTGTGTGTGTGTGCCAATAAATAAACCCAGCCATTTAGAATTTAGAAGGTAATTTTGAATTATTGCATGTTGTATGTATATATGAGTATGTCTGTGTAGGTGCATCTGTGTACGTGGTGTGTATGTGTGTGTGTCTGTATCTATGTGCATGTGTATGCACGTCTGTGTGTGATTTGTATGTGTGTGTGTAGGTGTGTGTGGGGGCGTGCATCGGGAGGGTGTGTGGGGGGTGGTGTTGCATGGGTGTGTGTATGTATGTGTATGTGTATGGTGTGTGGGGGGGTGTGAAGTTGTGTGTGTGTGTGTGTGTGTATATAGGTGTGTGTGGGGCGAGCGTTGGGAGGTGCATAGGGGTGGTGTTGCATGGTGGTGTATGTGTGTGTGTGTTTGTATAGTGTATGTGGGGGGTGTGGAGGTGTGTGTGTATGTGTATAGTGTATGTGGGGGGGTGGAGGTGTGTGTGTGTGTGGGGGGGAGTGAAGATGTGTGTGTGTGCGCGCGTGTGTGTGTGTGTGTTTGTGTGTGCATGCCAATAAGTAGATCCAGCCATTTAGAATTTAGAAGGTAATTTTGAATTTTTTTCATAAAATATCCAGGGAGAATCAGAGAAATAATGAAGAGAAAACACGTAACATTACAGAAGGAAGACAGTGGCATGCTTTCTTACAGGAGGAATAAATCTGCCCATTATTTCCCAGCATGAGAAAACTAACTATTCCACTGACTGGAATAAATTGTCTCAGCAAGAATTGAAACTCATCCAGGTGTATAATGACACCAATAATCACACTGACGTATCATAGCCAGTTTAAAATTATGGGGCAAATTTTATGATCTAGCACTTCCAATGTGCATGAGATCATAAATCAGGAATCCAGGTTTCCAAAGTTAAAATTAATGGATGGAAAATTTTGAACATCATGCCTGAATTCCCATTAGCTTGTAACTCCTGACCAGACGGCAGCTGATAACTGGTCAAAGCAACCTGGCATTGTGTGTGTGCGCGTATGTGTATGTGGAGCGTGTGTGAGCATGTGTGTGGGCATGTGTGCGTGTGTGAGTGTGTGCAGCACGCGTTTACATATGTATGTGCATGTGTATGTGAGTGTGTGCACGTATATATGTATGAGCTTGTATCTAGTCTGTGTGTGTGGGGCGGGGGGGAGGTAGGTATGTGTAGGGGGGATGTACCATTAAACATTGGTGCTTCTTCTCTGCAGAATAATACATGGTGTCATGTAAGGGGTAATGCTCCTATTATTATTACTTTCCAATACTCTTCCTGCGGTTAGTGGTGCACTAAGGCAGACTTTTTTCTATTTCCATAGCTAGTAATTCCTGGAACAGGTCACTAGTCTGCCACCAGAGGATTATAGAGGCAACACAGTGGCACAGTGGTTAGTACTGCTGCCTTACAGTGCCAAGGACCTAGGTTCAATTCCGGTCTTGGGTCACTGTCTGTATGAGTTTACATATTCTCCCCATGTCTGAATGGGTTTCCTCTGGGTCAATATAGAATCCCTATAGTGTAGAAAAAGGCCATTCAGCCCATCAAGTCTGCACTGACCACAATCCCATTCAGGCCTTATCCCCATAATCCCATGCATTTACCCTGCTAATCTTCTTGACACTAAGGGGTAGTTTAGCATCGTCAATCTACCTAAGCCCTATCTTTGGACTGTGGGAGAAAACCGGAGCAGCTGGAAAAAACCCAGCCAAACATGGGGACAATGTGCAAACTCCACACAGTCCCCAAGCTGGGAATTGAATCCGGGTCTCTGGCGCTGTCAGGCAGCAGCGCTAACCACTGCGCTCCAGTTTCCACCCACAATCCAAAGATGTGCAGGTTAGGTTGATTGGCCTTGCTAAATTAACCCTCAGTATCAGTGGGACTAGCAGGGTAAGTATGCGGGATAGGGCCTGTGTAGGAATGTTGTTGGTGTAGGCTTGATGGGTCAAAAGGCCTCCTTCTGTACTCTAGGGATTCCTTTATTCAATGTTGCACCATTCCACATCAAACACAGCTGACCAGGGGTCTGTCCTGCTCCTATCACCAGCCATTGGCATGTTTGGAATGATTTTGCAGGTTGCTCACATTATGAATGCATTTTCCTTGGCCATCAAGTCCTGGGGTAGGACTCGAATTCGGAGTTTCTGGCATAGAGGCAGGAATGCTAACCCACTGCGTCAGAAGATCTCCTCCACATGCCATGGGATACCCACCACTAACTGAAAACAAGATAATTAAAAAGGCAAGATCTGTTTTTATATTTCTTTTAATGGTTGATGCAAAATGATTTGCAGTCATTGGATTGTGCAGATCTTCAGTTGACACTATCATGTGACCCTAAAAGTTTATTTATTAGTCACAAGCATGGCTTACATTAACACTGCAATGAAGTCACTATAAAATTTCCCCTAGTCACCACATTCAGGCGCATGTTTGGGTCAATGCACCTAATCAACAGTCTTTTAGACTATGGGAGGAAACTGGAGTACCCGGAGAAAACCCACGCAGACAGAGGGAGAACATGCAAACTTCACTCAGACAGTGACCCAAGCCAGAATTGAACCAGGATACCTGTACTGTGAGGCAGCAGTGCTAACCACTGTACCATCTCCCTTATGAGATGCCTTTCCTAGTCCAGACATATGTTCTTTGTCAAGTTGATGTTATAGATCCCGCTGTGTTGTCCACATTTACAGCATGCAGTGCACTCCAAAAGATTCTGCCCACATTTACTGGGGGGGTCATCCAACCAGACCAATACCCGATCAATCCACACACCTAAGCCCTTGCTTCAGTGTTCTCAACATGTGCTTGGCAGCTGACATAATAGCTTTTATGCCTGGTTATAATCACAACACAATTCAACCTTTGGGTTTTTGCACAGGTGTTAGGGAAAGAACACCAAACAAATTCAAACAATATGACGCATAACAGTTGAAAAGCGTTATGCTATACATAACTTATGCTTCCAATTGGCGCAAGCACAGAAATTACTGTAACTTCAAAGTCTTCAGTTACATTTCCAAATCTCTCTGTGGCCTCCTCCCATCCTGGAAATAATCTTCTCTCCATCCCAGCTAAAAGCTACTTTCATTCCAAGTTACTGTGTTTCTCTACTACCCGTCGAATCAGAATCTCTCAGCTGCATTGGGAAACACCTGTATTCTCCTGATTAAAACCAGCAAAGAAATAAATTGCGGCTCATATTTGGACCAACCGTGGCTATCTCTAACTAAAAATAACCAGACAGATGTTTCTAAAATGAACACAATTAAAAACATGTTACTCACCTTACCTTCACCACTCACGCACAAGACATGCTGCAGGCCACAGGCAATGACCTGAACATTTATGCTAAGCAAGGCTTCGATTAAACAGGGCTTGGAAGTGCTGAAGTGGTCCCCATGTCCCAAGCAGCCTTGGCCTCCATCTCCTGATGTCATTACAATTCCATTGTCACTGAGAAACACACTGAACCCATCTCCACAACAGGCCCTGCAGGGAGACAGACTGACCTGGTTAAGGAGGAAGCTAATTGTAGTACAGAGGGATGGCTTTTCTTCTTGGACGCACAACATTGGCAGCCAGTCATGGCTCAGTCAGCAGCAATCTTGACCTCCAATTCAGAAAGTTCTGGGTTCGAGTCCCATTCTTGGATTTGTTAGGGACCAGATCAGAACTGCCATAGTATATTGTTAAGTTAGCCTAGATCCCAACTTCTACTTTTGATTTTAACAAAAGAGTAAGCATAAGATGTTTCAGTCCAGGTATGATTCAATTGACCCACTGGGAAGCATTTATCAAAACAATTTACTATTGAAGCAATAACAAAAGATTATAACAAAAAAATGATTTTTACCAATTACAATACTTAAATGTGACAAAGTATAACTCTTAATAATTGGCAATCTCAATAAGTCCAAATTAAAGCAATATCCCTATAGCATATATCATTCTTCAGAATTAGTTAGCACAAGTTTGTTCATTTGGTGCTCGATTTCCAGCCTTTTAATATCTTTGGAAAGAGATCCAGACAGCAGTTTCCAACAATATATATCTTCATAAGTTTATAAGATATAGGAGAAGAATTAGGCCATTCGGCCCATTGAGTCTGCTCCACCATTCGATCATGGCTGATGTGCTTCTCATCTCCATTTTCCTGCCTTTTCCTCATAACCCTTCAACCCATTATCAAATAAAAATCTGTCTAACTCCTCCTTAAATTTATTCACTGTCCCAGCATCCACTGCACTTGGGGTAGCGAATTCCACAGATTCACAACCTTTTGGGGAAGTAGTTTCTCCTCAACTCTGTTTTAAACTTGCAGAGGTTGCTAGGAATTGAGAGAGGGCCACACCTCTCTTTTTCCTTCTCTGAAGTCTGGAGACTGGGCGCTGCCAGAAGATAGGTTTTCTTCTCTGAAGTTCTGCTATTTGAGGATATATCTAGCTCGATTGGTCATAGTCTTAGAATAAGGAACAGCAAGTTTAAAACAATGACCTATCAAGCTAGATATATCCTCAAACAGCAGAACTTCAGAGAAGAAAACTATTTTGGGGCAGCTCCCAGTCTCCAGACTTCAGAGAAGGAAAAAGAGAAGTGTGGTCTCTCGCAATTCCTAGCAACCTCTGACTTGATTCTTCCATGTAAGCCTAACTCCATCCAGCCACATGATTTGATCCCTACTGATCAACTAATAAAGCACTAGTTGGCAAAACCTCAGTGGTAAACTAAGAACAGCAGATCCACATTTGCTCAGATTAAAACAAACATTCCAGCAATTAGAAACAATCATGCTGCTGCAGTAACAATGCAGGGCTATTGGACCCAGATACAATGGTAGATCCTGCATAAGGAACAAGTACATTTCTTAAAGGCACAGTGTTGTAAAGCGCTTTGGTTGAGATTGTCTAAGGTACTATATAAATGTAAACCTCTCTCTTTTTGCATAATATTCAGTCCTAGTGATCTTGATGGAACTAATTATCTGAGAGATGCATAGGAGCTGGCTGACTTAATATCAGCCTTTGGTACTACTGTTCAGGATGAAGTTCTACTTTGATGTATCCTGTGTACACCACAGATTTGTTATTCACGATTACTAATAGTTTTGGAGAGGCAGTGGTGTAGAGGTGTTATCACTGGACTAGAAATCCAGATTACCCAGGGTAATCCCCTTTGAAACCCAGGTTCAAATCCCACCATTACAAGCTGGTGAAGTGTGGCCTGGAATTTTCCAACCTCGCCTGCAACTAGGATTCTCTGGTCCCACTGCAGTGAATGGAAATACAGCCGAGCACCAACTTCTCCATTTTCGCTGGCAGTGGCACTGGGGAATCCAAGACTGGAGAATTCCAGTCTGTGTCTGCATCACTGCTTGTTCGGGCAATCTACAAAAGTTAACCTGCATCTCTCTTGCCAAACACTGAGGAATGAAATGTGACACAAAAGACAAACATAGAACATAGAACATAGAACATTACAGCGCAGAACAGGCCCTTCGGCCTTCGATGTTGCGCCGACCAATTAGGAAAAAGCAATGACCCTCCAACCTAAACCATTCCCTTTTCGTCCATAAACTTATCTACTAACCTCTTAAACGCCACCAAACTTGGCGCATCTACAACTGACGCAGGCAGGGCATTCCATACCCTTACCACCCTCTGGGTAAAGAACCTACCTCTGACATCCGTCCTATAACTACCACCCCTTAATTTAAAGCTATGTCCCCTCGTGCTAGCTTTCTCCATCCTAGGAAAAAGGCTATCACTGTCCACCCTATCTAAACCTCTAATCATCTTATATGTTTCAATAAGGTCTCCTCTTAGCCGCCTTCTTTCTAACGAAAACAACCTCAAATCCCTCAGCCTCTCTTCATAAGACCTGCCCTCCATACCAGGCAACATCCTGGTAAACCTCCTCTGTACCCTCTCCAATGCCTCCACATCTTTCTTATAATGTGGGGACCAGAACTGCACACAATACTCCAAGTGCGGCCGCACTAGAGTTTTGTACAGTTGCAACATGACGTTGCGGCTCCGAAATTCAATCCCCCTACCAATAAAAGCTAAGACTCCGTATGCCTTCTTAACAACCTTATCGACTTGATTGCCAACTTTCAGGGATCTATGCACATATACACCAAGATCCCTCTGTTCATCAACACTATTAAGAGTCCTACCATTAGCCCTATACTCTACACATTTGTTATTCCTGCCAAAGTGAATTACCTCACACTTTTCCACATTAAACTCCATTTGCCACCTCTCGGCCCAGCTCTGCAACTTGTCCAAGTCTCTCTGCAAACTATAACACCCCTCTTCACTATCTACCACTCCTCCGACTTTGGTGTCATCCGTAAATTTACTAATCCATCCTTCAATACCCTCATCCAGATCATTTATAAAAATTACAAACAGCAGGGGCCCCAAAACAGACCCCTGAGGTACACCACTTGTAACCGAACTCCACGATGAATATCTCCCATCAACCACCACCCTCTGTCTTCTATCTGCTAGCCAATTCCTAATCCAATTAGCTAAATCACCCTCAATCCCATACATCTGCATTTTCTGCAGAAGCCTTCCATGGGCCACCTTATCGAACGCCTTACCAAAGTTCACATATATCACATCAACTGCCTTAGCCTCATCCACCTTTTTGGTCACTTTTTCAAAAAACTCAATAAGGTTAATAAGGCATGACCTACCCTTCACAAAACCATGCTGACTATCCCCAATCAATTCATTTCTCTCTAAATAATTATAAATCCTATCCCTAATAATTCTCTCCAATACTTTGCCCACAATAGAAGTAAGATTCACGGCCTATAATTCCCCAGAAAGTCTCTATTCCCCTTCTTGAGCAATGGGACCACATTTGCTATCCTCCAGTCTTCCGGCACTATACCCGTAACCAACGACGACACCTTTAGAATTCCTTGGGTAAATTAAAAGGTGTGGGATGCTTGTATCTGTCAAGAGTGTACTTCACTTATTTCAAATGTTAATGTTTCCTTTTTCTGAGGGTTTTCTAAGTTGTCGTGATTGATGTTTTGGATTGGTGAAGAACGTACATTACAAGTGCCTCTTGTGATTTGAGGAATCTCCCATTATATAGGGAACTATTTCCTCCCCCTTCGTTCACATCTGGAATGTTACAATAGAATCATAGAATCCCTACAGTGCAGAAGCAGGCCATTTGGCCCATTGTGCCTGTGCCAACTCTCTGAAAGAGCATCTTACGTAGGCTCTATCCCTATACCCTACATATTTACTCTGCTAATCCCCCGCTAACCTATACATCTTGCAGCAAATTAGCATGAACAATCCACCTGACCTGCACATCTTTGGACTGTGGGAGGAAACCAGAGCATCTGGAGGAAACCCGGGGAGAAGGTGCAAGTTCCACACAGACAGTGACCCGAGGCTGGAATTGAACTCGGATCCCTGACACTGTGAGGCAGCAATGCTATTCACTGTGCCACCATGCTGCTGGCCAGTAAATGCTGAAACCTGTGAAAATGCAGCACTTTCTTTTTCAAACTACCTCAGGTATGACAGAGAAAGCAGCTGGCAACATCACTCTTCCTGTTTGCTATGACACTCTGGCTAAAAAGGGAAATCTCTACCCGTGCAGACAGCCCTAATGTACAGTCTCTCCTTTCTCACACAGATACCTCGTTCCTCCCCAACCTTCTCGTAAATATAGACACCACCTCCCTGCCCTCACTTTTGCGCATACACTTATCCCTCCCAGTATCCCAATATCATCTCTCCACTAATTTTCTCATTAACTGTTTCCTCTCTCCACTATACATACACACATACACACACTTACACGCATGCCTCTAGATTGAGCGCTAGGACGGAAAAGCGACGGGGGCGAAGCAGGCAAACACTCATTGTGTGGAGGGATGAGTTCTCCAGTCAGGTGTGGGTCCTGCAGGGACAATCAATGCTGCCATGGGGCCGTGAAGCCTTAGAAATGGAAATCCTCTGCTGAGTAACTGCCTTGATGAAGCTAGTGGAATTCCAAATTACATTAAGAAGCCACTCTAGGCTCCAACAATCTTTCTACTGTGGTAAGCGAAGATAGGATGGCTCAATCCAGGTGTAATCCCACTGATAAATTCGGGATCTTTTACAGTGAAACAACTTTATTTAATATCACAGTTTAAGTATAACCCTAACAAATGAAGCAGTTTAACTATTACCTATTGAACAATATATAACACGAAAAGAAACAACTCCAGTTTCTAACTTATCAGTATTTCAGTTCCAAATAAGCAATATTCATAGAATCATAGCATCCCTATAGTGCAGAAGGAAGCCATTCAGCCCATCGAGTCTGCACCGACTATAATCCCACCCAGGCCCTGTCTCCATAACCCAATGCATTTACCTTAGCTTGTCCCCCTGACACTAAGGGGCAACTTAACATGGCCAATCCACCTAACCCCCACATCTTTGAACTGTGGAAAGAAACTGGAGCACCTGGAGAAAACACAGATAGATAAGGGGAGAAAGTGCGAACTCTACACAGACAGTGACCCAAGGCCAGAACAGAACTCATGTCCCTGTCATTATGAGGCAGCAGTGCTAACCACTGTGCCACTGTGTGATCCCACTATGCAACTCTTCTTATAGATTCAAAGAACACTTTAAATACAGTTAACATCTATAAATATACTTGCAATCATTACCACCGTGAAACTTTTGTGTTTCAGAGAACAGCTTGTAGACCTCTGTCTCTAATCAAACTCCAGCCTGAAATGAAAGCTGCTTTCCTCTGCTACAAACCTAGCTCCTCCCATTAACCACATTATCACATGACCCCGCATACCTAAACCCACCTCCATTCCTTTAATCAAAAACCCAGAAGGACCTTATTTTGTGGAAACAAAAGTCCATTAACTCTCTCCTGTGTAAACACTGAATGGCTAAAATGAATAATTATGTTACTCTCCAAGCATCTGAGCTGTATTCCTTCCAAACATACCGACTGCCTGTGGAAAAAACTGAGCTTCAAAACAGTCCCTTTAAAAGTAAAAAAGCAATGCTGGAATTTTCTGGCTGTTCATGCTCTGCCGCTGCTGCAGGGCAAGGACAGAGAATTTGGTGCTCAGTCAAATAACTGTTCACTGCAGCAGGACCAACGAATCCCAATGAAAATTCCTGCCATTTTATATCTACAGCAATTACTATCATCATTCAAAAATGTTGGTAGGATCATAAAATGGCTGTGAATAATTATTTTTATTAGTTACAATTAATTCCCTTAGTTGGCTAACCATCTCTGGCCGAATTCTACCTCCCCCTGACCCTCTCCCGATACCTCTTATGTGGCCATTTTCCAACCTCTCCTGCTCTCCTACTTTTCTCAAAGGGTTGTTAAAATCCTGGCCTTCACATCACAGAATTGGGCTCCCATTACATTCAAAACATAAATATGTGATCGTGATTCTGTTTCTTTCACAGATTCGATTACTAACAGGAATCAAACAAATGTCTTTATTGAGAAAAACACACCCATTTTGGATTCAATTCAGGCTTTTATATTGACTCCCCAGTGACCAACTCAATGGGAATGGGAGAAATATAGGCTTATAAAACTCTTTCAGCAGAGTTAGAATAATGCGAGAGGGAAAATCCAGGAGAGTGGAATTAACATTTTTTTCTGAAACACTGTGGAGTCAAACTGCAGCCTAACGATCAGGAGCTGAGAGATAAATCTGCCATTTATGTCCTTTCCCTTCATAAGCTGCCTTGGCCCAGAGCCTCTGAACCGTGAGCTCATAAACTTTATTACCTGACAATAAACTTTCCTTTGAGTGCTTCCACCAGCTGGGGTCGTGAACGTGACTGCAGGTCCCCATGACCAAGTTGGCCTTTCGCATTGTTCCCCCATGTGTAAACTGCTCTCTCTGCAGCAACTGCTATCATGTGGCTGTCAGTGACGGCGACCTGGAAAGGGAGACAAGAGTAATGAGAGGCCAGCCCGCACACTGGAATTGTTGGATTGGAACCGGCATTGCATCAGCCCGTGCTGGGACTCTTCCCATTTCATGTTAGTTGCTTCATGTTAGTTAGTAGCCAACTGAAGGATGATCATCACAGGGGAAGTGGTGGCGTAGTGGCATTGTTGCTGGACTAGTAATCCAGAGACTCAAGACAATGCTCTGGGGACCTGGGTTTGAATCCTACCATGGCAGTGGCTCAGTGGTATTGTCACTGGATTAGTAATCCAGAGACCCAGAGTAATGATCTGGGCTCCCAGGTTCAAATTCTACCATGACAGATGGTGAAATTAAAATTTATAAAACATAGAACACTATAGCACAAACAGGCCCTTCAGCCCACAAGTTGCGCCAATCATATCCATGCCTACCAGGCCATATAACTATCTGTAACTCCCAGTCCCATTAAATCCCGTGTACTCATCCAGAAGTCTTTAAAAATTCTAGCGAGTTTGCCTCTATGACCACTGACGGCTAATTCCACTCACTCATCACCCTCTGAGTGAAAAACTTACCCATGACATCTACTCTGTACTTGCTCCCCAGCAACTTAAACCTGTGTCTTCTCATAGCGACCATTTCAGCCCTAGGAAATAGTCTCTGAGAATCCACCCTATCTATACCTCTCAACATTTTATAAACCTCTATCAGGTCGCCTCTCAACCTTCGTCTCTCCAGGGAGAAGAAACCTAGCTCCCTCAATCTATCTTCATAAGGCATGCCTCCCAATCCAGGCAACATCCTTATAAATCTCCTCTGCATCCTCTCAATAGCTTCCACATCCTTCCTGTAGTGAAGCGACCAGAACTGCGCACAGTTCTGTAAAAACAGAAATTCAATAAAAATCTGGAATTAAAAATCTAATGACGACCGTTGTTGATTGTCTAAAAACCCAACTAGTTCACTAATCTCCTTTAGAGAAGGAAATCTGTTATCCTTGCCTGATCTGGCCTACATGTGACTACAGAGCCACAGCAATGTGGTTGACTCTGAAATGTTCTCAGGGATGGACAGTAAATGTTGGCCCTGCCATTCAGTACACCCTATGAGCGTCAGGTGTCTGCTGTTGAAGTATGGACACTGTGGTTTAATGAGCAAAGCCGGCTGCCAGTTTACACATAGCAAGGTTTCACAAATAAGTGAGTCCACTTGGGGGTGCCTGGTTGGTCAAAGTGGATTGATGAAGGGAACTAGTACACCAGAAGGTCCCCTAAATCCTTCTTCAAATAATAAAGTATGTTGTTAATTTAATTCGCACCCAACATGATATCATAGAATCATAGAATCGCTACAATGCAGAAAGAGACCATTCGGCCCATTGAGTCTGTGCTGACTGTGTGACAGAGTATCTCATCAATGTTCCTCCCCATGTCCTATCCTTGCAACCCCATACATTTCCCACGGCTAATCTATCTAATCTACATATCATGGAACACTATGGGACTTTTTTTTAACCATGGCCAATTCACCTAACCGTTTTTTTAAATAGAATCCCTACAGTGCAGAAGAAGGCAATTCAGCCCGTCAAGTCTGCACTGACTCTCCAACAGAGTTTCTAACCCAGGCCTATACCCTGCCCTATCATCACAGCCTCATTAATTTGCCCTGCTAATCATCTTAACCAGCACATTTTGTAACACCATGGGGCAATTTAGCATGGCCAGTCTACCTAATCTGCATATCTTTGGACTGTGGGAGGAAACCGGAGTATCCCAAGCAGACATGGGGAGAATGTGTAAACTCCACACAGACAGTGACTGGAGGCTGGAATGAACCCGGTTTCCTGGTGCTGTGAGATAGCAGTGCTTACCGCTGTGTCACTGCGCTGCCCCATTCAGGGCACCCCAACATCCCAGGACACCCCAAAGAGCTGTATGACCAATGAGATATACATTGAAGAGTAGTCACTAATGTAGGAAAGTGCCAGTGGCTTTCTGCCCAGCAAGTTTTGCCAGTGTAATTAATGACAAGATAATTTAGCTTAGCCTTTATGTTGTTTGTTAAAAGATTATTATTAGCTTGCAACTAGGGAGAACTCAAATAATCTTTCTTCGGAAATGGTGTCTTGGGATTATTTACATCCATTGCTGTCTGATTTGGCTGCATGGTCCCAATGAACATCCACCTAAACCAGTTTAACATCCTGCCCAAAAGAAAAGCATTTTCAACAATACAGCATTTATAGAATCCCTAAAGTACAGAAGGAGGCCATTCTGCCCATCGAGTCTATACTGACCACAATCCTACACAGGCCCTATTTCCATAATCCTTTTTTACCCTGCTAATCTCCCTGACACGAAGGGTCAATTTAGCACAGCCAATCAACCTAACCCACATATCTTTGGATTGTGGGAGGAAACCAGAGGAGCATCCGGAGAAAAGAGCAAACTCCAGACAGACAGTGACCCGAGGTGGGAATTGAACCTGGGTCCCTGGCGCTATGAGGCATTATGAGTGCTAACTACTGCGCCACAGCAGTGCTTTATGGATGTATCTAGTTTGATTACATGCTCAAGCACTGAAGTGAGCTTTGTCCCCACAACTTCTCACAAGGTCAGTAATACTTTTCTAATGCATTGTAATACATGGTAATAATGGGTGGCACGGTGGTACAGTGGTTAGCACTGCTACCTCACCAGTGCCAGGGATCTGGGTTCGATTCTTAGCTTGGGTTACTGCCTGCATGTTTTCCCTGCGTCTGTGTGGGTTTCCTCCTGGTGCTCCAATTTCCTCCCACAGTCTGAAAGACATGCTGGTTAGGCCCGAACAAGCACTGAAGTGTGGCGACTACAAGAATTTCACAGTGACTTCATTGCAGGATTAATGTAAGCCTTACTTGTGATTAATAAATAAACTTTAAAAAAAAACTTTCTACCGTAACCCAGAAAAGGGAAAAGGGGGAACTCTGGACTAACCTAGGAATGCTCTTTGTAGATTCAACCTTCAGTCCAGCCAATAGTCCATCGAAGCATTCGGATGATGAGTCAATTTGATTACTTCTAGGTTTTAATAGACTACTGCAGTTTGTTTAACAGAGAATTCACGACATTAGATAAAGAAAACTCTCAAAGGGAAATTACTCATCATAAATTTGATAAAATGCAGAATTCTGATTAGATCTCACATCAGATACCATTTCATAAAATGTTACTCATTAATCTTCAGTAATTTGATGATTGGTTGGTCAATTAGGGAGGAGAATTGGCATTGGACAAGACAATTGGTGACATTGCTATCCACATATTTTAAATGGATCCCTTGCATTTGCGAAACTATCTAATGAATAGCCTTTCAAACATAGAATAATTTCAACACTTTATTGCTCTTTTAAAATGACTATTTATCTGGAAGAGGACAGCATTACTGCTCCACTCACTAAAGTGAAATCAAATTAAAGTTAATTTCTGATGGATGGCAACAGCTTTACTGGAATCTCTGCCCAGTTCCTTATTCCTGTGTTTTGAAATCACTACTCCAGCCAACATCGTGCTTATCAAAAAGACATTAATAATCAGTATCCATGATACTGCAGAAGGAGGTCATTCAGTCCATCAAGACTGTATCGACCACACTCCTCACAGGCCCTACTCCCATAACCCACATACGTAGCCTGCTAATCCCCTGATATTAGGATGAATTTAGCATGGCCAATCAACCTAACATTTTTGGAGTGTGGGAAGGAACTGGAGCATCCAGAGGAAACCCACATAGATACGGGGAGGATGCACAAACTCCACACAGACAGTGGCCCAAGCTGGGAATTGAACCTGGGTCCCTGGTGCTGTGAAGCAGCAATGCTAACCACTGTGTCACTATGCCACCCATACCTGTGAGCATCTTGATCATTTGTAATGCTTCCAAGATGCATCATCTGTGACTATGTCCCATTCTTCAGCATAACCGCTCAGGGTGGAGCTTGGGGACTTCAGTCTTGGACTGTGCGTGCACCTGTCAGTTCAATAAACCATTCCTTGTTTGATTTATACCAACCTACCTCGTGGTCTTTTCATAGACCATAATTATAGCTTCAAACATAAGAATGGTCACTGACTATATCTGCACAATGGGTCCATTGGAAGGAGGTTCTTCTACCAGGAGACCACGACTGTCAGCAAAAGATCTTGACGAAGAAATCTGAATTTCCTGAGACATGACTGGTGAGCCATGTTTAAAAACCTTTTTCACTGCCTCCATACCCTGTATTGGGAGTACCATCCCCTGTGAGTTGGAGCTCTGTGTTCGTCCCTTCTGTCTGATGGGTAAGGATACACACTGATCCTGCTGCTGCTCCTCTTGTTCCTCAAGATGTGGAGATGCCAGTGTTGGACTGGGCAAACATAGTAAGAAGTCTCACGACACCAGACTGAATTCCAACAGATTTATTTGGTAGCCAATGTCACTAGCTTTTGGAGCTCTGCCCCTTCGTCAGGTGAGCGGGGAGTTCTGATCATAAACAGGGCATATAAAGACACACCCTCAGTTCCTCATCAGATGTCCAAGGCAGAACTGCTAAAAAGAGGCTCTCCAAGACGGAAAAGAAATCTCCACATCGCAGAGAATGACCTGTAATGTCTTGGAAACAATGATTGAAGTAGTGGAAGCACACAGTCAAGACATGTTCCCTTTCTAGGCAAAAGACAAGGCTCAGCTGTTCAGCACTGCCAATCCCCACTGACCTTTTGCCTTGTTCAATCTCTCAAGCCAAGGCACTCGTGTACTGGAAGTTAAAGGCTTAAATACATAACTGAAAGTGCACTCAATCATCTTGTTTTTCTCTATTCTTTCAGGGAATGTGGGCATTGCTGGCAGGGCCAACATTTGTTACCTATCCTTAATTGCCCTTGAACTGAGTGGCTTGCCAGGCCATTTCAGAGGGTAGCTAGGAGTCAACCACACTGCTGTGGATCTGGAGTCACACGTAGGCCAGATCAAATGAGGATGGCAGATTTCCTTCCCTAAAGAACATTAGTAAATCAGATTGATTTTGCAACAATCTTTTTTTTTATTTTAGTACTGTCACAAGTAAGCTTACATGAAGAACTGCAGGAACTTACTCTGGTGTCTGTTCGGGCATATGGAGGGAGAATTTTAGCATGGCCAATGTACCACACTGGTACATCTTGCAGACCGCGGAAGAAATTGGAGTAACGGGAAAAAATCCATGCAGACATAGAGAGAACGTGGAAGAATGGAATCCAGGTCCCTGGCGCTGTGAGGCAGCAATCCTAAGCACTGTACCACTGTGCCACCCATAATCAATGATAGTTTCATGGTCACCATTACTGAGACTAACTTCCAATTCCAGATTTTATTACACAAAAACAGAAAATGCTGGAAAATCTCAGCTGGTCTATTGAGATTGCAGAGACAGAACAGAGGGAAGAGATATCAGACTTGAAATGTTAGCTCTGTTCTCTTTCCACAGATGCAGTCAGACCTGCTGAAATTTTTCAGCATTTTCTGATTTTGCTTAAGATCCCAGCATCTGCAGTATTTTACTTTTATTGCAGTGTTTATTAATTGAATTTAAATTCAACAAGTTGCTGTTGCGGGATTTGAACCTGTGTCCCCAGAGCTTTTACCTGGATTTCTACATTACTAGTTTTATGATATTACCATTTATACTGCAAAGCCAAGTTTGCTCCAAATGGAATTATTATGCGATAATGGACAAATTTGAATTAAAAGCAGAAGTCAGTTCATTGCTACCTCACCAACACAGTGAGATTTTTGGACATTTTAGCTTCCCACACACACACTGACTCCCACTCCAACCTGGCAGGGTAACATTCTCTGCAGTGCCTGGGGTTTAAACTTTCTGACCAAATATGTCCCAAGAGATCTCAGAAAAAATAAATCAATCTTATCCATGGTGTACAGCATTCTCACTTCAAATGGTAGAGTAATAGGCATCATACTGAACCAGCAACCTTAGGTTATAAGTTCAAATCCAATAGTAGTAAATTGAGGAACTGAACTGCAGATAACTTGTGCACTAATATCAGGAAAATACGAACTACAAAAAGTTGCAACTAAAAACCCAATCGGTTCACTAATGCACATTTAGAAACAGAATCTGTTACTATCTAATCAGGTCTACATGTAAGTTCATTCTCACACTATACATTTGGTTTTTAATCCCCTTTAATACCGACTAAAGTGACCTTTAAGCTGCCCAATTGCCCACTGTCTCACAGTGCCAGGGACTTGGGTTCGATTTCAGCATTGGGTGACTGTATGCACATTCTCTCTGTATCTGTGTGGGTTTCCTCTGGATGCTCCAATTTCCTCCCATACTCCGAAAATGTGTAGGTTGGGTTGATTTCCCATGCTAAATTACCTCTTAATGTCCAAAGATGTGCGGGTTAGGTGGATAGGCCAAGTTATATTGCCTCTTAGTGTCGGGGAGATTAGCAGGGTAAATATTTTGGGTTACAGGGATAGGGGTGGTATGACAGTGCAGGCTCGATGGGCTAAATGGCCTCCTTCTGCATTGTAATGATTCTATGATTCTAACTGCTAAGGTCCATCACTGTCTTCTGGGGGAAATGAAGATTGGGCAGCAATTGTGGTTATGCCAGTGTCACCAACATTGAGAAAACCCATCGAGTACAGTTCTTACATCTCACAAATATACTGATGTATTATGAGTTGGTAATGTAACTTTTGCTGCACTTGTACTTTGCATTAAAGATATACAAGAATGGTTCTGGGGATGAGGCTTCTTAATTACAAGGGTAGATGAGAGAAGCTTGGGTAGTTCTGCTTGAAGAAGATTTGATAGAGGTGTTCAAAATTATGGTGAGCTCAGGACAGAGTAGATAGAGAGAAACTGCTCCCATTGGTGGAAAGGTTGAAGTGAATTTAAAGTGAATGGCAAGAAGGCCAAAAGGTGAGATGAGGAAAAATGTTTTTTCTGCAGTGGGTTGTTAGGGTCTGGAATGCAGTGCCCGAGGCCGGAGTGCACTGGAAGCAGTCGAAAGGTTGCTGATAATTATTTAAAAGAAACTTTTTAGGTTATGGGGAAAAGGCAGGGCCATGAGCCTCGCTGAGTCATCCTTACAGTAAGTTAGGGTGAACATGAAAGGCTGGATAACCTCCTTCTGTGTTGTAACCATTCTATCCCCAATCCCAGCAATTTATATCATTACAAAGTGTCGCAGTGACATACTCAGGGATGTGGCTGTGAATGCGAGTACAGATGAGAAACAGATGGACAAACAGTTGGGGAGAAACACATCCAGCCTGCCATTAGTCACAGAATGTTTACAGTGCAGAAGCAGGCCATTTGGCCCATTGAGTCTGCACCGGGTTCTCTGAAAGCACATTCTATCCATTCCTACTCCCCTGCCTCATCCCCATAACCATGCACATTCCCTCTTCTCAGGTAGCAATCCTGTCCCCTTCTGGATACCTCAATCAAATCTGCCTCTATCACTCTATCAGGACATTCACTGCAGATTCCAAAAACCCTCTGGATGAAAAGATTTTTCCTCATATCATTTCTACTCCTCTTGCTCATTACTTCAAACCTGTCTCTATGTAGAACAGTTCCAATGCCGTTCCCTCTGCACATTCACAATGTTTATTTATTAGTGTTACAAGTAGGCTTGTAATGAACACTGCAATGAAGTTACTGTGAAAATCGCCTAGTTGCCACACTGTTTGGGATACACCTGGGGAGAATTTTAGCATGACCGATACATCTAACCAGCATGTCTTTCGGACTATGCAAAGAAACAGGAGCACCCGGAGGAAACTCATGCAGACGAGGGGAGAATGAGCAAACTGCGTGCAGTGACCCAAGACAGGAATTGGCCCTGGGTTTCTGGCGCATGAGAAAGCAGTGCTAACCACCGTGCCACGGTGCTGCCCCTAATGGTACTCGTAAACAAGAATTAATACAAAGGCATTTCTGTGGGCAATAACATTGATCAACCACCAAACAAGGCACGGTGGCATAGTGGTCAGCACTGCTGCCTCACAGCACCAAGGACCCTGGTTTGACTCCCAGCTTGGGTCACTGTTTGTGTGGAATTTGCATGTTCTCCCCGTGTCTGTGTGAGTTTCCTCTGGGTGCTCCGGTTTCCTCCTACAGTCTGAAAGACGTGCTGGTCTTTGACCATGCTAAATTCTCCCTCAATGTACCCGAACAAGTACCGGAGTGTGGCGACTAGGGAACTTTCACAGTAATTTCACTGTAGCATTAATGTAAGCCTACTAATAAAATAAATTTTATCTTTTAGGTAATCATCCATCTTCTAACATCAGATAAGATCATTTCCAAGCTGAAAACCTTTTATATGATGGGCAGCAACATGAGCAAAAAAGGTAAGTTCAGGATTTCTTTAGATGTTTCCCATTATTTCCTTCATTCTTGCTAGTCAACCATTAAAGGCAATGGCTATCAGTGTGAAACTTGCATTCCTATTTCTGGTTTGAGGATGTGATCTTTGCATAACTGGAACTAATGTTTTTAACTCTTGACCTCCTGCGTATGTTTTTCCCAGCCAAAACCCTTTGTGACTGACATTTTTGTTAGGCAAGGGTGAAAGGTCAACAATAATAAAGTAAGATAAACAGAAAAATGGGGCGGGGGCTTTTCCGACTCGTAATATCGTTTGCCCAGAGGCCTGATCAACTGCCAAAGTGCAGAGCATCCAACCAAGAAGAATTCACATTTAGACCCCTCGACTGCCTCTTCCTCCCAATCTCTCGACTGTCAAATAAAGCCAGTTAGTTTTCAGCTGCCACTCACTCTCAGACCTCAGTTCAACAGGGCACGGGAGGTGGGAAAGCGTTGGACTATTCACTAACTCACTTCTTTTTTTCAACTGGTGACAAAACTGACTAGTTCAAAACCCAACTTTTTGTTTGACAAAGTTAGACAAATTTGGCCTTTAGTTGACTCGACACCCCGTGATGAGATTGCCTGGTTTACCTCAGTTGACCCTGGTTTCGGTTACCTGTTCACCAAAGGCACCTGAAGATGAGGGAAGGGGATTTGATCGGCATTTCCAAGAAAGCTTGTCACTCTTTGTTGCTCTTGGGAAGTTGCAGTACTAGCGAGGCCACTTTTATTGCCCAACCTTAATTGCCCATTCGGGGAACCTTTCCCTTAAATAGCTGCAGCACTTACAATTTTCCAGAGTGGAACACACTGTATTTCCTAATGGCTGGATTAGGCACCAAAAATCAAAACGGATTAAAACAACAATTGCCAATAACTTACATCATTCCAACAAATGTCTCCCCCCCCCCCACCCCCACCCCACCATGATAAACACAAAATACTGCAGATGCTGGAATCTGAAACAAAAACAGAAAAGTGCTGGAAAATCTCAGCAGGTCTGACAGCATCTGCGGAGACAGAATACAGCTGTTGTTTCCAGTCTAGGTGACTCTTCATCAGAGAAATGTCCCCCTCCCTCCTACCATTGTGTTTGGATTCCTCAAACTTTAATTTTGAACAGCTCTCAAGAAGTTCAGGCCTCATTAAGGTGTGGAATATCACTACTGGATAAAGAACATTTGCTTATTTTTATGCCCATTTTAATATTGTGAGTTTCCAAATCAGGTGTACAATAGTTTCGATCCTGGATAACATTAATTCAATCCAAATTTCACCTCAGTGCAGTTACCACTTTTGAATTTATTCTCTAATATCTTTCTCCATTCATTCTTGAAACCTCTTTTAAACTTTTGAAACTTTAATTTGGCTTTAGCACTGATGGGTTTGGAAACGGAATCATTACAACATGTCCTATCTGGTTTGTTGTTATCATGAGACATGGGAGTGCAACAAGCTGTCTTAGGTTAAGTACAGTAAGGACACTATCATAGAAAACTATAGTCTTGGAGCTCGTAACATGGGGTGACTTCTCTATTTCCATCTACCACGGGAATCGTAGCAGGTGAGGGGTGGGTCATGGAAAGGTCCATTGACCTCGGGCAGGTTTTTCCAGTTCCAGGGCAAGCATGACCAGAAAATTCCACCCATGGTGTCAGAAGTGAAGCTGAGATTGAGTTTTGAAAAGCTGGAATAAAAGCCACAGTGACTATAGCTGTGCTGCGCAGATACATGGATTTGGGCCTGTGTCTGTGGGAGTTTGCGCATTCTCCCAGTGCTTGCGTGGGTTTTCTCTGGGAGCTCCGGTTTCCTTCCACATCCCAAAGATGTGCTCTTAGGCTAATTGGCAAAACAAATTCTCCCTAAATTGTCTCAAATTTGGTTTTTAATCCATAGATCTATAAACATGGACAGGGATCGCGGGTAGAAGTGGGAACATCGAGGTGGCGGCGTGGGCTCGTTGGGCCGAAGGGCCTGTTTCCCGTGCTGTTTTGTTCTTTGTTCTTTGTGATTGAGGGAGGAACATTCTAATGCTCCAAGCTGCAAAAGCTACTGAAAATAATGCCAGAAGCTGAAAGCTGCAGGTAAAAACTGAATGAGACAAAAACGGCTGTAGATTTTCCACTCACCGCTCCTGTCAAAATGAAAAGAGATATGTGGCAGAACTGACAATTTTTTCACTTGCATGGCAAAACTACAATATTGCAGCAGATATAACTAATGAGCCAGAGCTGATATGAGTAACACCACTTTTAACATTGTTGGGGAAAGATTGTTATAAATTGTATTCTCACCTAAATCTATCTGAAGAACACAAAAAAACAGACTGCAAAAGTTTTGAAAGCCTTGAAGGCACACTTTGAATCCCAAATGAATATAGCTTATATCCAATATTAAGAATCCGTTGATTAGTATATGACTGCACTAATATAGCTTGCAGAATCATGTGAATTTCAGCAACTAAAAGATATTCCCATTAAAGATAGAATAATCTTAGGCACAGGAGATCTGACAGTGATAGCAAGTCTACTGAAAGGAGAAGTTTACTCTCTCAAAGAAACAACAGACATGTGCAGGAAGGTGCAGGTTTTTAATTCTAACCTACAGCATGTGAATGGCAGAACAGGCCAGGAGATACGTTGTGCTTAGAGACATTCGTGGCTGAAAGAACAGAACAATCACAGACCAGAGGCAGGATACAAATATTGCCAAGGGCATTGTACAAATGGGCGACACGATAGCACAAAGATTAGCATTGCTGCCTCACAGCGCCAGGATCCTAGGTTCGATTCCCAGTTTGGGTGACTGTCTGTATGGAGTCTGCACATTCTCTCCATTCTGCGTGGGTTTCCTCCGGGTGCTCTCCCATATCCAAAAGATCTGCTGGTTAGGCTGCATTGGCCATACTAAATTCTCCCTCAGTGTACCTGAACAGGCACTGGAGTGTGACAACTAGGGGATTTTCATAACTTCACTGTAATGTTATATAAGTCTACTTGTGACCAATGAATAAATAAACTTTTACAAAGGGAAAGAAGGATTGCTCAGAGTGGGGATAACAGTGTTTTAATTGCAAGAAATAGAATCATTTTTCAAACAAGTACTTGATTAGAAAGAAGCAAAATAAGCCTCTGTTGATGACCAGTGATGATGTAGAGATGCCGGCATTGGACTGGGGTAAATACAGTAAGAGGTCTGACAACATCAGTTTTAAATCCAACCGATTTATTTGATAGTAAACTCGCAAACTTTTGGCCATTATAGCCTTCTTCAGGCGAATGAGGTGTTCTGGTCTGCAGTAGCTTCCTAACCACATTCTGGGTGCTGTTTGGGAGGTTCAGGTGGTTGCTCATCTTGTTTAGCCATTCTACAACTCCAGAAGAGCATCAACATAGACAGCAGGACAGAGTCACTGATCTAGCTGGAGCAGAAGCCATAGTGGATCAGCAACTAGTCAATCAATGTAGAGACACAATGGAAGAAATCATAGCACTATGACCTATTTAATATAATTGGTTGAGAAAGTTCGCCAGATGAATTCGAAACTGGACAAGAATATATTGCAGTTGATGATGCCCGAGGCAAGTACATGAGTCATGTACATGGATCGGTAAGAGTTCTTCACTCAGATCCTGACAAGAAAGCTGTCATAACGATGCAGCGACCTGCAAATGTCATAGCAGCACAACAGTTTGTTGGATTTGTGAACTATTTAGCAAAATATTTGCTTAATTTGTCATCAGAGTGAACAATTTCACAAGCTCATAGAAACATAGAAACTAGAAGCAGGAGTAGGCCATTCAGCCCTTCAAGCCATCTCTGCCATTCATTATGATCATGGCTGACCATTGAGTTCAATATCCTGATTCCCACCCTTTCCCCCATATCGTGTGATCCCTTTAGTCCCAAGAGCTATATCTAATTTCTTCTTGAAATCATGCAATGTTTTGGCCTCAACTATTTTCTGTGGCAGTAAATTCCACACATTCATCACTCTCTGGGTGAAGAAATTTCTCCTCACCCCAGTTCTAAAACGTTTACCCTGTATCCTCAAACTATGACCCTTAATTCTGGACTCCCCCACCATTGGGAACATTCTTTCTGAATCTATCCTGTCTAATCCTGTTAGAATTTTTAAAGTTTCTACGAGATCCCCTTTCACTCTTCTGAACTCCAGTGAAATATAATCCTAACCGACTTAGTGTCTCCTTATATGACAGATCTGCCATCCCAGGAATCAGCCTGATAAACTCACTGTACTCCCTTTATAGCAGAATATCCTTCCTCATGTGAAAGGATGCGCTGTGGTATTGGGGAACAGAACAAGAAATGACGTTCATTAAATTCAAAGAGCTGGTGATGACAATGTCAGTGCTGAAGCACCAAGTTATCAATGGTGAAGTTACTTTGCAATATGACATGGGTGAGTGGATCTGGATGCAATGAAGATGTAACAAGGAAAATTAGCTGCAACTGCATCCAAGGCACTAATGCAAATGGAACAACGCTATACTTAGATTGAGAAAAAGAGTGCCTGGCCATTATTCTTGCCTGTGAGAATTTCCATCAATACCTGCCTGAGAAAGACAAGTGACAGCGGAGGCCAACCACTAGCCCTTGCAATAAGCCCTTGGAGGCAGAAGTCCCTCCACCAAAATCCCTTTATTTACAAGTCTGACAACAGCATACAGAGTGCTTTCAGTTAGTAGTCTATATTAGGAGTTCCAGAGGAACTGACACTCTTGGTTAAAGATATAAAGATGCCGGCGTTGAATTGGGGTGGTAAGAACTCAGTAATTAGTGTTGCTAAATTCTTACTGGACTCTTGGTTAAATACAGAACAAGAGGTTCCCCAATTGGCCCATCACTTTGGCACTTAATCATGGATATTCTAACAGGTCAACCTCAATTAAAGCCTTTATCCCCTTTAAATCTTCAAATCGCCTCTCCGTCTTCTAATGTGACTGCAAAGAATGTTACTTCATTTACAAAGATATCATCTGGATGTGATATACAAGCAAGAGAAACGGATATTGCTGACATGCTATCAAGTGCAGTGCTCCTCATGAAGAAAGTTTAAAAGGCCAGAACAGAATATGACATCCTCCAAACTCAACATACAGCAGCAATGTACATGATCTGAAAGTCATCAACTCAGCAGTGACAATGAATCTGACAGACAAGCGCCTTGCTCAAATCAGGCAAATTACACAGCAAGGTGTGACTGTCCAAGTACTGCAGGAAGTAATGATGAAAGGATGGTTTGGGAGCATACAGTGCATACCTGTGGTTAGAACAACGAGATTAAGTGACAGCTCAAGGTGGCATCTTGTACAAAGGAAATAGAGTCATCATCCCAATGGAGATGAGAGGAGAGATAAAACTGTCATCCATGAAAACTGTCAAGGAATTGAATCAAGTCAGGGCAAGGCAAGAGAAGTATTCCCCTAGCCAAATTTGAGCAATGAATTAAAGACCACATTGGCCAGTGCAGTGCTTGTAATGAATACCAAGCTAAACAAGCTAGAAAGCCCGTTTATGATGCATGAAATGCCAGGCTGGATCATCGATGAAGCTGGGGTTAGACCTCTTCACTACTGCGGAAACTGATTATCTTCTCATATAGATTACTATTCTGAGTACTGGGAGATAGACCAGCTAACTCCAATGACAACAGGAGATGTAATAGAATGCTTGAAACCACATTTCAGTCATTTTGGTGTTTCAGAGGTTCATAATGAAGAATTCAGCCATTTCACAAAGATTTGGGAAATTCAATACCATGCATTATCTCTGCAGTATGGCCAGTCGAATGGATAGGCTGAAGCAGTAGTGAAAAATCGCCAAAGGAATCATCAACAAATGCAGCACAGATACATGTAAGACAAATCTCACAAAGAAATACACTGAGTGGAGACATGGAAAATAGTCCAGTCCAACGACTAACATTACACCACACTCAAATTACTCTTCCAATAGCAAAATAGCTGCTGAAACCAAAAGTAGCAATAGACATGAGTGAAAAAAAATCAAAGTGAAAAGGCAGAAAGCTAATATTAATTTTGACAAGACCATCAGTGTTGAGCATTGGAGTGCCTGTCAATGTATATACCTTCAATATTCTCAACAAGAATCAGCTCACGTGGCAACGTGGGACATGCATAGAGCAGTTGTCACCTTGTACACTGTGGAACTGCATGAACAAAGATATTGGCACTTACGTAGGCATACACAAATAACTAGAGAATCTGTTCCTTCATTGTAGATGACCGATCAAGAAGAATGGATCTCATCAATTACACAGAATTCAGAACAACTATCACTCCCAGAGATCCCACCAGTCCCCAACAACATAAATGGATCAATGGCAACAGCTACCATAGAAATAAGTGCCACAAGAATGACACTCTTAGCAGAGGGAACAATGACAATGCCTGTATGTACCATTAAAAGATCTGCATGAATTAGTGGCTATATATGGAATGCAGTGACCGACAAGATTCATCAACAGTATGTGGTAAGGCATGAGGACAATTGTGATATAGTGGGTAATTTGGATAACTCTCAGTTACACATGATGGTGCATACAAATGCGTCTTTTGCTGGTTAGGAAATGCGCTGTATGTCCTTTCTACCTTATAATAGTCCTGTAGCCTCTGCCACAAGGACTTTCTGCAGGCAGCCATTCAGTTCAATAAAAACAGCACACTATAGAAAGACCGTAATCTTGGAGCTCATAATAAGAACACAAGACAAATAATTTGTTTAAAATTCCTGAAGCCACTAAGATTGTTTCAGACCTTCTTCACCTTCTGACTTTGTTCCAGTAAAACTGCACAACAAATATTGCTGTTTTACATCTTCTAGTCCGGATTAAAATTTCTTGGAAAAGACGTGGAAAGAGAAAATTTCATTCCCTGTTGAAGGAGCTGGATCATTTCAGAACCTTTTCAGGCAGTTTTTGAGGCTGCAAAAGGCATGTATATATAAGATCTCTGAATATACTGGGCACAAAAAAAAACTGAGGGTATTTAAGTGATAGTGGGAATCATAGAATCCTACAGTGCAGAAAGAGACCATTCAGCCCATGGAGTCTGCACTGCTGCAATTCCACCCAGGCTCTATTCCTATAACTCTAGGCATTTACCCTAAGGGCAATTTAGCATGGCCAATCCACCTAATCCGCGCATCTTTGAACTGTGGGAGGAAACCTGAGCACCACACAGATAATGACCCAAGTCAGGAATCAAACTCGGGTCTCTGGAACTGTGAAGCAGTAGCACTAAACACCATGCCACCCCACAGAGAGGACTTCGTGGCAATCTTGTGGTGCAGTGAGAGGTGTTCCTCCCCTTGAGCCAGATGTTTGAGTCCTACCCCAGGATTTGATGGCCGAGGAAAATAAGTTCAAAACGTGGCCAAATGGGTTGAATACCAACCTGCAAAATCCTTCCAAACACACCAATGGCTGGTGATAAGAGCATGAGAAACCCTTAGTCAGTTTGATGTGGAGTGGCACTCCCCAAAGCTATAATCCTCTGGCGACAGACTGGTAATCTGTTTCCGGAATAACTAGCTATGGAAACAAACAAAAATCTGCCTTGGTGTGCCACGAGATGCAGGAAGAGAATTGGAAATGGCGAGGGCTTGGGGTCGAAGGAGCTCACATTCTGTGCCTTCACAACCTGTTGGCTGCTGTATTTATCCCTTAGACTGGAATTTTCCACTCTCCACATGGAACATCCCAGAGCTACTAGTCTATTTTGGTGCATCTTGTGGATCTTGTAGTGCAGTGGATAGTATTTCTGGCTCTGAACTGGGCGCTCTGGTTCAAGTCCCAACAGAAGGCTTGATGGTCCAGCAAAGTGCATTCATCGCCAAACAGGTTGAGTGTATCAACTTGTAAATCCTTCCAACATGCAATGGCAGGTGGTAGGAGTGGGAGAGATTCGTGGTCAGCTGTATGATGGAAGAAAATTGGAGTCTCTATCATCACTATCCGTGGCTCCAAACTACAACATGCAGGTAGAAGTATATGTTGCCAAGGCAACTCAGAATCCTTGATGCGGGGGCTTGGGGCAGTGGGGGGGGGGGGGGTTGTGGTTGGGGGAGGCGGCGGAATCTGCTGGCTAGTGCTGCTGGACGATCAGTGTGGATGAGATTGGTGCCGACAGCACGGGGTTCGATCCCCATTCTGGCTCAGTGATTTCAGGACCTGCCTCCATGTCCTGAGTGGTGGAGTTTGTGATCGATGTGGTTCTCTGTGCTCCAGCACAAAGGTCTTGTAGATTTAGGGCTCTGACAGAATAAGTTTTAATTAAAAATTCTGTTTATTTGGGGCATGTTTGATTTTATGTCAGTGCGCCATCATTACCACCAATATGACTGATGCTTTGATTTATTAATTGGGTAAATATTAGTGGGAGGGGGAATGGGGGGAGACAGAAACTTTTTGATCTGCTAGGGAGGCTGCAAGCTGGAGGTCTTGTGACAAGGTCTGCAGCAATACATCTAAGCCAAGTTGGAATCTTAGTCTTGGATCTCTGCTTGCTGCCACCAACCCTCCTGTATTATTTACAGTTCAATTCTGAGTAATTCTTCTCTGGAGGTTTTTGCTAACTGCTCTGGGTTCAAAGACATCTTGAGGTAATCAAGTTGTAACCACTCCGAGAGCGAAAGAGAAAGGGTGGGGGAGAAAACAGCTTGAAATCCTATTTTGCAAATAAATTATTGATGAAATTCAGGCTAAGTACACCAGTAAACTAATTCATGAAAGTCATAGACAAAAAGCGGTTTGCGTTTGCTGTAAACACATTAAGTATGGATAGTGCAGATTGGCTTATCACTCCCTCTGCTGCTGAAAAAGGCAAATGAAACACTGGGAAAAATCAGATATTAGACGCTCCTCTTGAGGCAAGGCTCCCTCTGCTGGGTTGCCAGCTCAGTAAGAGTCTGGCAACACCAATTTTAAATCTAACCGATTTATTTGATAATAAATCTGCTGGCTTTCGGCGTTCGTGCCTTCCTCAGGCGAATGAGGTGTTCTGATGACACTGTCAGCCAGCTGACAGTGGTTTGCAGGAAATACAATTTGCATAAAAGTATATTTCTTAGTGTCACAAGTAGGCTTACATTTACACTGCAATTATGTTACTGTGATAATCCCCTCCAGTGCCTATTTTGGGTACCCTGAGGAGAATTTATCATGGGGCCAGTGCACCTAATCAGCACATCTTTTGGACTGTAGGAGAAAACTGGAGCACCCGGAGAAAATTCACGCAGACACTGGGAGAATGTGTAAACTCCACACAGACAGTGAATCAAGTTGGGAATCGAACCTGGGTCCCTGGCGCTGTGAGACAGCAGTGCTAACCACTGTGCCACCGTGCCAGCTCAAAGTCTCTATCATCAAGTCTCATGTCTGTGTTGGCATTATTTTGGTGCTTTCATGCTGTTTAGGTTCAATCATAAATATGTTAACAAGTTGATACATCTTTTATTAATTGGGGAACAAAAGTTGAGTTTATATCTTATAAAAAAAGTTGGTCCTAACTCCTCTCTGCTGGTATTTGTTAGGCAATATAATATCATGTAAAAATATTACTAAATAACAAAAGGACAATCTATTGAACGTGAAGAAAATATATTGCAGAAATTGAGTGATAGATCCTGTATCCCACTCTCTAGCCGGGATTTTAAAGGCTCATTCTGCCCATTGATGAATCACACCCAATTTCTTGGCTCTCGCAATCTTATACGAGCCGGATTTCCGGCTAAGTCAGCCTCTTGCCAGAAATGGGCGAGAGACTGAATAAATTATTTAACTATATGATAATGTTAATTCCTACGGCATTTTTCACACAAAGGGTAGTGGGGGTGTGGAATGCACTGCCGAGTAAGGTGGTGGGAGCAGGCACGCTAGGGCTGTTTAAGGGTCTCTTGGACAGCCACATGAGCGTTATGCAGGTAGAGGGATATAGTAGGACTGTTTAACTATGGCTTTTTCTTCCACAGGTAATTCGGTCCATACTTGACCATCAAGGAGCATGCATTCGGCAGGTGGTGCGAGGACAGCTCTTGGATGTTGATTCATGGGTTGCCTGGGGCTTCATGTCGTAAATGAGTGCTTTATCTGGACCATCTGAAGGGCACCATGACAGCTCAGTGACTATCGCTGTAGCTGTGCAGACACTTGGAATTGGGCTGGTGTCTGCGGGAGTTTGCGCGTTCTCCCCGTGGTTGCGTGGGTTTTCTCTGGGCGCTCCGGTTTCCTCCCACATCCCAAAAATTCGCTCTTAGGCTGATTGGGAAACAAATTGTCCCTACATTTAGACTCTTCTATATTAGGAATAACCTAAAATTAGGATAGGATAATGGAATTGTTACTATATAGTTGTGACGGCGGCGCGGGCTCGTTGGGCCGAAGGGCCTGTTTCCTGTGCTGTGTTGCTCTAAATCTAAAAAAATAATTAGCATGCCATGTGCTCAATCGTCCAGGTTCTTTTGCCGTTACGGGTTTCCTCCGGGTGCTCCGATTTCCTCCCACAGTCTGAAAAATGTGCAGGTTAGGTGATTGACCATGCTAAAATCTCCCTCAATCTACCTGAATAGGTGCTGAGTGTGGTGGCTAAGGGATTTTCATAGTAATGTCATTGCAGTGTTAATGTAAGCCTTACTTGTGACTAATAAATAAACTTTTAAACTTGATCATTGGAGATGTTTGATTTTTGGCTGTGTTCAGTTTTCAGGTGTCCGGTTAAAGAATGCGACCTGTAAGTCATCACTCACCTGTATGATTTTAATCTTCGGAGGCAGTCCTTCAACTGGGCAGAGTTCCAGATCAGACATACATAAGTAATAAAGAAACGTGCGTCCATTCCTCCTTTGCTTCAGGTTGCTTTGAAAGCCCTTCTCACTTCCTTCCTGATTATCCAGAATTTCTTCATATTTTGCCATTACCTCAGGGAGACGGAGGTGCAGCAATTCATGAGCAGAGGGTCGATACCTGTCCCAAAGGAAAGGCAGGAGCTTAGGCTTAGTAGAGATCTCCCCACATTAACTCTGGGAGACAGCTGGCAGGACAGGGAGAGAGGGGGAGGGAAGAAAAGAGGTAGCAAAATACCAAATGTTGGAGCGACAGTAAAAATAAAACAGTCTTAAGTGATTGCAGAAAACAAGATTAAGCAATCCTTGAAGGAAGTGCTGGTCAGAGATAAAGAAGATAATCATCTCAGAGCGAATTCCCAGCCCTGCATTTCCTTCAAGCAAGGTTACTTGGTCCATGTGGATCACGAGGTTGTTGAATTCAGGAGGGAAGATATCATATGTAATAGAGAGAGATAAATTGAGCTGAGACCAACTGATCTTTCTTACAGTAATTTATACTGATTATAATTACAAACTGACCACTATCCTACACACCAACAGAAAAGATATTGGGCCGGATTTTACGACCTCACTTGGGTCAATGGAAATTTCGGACCCTTGCCCATGCCTATTCCATGGCAGGCGAGGTGATTTGAGTCTGCCAGTGAGATCGATCTTGAAGCCAGACTCACTACTCATGAGAAAATCCAGCCCTTGTGTGTTCCTTACAACTCGCATTTCAACCTATCTTCACATCATCAGCAATTTTGGCTACAGTACACTTGGTCCCTTCATCCAAGTCATTGCTGTAGTTGAGGCCTCAACACTGATCCCTGTGGCACATTAGCTGCACTTTCCAACTTGAGAATAACCCAGTTACCTGACTCCTTGCCAATCCTCTATCCAAGCTAATACATTACCCCAACACCAGGAGTTCTTACCTTGTGCAGTAAGAGGTAACAGTAAAGTTGCCATGGCCCCAGATGGCCAAGGACTGCTCTCCTCTTTGAGGGGGAGAGCTGACTGCTGGGGGCAAATTTTCCTACCCCACGGGGCGGAACATAGAAAGGTCTGTTGACCTTCAGCAGGATTTTCTGGTTTCAGGGCTAGCACAACCAGAAAATCCTGCCCAAGGTGATTTTAACCAGAGGGCCATCACACCTCAGGCGAGGAGCAATGAATAACCTCAACTGGTACATGAACTGAACCCATGCTATTGGCATCGTTCTGTGTCATTAATCAGCTGTCCAGCCAATTGAGCCAAACCGATGACTAACACAGTGAACCCTTAATGAATACCTTCTGAACTCCAGTTGCACCATATATACTGGTTCCCCTTTATCCACCTTGCTTGTTACATCCTCAAATTTGTCAAACATAAATGTTGGTCCTGTTTAATTGTATTTTGATTTTCCACATGCCCTGTTACTTTTTCTTCATAATGGATTCCAGCATGTTAGGCTAACTGGCCTCCAGTTTACAGCTTTCTGTCTCTTTCCTTTCTTGAGAATTTTTGATGAAATGATGATTGGAATCGGCAACAACGAGGGAGAAAAGCTGTCACAGTCATAGGAGTTTACTTCTGATTAATCACAAGGAAATCAGACGCACTTGCAACTTACTGAGGCTCTTTTTGTAACATGTCCATCACAAGGGCTTTAAACTCAGCACTGTAGTTATTAGTGATTGGAGCAAACTGCCCCTTCATGATTTTATTCACGACAGCTGGCAGATTAGTACCTGCGAGAAGAAAAGTTTAGAACGTAAGCTGGGTTGTGCCCTTCATTTCCCTAACACTAAGATAAATGACCAGTTAACCAGCTTTTGGTGAGATCACTAGCGAAGATATTCAATGAACAACCCATTTCAAAGACAGCCACAGGACACCTGATGTCAATTTGAACAGGCAAGTCTTGATAGATGTGTAGAAATCGGTCGAAATACAGCAATTCCAACATGCGTCACTCCCTCAATGTCAGTCTAGATTATATGGGGTGGTACGGTGGCATAGTGGTTAGCATTACTGCCTCACGGCGCCAAAGACTCGGGTTCAATTCCTGGATCACTGTTTGTGCGGAGTTTGTACATTCTCCCTGTGTCTGTGTGGGTTTCCTCCAAGTGCTCCAGTTTCCTCCCAGTCCAGAGGACGTGCTGGTTGGTGAATTGGCCATGCTAAATTGTCCCTCAATGTACCCGAACAGGCACCAGAGTGTGGCAACTGGGGATTTTCACAACTTTATTGCAGTGTGAATGTAAGACTACTTGTAACTAATAAATAAGCTTTATTTTACTTTATGTATTAGGACCGACAATATGGCCCAAAAGAGGAAATGTTACCACAAAAGTCAAGCTAGTGAGAGAAGAATTTAAACATTAAAACGTTGCAAAAAGGAATAACTTTCTTTAAAAGAAATCTGTACAATTACACGACATCTACAACGAGCAGGGATGTACAAATGACAAGATGTTTTATTCTCTTATCTGCACAATCATGTCAACAAAAAAACTGATTCTGATACTTAGGATCACATCATTGCCTATTCCAATTCAGGACTGCAAGGAGTCAGAGCCTAGGCATAGGGTGGGATACATCCAGGATAGTATGCCAGTCCATCACAGGGCACACACACACACTGAGGGGCAATTTAGCATGGCCAATTTACCTAATCTGTCGTCTTTGGAGGAAAGATATGGGAGGAAACTGGAGCACCCTGAGGAAACCCACAAAGGCATGGAAACAATGTCAAACTCCACACAGTCACCCAAGGTACAATCAAACCAATCTGAGTCCCTGGAGTTGTGAGGCAGTAGTGCTAACCATTGTGTCATCCCATATTTAAACCTCTGTACCAAAATATGAACAGATTTCATTTTATAAACCTTAGCTATTGCATAATTCATTTTCTCATTTCCTTTGTATGGAGTGACCGGAGTCACCTCCAGTGGCTGAAAGAGGACACTCAGGCCATGAGTTTTAATGCAAGGATTGGATAGGAGAGCATCCATATACTAACATATGCAATGTCTTACCATCCCATTCTTTAAGGTCTAACTGATTTTCCATTGTTTGTGAGGAGATGGTCAAAATATCTCAGGAGTGTGTAAACAGAACACTGACATTTCTATAAAAGAACAAAGTGGGGGAGGGATGTGGTGATTATCTCTTTAAGGATCCATCTGCAGAAACTTTGGAACCAATTGAGGGGCAGGTTGGGGGAATCACTCTGGTGAACTCGGAGTTATGTTCCAGCACCTTCTCGGGAGCTGAGTCCATTGTCTAAGAGCGATGTTTTATTTTGCCGGAGGCCATCTCGATGTTTTTATCGATTAACCTAATTTATTTCCGCAAACGCTAATTAGTTGCCATTTTCCATGGTTCTTACCTTCAAAAGTGCGCTGTCGGCATGCCATCTCGTAAAGAATACAACCAAGTGACCAGATGTCCGACTTGTCATTGTAACATTTCCCCTCACAGATCTCTGGGGAGATGTAAAAGGGTGTCCCTATACAACATAAAGTATCCATTAGATATGCTCATGGAGTCAGTAACATTCAGTTTTTTGGGAAGATTCCTCATTCGTGGATGTACGCTAAGAAACAATCTTTTCAGTGCAATGGTTTCTATGTTTTATGTTATTCATTGGTGGGACATGGTCATCGCTGGCTGGCCAGCATTTATAGCCCATTCCTAGTTGCTCTTGAGAAAGTGATGGTGAGTCACCTTTTGAACGTCTCATACAACTACAAACTCTTGCCTGAATTCTTAGCATTTCCCCATACAGCATATCTTTTCTTTCACCTGGGCCCCATTACACTGCCAATGTGACCCTACCACTGTCTGTAACATTACTTATAACTGTGCATACCTATATTTGTTACAAATCGTTATCCTTCTTTCTATAGAGCCTATAACCCTGTCAGCCTTAGAATCATAAAATCCCTACATTGCAGAAGGAGGCCATTTGTCCCATCAAGTCTGCACTGACTACAGTCCCACCTAGGCCCTATCCCTGTAACTTCCAAATATTTACATCAATAATTCTCCTGACAGTAAAGGGACAATTTAGGATAACCAATCCATCTAACCTGCATCTCTTTGGAGAGTGGGAAGAAACCAGAGCACCTGGAGGAAACCTTTGCAGACATGGGGAGAATGTGCAGACTGCACAGACAATGGCAGGAACCCGGGTCCCTGGCATTGTGAGGCAGCAGTACTAACCACTGTGCCATCTTGCCACCAGATATTCCCCCCAAACTCCCAACAAAAGATTATTGGCATTGTGGCAGATTCAAATTGTGAATTTCTTTCTGAACGTATCCACGTACCCTGCATCATGTTCCTTGTGATATACCAGCCTTAATTACTGCTATCATAGCCCTATACCATCTGTACTGCTAGTCACCTCTACCTGCAATGGATTTCTTTTTATACTCCTTTCTGCTTATTTATACTCTTATCCAAGACCAAATGCCTATGTTTTACACATTGGGCAGCATAGTGGCACAGTGGTTAGCGCAGTACCTGCAACCTAGGTTTGATTCCTGGCTGGGGTCACTGTCTGTATGGAGTTTGCATGCTCTCCCCATGTCTGCGTGTGTTTTCTCTGGGTGCTCCAGTTTCCTCTCATAGTCCAAAGATGTGCGGGTTAGATAGATTGGCCAGCCTAAACTGTCCCTTAGTGTCAGGGGGACTAGCTAGGGTAAATATATGGGGTTATGGGGATAGAGCATGGGTGGGATTGTGATCAGTGCAGACTCAACGGATTGACTGGCCTCCTTTTGCACTGTAGGATTCTATCTATCGATTTCCCAGCATCTGCCCAATAGTTAGTTATACTCCTTTACACCTTTCCTTATCCAACTGTTGCTTGAAGTAAAGCTCACCTAATATTGTATGTGCCTCGCTTCCAGCTGTCATCACCTTCGCAACCCCAAAATCACCAAGCTTTACCTCGCCTTCTTTTGTGAGGAAGAGGTTTGCTGTTTTGAGATCTCGGTGCAGCACATTGTGTTCGTGCAGGTAACAAATTGCTGCCACCATCTGGTGAAAGAGGTTCAGGATTTGCTGCTCTTCCAATTCCTGGTCCTGCAATGTAAACAGTGTCAGCTTACGCAGCTGAATGGCAAGCTCTGTGTTTCAGCGTGGTTATAATAATAATTCCTGTTCATCAGTTTGGTAAACAGCAACTGCAACATTTATTTGTATGTAACTGTAATGTGGGTGACACAGTGGCAGCAGGATGATTAGCACTGCAACCTCACTGTTCCAGGGTGAAATTCCCCTCTGCAGGTTAGGTGGATGGCTATGGTAAATTGCCCCACATTGAACAAGATGCGTAAGTTAGGTGGATTTGCTTTGGGAAATGTATGGGATTGTGGTTTAGGGAGGCCTGGGTAAGATAATCCGTCAGCGAGTCAGGGGTGGCATGGTGGCACAGTGGTTAGCACTGCCACCTCACAGCTTCAGGACCCAAGTTCAAATCCGGCCTCGGGTCATTGTATAGAGTCTGTACATTCTCCCCATGTCTGCGTGGGTTCCTTCTGGGTGTTCCAGTTTCCTCCCTCTATCCAAAGATGTAAGCGCTAGGTTGATTGGCCATACTAAATTAACCCCTAATGTCAAGATGATTAGCAGGATAAATATGAGGGGCTTTGTGACCAGGGCTTTGCTAGGGATTATGGTCAGTGCAGACTCGATGGGCCAAATGGCCTCCTCTGCACTATAGGGATTCTATGATTTGATTCTATTCTACATAATAGAGATTTGCAACCTCGTGGATGTCAATCAGCTCCAATGAAAGTTCTGGAACAGAAACCTGAGCTCACGAAGATGATCTCCCATCATGCTCCTGATTGATTCCCCAGGTCCTTACTTTGCAAATGGCTCCTTACAGGCACAGTCACCACAGCAATGAAAACATCTTTGCCCCAAATTAAAGAACACAACACTATAAAAGCTTGGCCAAGCAAGTCAGATGACTTCAAACTCCTCAGATTGGAGAATATTGCAAGAAGCAGATACTGACCCTAAATTTCAGAAGTAAAAGAGCCGCAGTAACTCTTCATTAACTTAATGTTGTTCAGTCCTTGCCACTGAGACTTCACAGATGGCATTTCAGAATGAATTTGTCGGCTAGCAAGCATGGAATAATGGGTTGGGATTTTCAGAAGGCATCAAACTAAGCTGCATATCAAATGCATTGCAATGTCATTTAGATCCTGATGGTAAATGGACAGGGCTTGGTGCAGGGACAATTTGCTTTGTTCTGCATCCATTAGTTCGAGATGGCACAGGAGCATGATGACAACTTGCGAACTATCCCCAACATACCATCTAATTCTATCTTTAACTCTCGTTCTACGCTTTTAAAATTTTAACTCTTACAACATTGTTCTCATTTAATGGGCCGACTTTACATTAAGTTGATCTTTCTCAGATCCTAACTATGATTGTAACACTATGTTCTGCACCCTCTCCTTTCCTTCTCTATGAAAGGTATGTTTTGTCTGCATAGCATGCAAGAAACAATACTTTTTTCTGTAATACATATGATAATAATAAATCAAATCAGAATCAAACCAAATCATCCTTTGCTCTTTACACAATTTTACAACAGGTAGAAGATGGTTTTTGTTCCACATAATCTCCAAAGAGAGAGAGAAGGATTTGTACTGGATTTGTGAAGAGTGCAAGATGTATATTTTTAAGATGTATATTGTCTTTGATTAAATCTTTTGTCATGACACCTATTACATAAGCAAATATTCCAGCTATTCTTTGAAATAAAGTTCACTTCGCATTTGAATCTTTGGCTGGAGTTTTCCAACCTCATCCCATAATGGGGTAGGTCAGCCATTGGAATTTCCATTAACATCAGTAGGACAAAAATGGTTGGAAAATTCTGGCCTTTAGAGAAAACAACACAGATTGCAACAATATTTCGATACCGTAGAAACGGATTGTATTGCATGATTTTGATTGAACAGAACCCAGAACTAAAGCTGTTGCTCGGGTAGCATGATGGTTAGCACTCCTACTTCACTGTGCCAGGAAGCCAGGTTTGATTCTTGGGTCACTGAGTGGAGTTTGCATGCTGTCCCCGTGTCTGCGTGGGTTTCCGGTTGCACAGTCAAAAAATGTGGGGGTTCGGTGGATTGGCCATACTAAATTGCCCTATGGGACTAGCTAGGGTAAATGCATGGGGTTATGGGGGTAGGGACTGGGTGGGATGGTGGTCAGTGCAGATTCGATGGGCTGAATGGCCTCTTCCTGTACTGTAGGATTTTATGATTCTAAAACTTTTTTTATTGACAAAAGCCTTCTTGAACAATTGGAAGTATCTCCACAGCCCTGAAGGCCTCTTCCTGTCACCACTCATGTGTACCCATTTAAAATACCTGCTGTGCCAGGTACTGTGCCAACGTTCCTCCATCTGCATACTCCATCTCAATCATTAGCACTCCATCCTCCTCAAAGCTGTCATAGTAATTGATTATGTTGGGGTGGTCCAACATTGAGAGCACTTTCACCTACAGCAGAGCAGAAACAAAGAAAACGCAGTGTGAGAGGAATGCTACACATTGACTCACACAGAGGATCAGGGATTGCACCATTTCATCATAGGGAGCCACAGGATCAGGAGTACTACCCACAGTTACGTACACCCACACTAAACTACAGGTTCGAATAAATATCAACATAATGAGTTTCACCAGCCTTGTGGTGGCAGGCTTGGAGACTGGGAACTATTGGGAGTGTTATGATCCCAACAGATGTTATTGCTGCACAGGAAGGTCCCAGAACCTAACTCTGGCTCAAAAAACTATAACCTCTACTTTTTTCAGAAAATGTGGATGAACAGAGTAACAACACTGCCAATTTAGCATTTAACAGTAGACAAAAAACATCTTTTAAACATGAAAATGGAATACAATACTCCTTCCCTCCCATTTATCTTCACAAATATATGCAGATTTTAAGGATAACACACATTATAAAATATGTCATGTGCTATGATATTCTCAGTAAATTCAAGGCAGAGAAATACTAAAAGGAGAGTTGGAAATTCTGGAACTGGATTATTGCTGAAAAAGCCAGGGAAAATCTTGCTTGGAAGCAGAATCTAAGGTGAGTCTCTGTGAATCAACAGGCCAACTGTGGTCAGACACACCCCACTCTGAACTCCAGTGGCAGATCCAACCTGATTGAGTTTCTGTGGATTTTTTCTCAAATCCTTTGGATGATTATCACACGAGTGCTTCTGAACTGTACTCTGGAAAGGAACCCCCCCCGCCTTAGAATTTTCTGCTGAGGCTTCAGAACTCTGACTGACCCAGCAGTATCAGGAAATCAATAAGGGCAGCAGGCCAACCTCAGGAAGATTGCATCACCAGACACTCTGTTGCTAAGTATGGGTTTGGATTCCCATTCAGACCCAAAGTTAGGGTTCCAAAATCTAGTCCAAAATGCTCTTCCATGTTCACTGCGGTTCAGTTGATAACACTCTCACATCTGAGTCAGGGCATTGTGGTTTTAAGTTCCACTCAAGAATCATAGAATCATACAGTGCAGAAGGAGGCCATTTGGCTCATCGTGTCTGCACTGATCACAACCCCATCCAGGCTCTATTCCCATAACCCCATGCATTTATCCTAGTTAGTCCCCCTGACACAAAGGGGCAATTTAGCATGGCTAATCCACCCAACCCACACATCTTTTGGACTGTGGGAGGAAACTGGAGTACCTAGAGAAAACCCAGGCATGGGGAGAACATGCAAACTCCACACAGACTGGGTCATCGAACCTGGATCCCTGGCTCTATGAGGCAGCAGTGCTAACCACTGTGCCACTGTGCTGCTTATAAACACAAAACTCAAAAACTGGCTCCTTCATGCAGTACTAAGTGAATGCTGCACTATCTAGAGATAGAACATAGAACATAGAACAATACAGCACAGAACAGGCCCTTCGGCCTTCGATGTTGTGCCGACCAAAATAAAAAGCAATGCCCCTCCTAACTAAACCATTCCCTTCTCTTCAATATACTTATCAACTAACCTCTTAAACGCCACCAAACTTGGCGCATCTACAACTGCTGCAGGCAGGGCATTCCACTCCCGAACCACCCTTTGGGTAAAGAACCTACCTCTGATATCCGTCCTATAACTATCACCCCTTAATTTAAAGCTGTGTCCCCTCGTGCTAGCTTTCTCCATCCTAGGAAAAAGGTATCACTGTCCACCCTATCTAAACCTCTAATCATCTTATATGCTTCAATAAGATCCCCTCTTAGCCGCCTCCTTTCTAACGAAAAACAACCTCAAATCCTTCAACCTCTCTTCATAGGACCTGCCCTCCATACCAGGCAACATCCTGGTAAACCTCTCTGTACCCTCTCCAATGCCTCCACATCTTTCTTATAATGTGGGGACCAGAACTGCACACAATACTCCAAGTGCGGCCGCACTAGAGTTTTGTACAGTTGCAACATGATGCTGCGGCTCTAAATTCAATCCCCCTACCAATAAAAGCTAAGACTCCATATGCCTTCTTAACAACTTTATCCACTTGACTGCCTACTTTCAGGGATCTATGGACACATACACCAAGATCCTTCTGTTCCTCAACACTATTAAGAGCCCTACCATTAGCCCTATACTCTACAAATTTATTGTTCCTGCCAAAGTGCATTACCTCACACTTTTCCACATTAAACTCCATTTGCCACCTCTCGGCCCAGCTCTGCAACTTGTCCAAGTCACTCTGTAAACTAACACACCCCTCTTCACTATCTACCACACCACCAACTTTCGTATCATCTGCAAATTTACTGATCCATCCCTCAATACCCTCATCCAGATCATTTATAAAAATTACAAACAGCAGGGGCCCCAAAACAGACCCCTGAGGCACACCACTCGTCACCGAACTCCACGATGAATATCTCCCATCAACCACGTTAAAATGAGGCTCGAACTGCCCTCTCACATGGACATAACAGACCGTATGGCATCATTTCGAAGAAGAGCAGAGAGGTTCTCCTCAGTTCCTGACATCACACTGACAAATTATCTGGTCATTATCATGTTCCTGTATGTGGGGGCTTGCTATGTGAAAACTGACAGCTTTCTACATTATAACCATGCATCTGTGTGGATTTCCTCCGAGTGCTCCAGTTTCCTCCACAGTGCAAAAATGTACAGGTGGATCGGCCATGCTAAACTGCCCCTTAGTCCCTCAAGATGTGTAGGTTAGAGAGATTAGTGAAGTAAAGGTGTGGGATTATGGGGATAGAGTGGGGGGTGTACCTAGTTAAGATACTCTATCAGAGAGTTGGTGCAGATTCGATAGGCCAATTGGCCTCCTTCTGCACGGCAGGGATTCTATTCTATGATTCGAAAGTTAGATTCAATGATACAATAGTTGTCACGATTACAATTTCAATCATACTTCATTGGTTGTAAAGCGCTTTGGGCCACCTAACGGCCTTGAAAGATGCTAAATAAATGCAAGCATTTAATTTATTAACAGCATGAAGTGCTTATCATGTGGGGAATGGTTGAGGACTCTGGGTCTGTACTCGTTGGAGTTTGGAAAGATGAGACGATCTTATTGAAACTTACAGGATACTGTGAAGCCTGGATAGAATGGGCATAGAGAAGATGTTTCTACTCGTAGAAAAAACTAAAACCAGAGGGCACAACCTCAGGCTAAAGGGGCGATCCGTTAAAACAGAGATGAGGAAAACTCAGCCAGAGAGTAGTGAATCTGTGGTACTCTGCCACAGAAGGCTGTGGAGGCCAGGTCATTGAGTGTCTTCAAGATACAGATAGATAAGTTCTTGATTAATAAGGGAGTCAGGGGTTGTGGGAAAAGGCCGGACAATGGGGATGAGGAAAGTATCAGCCATGATTGAATTGCGGAGCATACTTAATGGGCCGAGAGGCCTCATTCTGCTCTTATTCCTTATGGTCTTATGCTCATTATCTCAGTGACTCTGTAGCTTCATATGCGAAAGCCAGTTAAATACACCACTGTAAAACACAAACCTCATTCATTGCTCGCTGTCTCTCGATGTGGTTCAACTCATGCATATTAATTTCTTTCAATATGACGAGGGAATCATCATCTTTCTTCCGATAGAGAACTGCAGTCCCATAGGCTCCTGCCAGGAAAAGAATACAGGGCCTCCAATCAAATATTTGCTCCCTGTCACAGAAAATTCAATCTTCATACAAGTCACATCATATTTATTTCCACTTACCCATTTCAGTAATGTTGGTGAGATTGGCACAAGGGAAAAATCATAACCATGCACCCTCTATTAGCATGAGTACGAATCACCCATTGGTCTCCATCAAATGGTTCACCAAACCAAACAAACCAACCCTGTCATGCAGATTAAGCTGACATGAAAAGTATTGTATATATACTGGAGCAGCACAGTGGTTAGCACTGTTATCTCACAGTGCCAGGGACCCAGGTTCAAATCCCAGCCTGAGTCACTGTGCGTGTGGAGCCTGCACATTCTCCCTGTGTCTGTGCAGATTTCTTCTGGGTGCTCTGGTTTCCTCCCACAGTCCAAAGCTGTGCAGGTTAGGGGAATTGGCCATGCCAATTAAATTTTCCCTCAGTGTATCTGTTCAGGTGCTGGAATGTGGCAACTATGGGATTTTCGCAGTAACTTCACTGCAGTTTTAATATAAGCCTGCTTTTGACTTATAAATAAACTTTAACTTTTAGAACATTTCACCTGAAGACAAGATGTGGTTTGTTCTCGACAAGGTATGGAGGGCAGATCTTATGAAGAGAGGCTGAGGGATTTGAGATTGTTTTCATTAGAAAGAAGGCGGCTAAGAGGAGACCTTATTGAAACATATAAGATGATTAGAGGTTTAGATAGGGTGGACAGTGATAGCCTTTTTTCTCGGATGGAGAAAGCTAGCACGAGGGGACATAGCTTTAAATTAAGGGGTGGTAGTTATAGGACGGATGTCAGAGGTAGGTTCTTTACCCAGAGGGTGGTAAGGGTATGGAATGCCCTGCCTGCGTCAGTTGTAGATGCGCCAAGTTTGGGGGCATTTAAGAGGTCAGTAGATAAGTTTATGGATGAAAAGGGAATGGTTTAGGTTAGAGGGTCATTGCTTTTTCTTAATTGGTCGGTGCAACATCGAAGGCTGAAGGGCCTGTTCTGTGCTGTAATGTTCTATGTTTTATAAGGTGCAGTGGAGTTTTACCAGAGTGGTTCCAGGGTTGAGAGAATCTGGAATAGTTCTCCTTGAAGCAAAGGAGATTGAAGGGACATTCAGTAGAGGTATAAAAGATTAATGGGTTCACATATGGAAGAGAAAGAAAAACTGTTCCAATTAGTTAGAACATAGAAATGATACAGCATGGAAGGGGGCCATTCAGCCCACCCTGTGCATATCGACCCAAAGACATCCAGGTGCTCTTTCTATTCCCATCTTTGATTTGATTTGATTTATTATTGTCACATGTATTAGTATACAGTGAAAAGTATTGTTTCTTGTGCACTGTGCAGATAAAACATACTATTCATGGAGAAGGAACAAAGAGGGTGCAAAATGCAGTGTTCCAGCCTTGGGTAGGATGTAGAGAAAAATCAGCTTAACATGAGGTAGGTCCCATAGATGATGGTACAAAGACTCTTGAGAGTTTTGTAACACAGTGGGTAGTGTCCCTGCTTCTAAGCCAGAAGCTTTGGATTAGAATACTACCTCAGGACTTCATGGCAAGGAAGACCTAGTCATAACGTAGCCAACATGTTGAGCATCAAATTGATAAATCCTACCAACACAGGTGAGAGGTGAGAGATACAAAAGGGTCCAAAGCGGGGACTTTCTCACACAGAGAAAGCTAAGCATCTCGAATGAGCTACCAGAGCTATCAGAGATTCATAGAAACCCTATGGTGCAGAAAAGGCTATTCAGCCCATCAAGTCTGCACTGACAACAATCCCACTCTAAGTAGTAGTAGTACTAATATTCTAGTCGTAGTAAAATGGGTACAATTTTATCTTTTAAAAAGCATTTAGACAGTTGTATGGGTAAGTTTGGTATATAGGGATATGAGCCAAACATGGGCAACTGGGACTAGCTCAGTGGTTACAAAAGGATGGCATGGACAAGTTGGGCTGAAAGGCTGTTTCCATGCTATAAACCTCTATGACTCTATGATGCATTGGCAGTTAGTAAGAGTGGGAGAGACAGCTGGTCAGTCACACCTGATGTGGAGTGGTACCCCTCAAGCTATAAGCCTTTGGCGATAGAGTAATGACTGGTTGCAGGTAAAAACTAACATGGAAACAGATGAATGTTTGCCTTGTGCACCAATAGATACGGGAAGAGAAACAGTGGTAACAGAAGGACTCTGGGACACATCAAATACTTGAAGCGAGAGATGAAAGGGGATGCATAGAAAAACTTATTATGTAATGAAGCATTGTCCATTAGGGGATGGTGAATGATTTCAAAAGGAAATTTGTTGGACACTTGAGGGAAATAAACTTGCAAAACTCTGGAAATGGATTGGGGGAATGGGATGATCAGATTTCTCTAGAAAGAGCTGGCATTAATCGCAGGAACAATCAAAGAACAAACAGCAACACAGCACAGGAAACAGGCCCTTCGGCCCAACGAGCCCACGCTGCCGTCCTAACGTCTAAATGACATATCCTTGACCTTAGGCTATGCCTATTGTTGAAGATTCCCATATAGGGACCAATATAGGGACAATTTGTTACCCAATCAGCCTAAGAGCACATTTTTGGGATGTGGGAGGAAACCGGAGCACCCGGAGAAAACCCACGCAACCACGGGGAGAAGGCGCAAACTCCCGCAGACACAGGCCCAAATCCATGTGTCTGCACAGCAACAGCGATAGTCTCTGAGCTGTCATGTTGCCCATCAGATGGTCCAGTTTAAGCATACACTGACGACGTGAAGCACTCGGCAACTCCTGAAGCAACCTCCAAGAGCAGCTCTCGCACGACATGCCGCATGCATGCCCCTTGTTGGTCAACAAGGTGGACCGAATTGCCTGTGAAAACAAATAAGACTTAATTAAACATGCTAAAAAAAAACTAAGACATTCCCGAGACGAAACTAAAAGATAGTCTACTACTATTTGGTCTTCCCGATATTCAAACAGTCCTGCTATATCCCTCTATCTGCAGACCGCTCATGTGGCTGTCCAAGAGACCCTTAAACAACCCTAGCGTGCCTGCTCCCACCACCTTACTCGGCAGTGCATTCCACACCCCCACTACCCTTTGTGCGAAAAACTGGCCTTTAATATTCGTCTTATACATAGCCCCCCTCACCCTGAGCCCATGACCCCTCGTTCTATCCATTTCTAATGGTGGAAAAAGCTTACCACCATTTACTCTATCTATACCCCTCATAATCTTATATACCTCTAAAAGACCCCCTCTCAGCCGACGTCTTTCAAGGGAAAACAACCCCAGTCTTTTCAATCTGTCCTCGTAAGACAGCCCTTCCATACCAGGCAGCATCCTGGTAAATCTCCTCTGCACTCTCTCCAGGGCCTCTACATCCTTCCTGTAGTACGGCGACCAGAACTGGATGCAGTACTCCAGATGTGGCCTAACCAACGTTCTATACACCTGCAACATCAGACTTCTACTCTTGTATTCTATACCCCTTCCTATGAAGGCTAACATACCATACGCTTTTTTTAACCACATTCTCCACCTGTACTGACACCTTCAGAGACTTGTGAACTTGCACCCCCAGGTCTCTCTGTATCTCTATACTCCGGATAGTTTTACCTTTTATCCTATAACTCCCCTCTACATTATTCCAGCCAAAATGCATCACCTCACATTTATCCGGATTAAATTCCATTTGCCATTGGGCCATTTGCCCAATCTACCAGCCTATCTACGTCATGTTGTATTGCCAGGCACTGCTCCTCAGTACCCGCCAATCCAATAATCTTAGTGTCATCAGCAAATTTGCTGATCACACCACCTACCCCCTCTTCCAAGTCATTTATATACACCACAAATAGAAGGGGTCCTAGTACAGAGGCCTGTGGCACACCACTAGTGACAGACCTCCAGTTGGAAAAAGAGCCTTCCACTACTACCCGCTGTCTCCTCCTCCCAAGCCAGTTCTCTACCCATCTACATACCTGGCCCTGTATACCATGTGCCTTCACCTTTTCTATCAACCTACCATGAGGGACCTTATCAAACGCCTTACTGAAATCCATATAGACGACATCAACGGCAAAGAAAGAACAAGTCATAGAAAGTACTGGAAAATCTCGGTAGAACATCCAGATTTGAAACATTGGCTCTATTCTCTCTTCACAGATCCTAGCACATTTGACAAGATTTTCCAGCATTTTCTACTTCTGTTCCAGCATCTGCAGTATTTTGCTTTTATATGGAATTAACCTGAGTGGCTGAATATAAACAGGTGTTCTCAGAGCTGGAGTAGGCCATTCAGCCCGTCCAGTCTGCTTCACTATTCAGTACTATCATGGTTGATTTAACTCTGGCCTCAACTCCACATTTCGCTAACTCCTAGACAAACTTTGAATCTCTTGTTAGTCAAGAATCATCTCCTCTGTCTTAACATTATTCATTGATCCTGTCTCCACCATTCTCTGGGAAAGAGACTTTAATCTACATACAGATTGGGCAAACTACATTAGCAACAACACCGTGGAGGGTGAATCCCTGGAGTGTGTACGAGTGGGTTTTTTTTAGGCCAGTATGTTGAGAAATCAACTAGGGAACATGCAATCCTTGATTTGGTATTATGAAATGAAAAGGGGTTAATTTTATTGTGTGGGATCCTTTAGGGAACAGTGATCATGATATGATAGAATTCTTCATTTGGTTGGAAAGTGAAGAAGTCCAATCTGAAATTAGGTCGTAAATCTAAGCAAAGGAAATGACAAAGGTATGCAATGCAAGTTGGCTAAAACAGATTGGATAACTTAAAGTTTATTTATTCGTCACAAGCCTGCTTACATTAACACTGCAGTGAAGTTCTTGTGAAATTCCACTAATCACCACAATCCGGCGCCTATTTTAATATACCTAAACAGTACGTCTTTCAGACTGTGTGAGGAAACCGGAATACCCGGAGGAAACACACGCAAACAACGTGCGAACTCTGTGCAGACAGTGACCAAAGCCAGGGAATGAACCCAGGTCCCTGGCACTGTGAAGAAGCAGAGTTAACCACTGTGTACCATGCCACCTTCATTAAGAGGCAAGATGATGAATAGGCAATGGCTAATATTTAAGGAACATTGTATATATAGTAACAGTTACACATTCCTTTCTGGTACAAAAATATAACAAGCCGTATAACCATGGCTAATAAAAGAAAAGAAGGATCGTATTAAATCCAAAGTGGGTCATAAAGTTGCTCGAAAAAGTAGCAAGCCTGAGGATTGAGAACAGTTCAAAATTCAACAAAGGACGACAAAGATTAACAGGAAAGAAATAGAGTATAAGAGCAAACATACAAGTAACATAAAAGCAGACTGTAAAAGCTTCTATAAATATATAAAAAGGAAAGAATTAGTGAAGGCCCTTTAGTGAAGACTAAAGGAAGGTCCCTTACAGTCTGAAAGAGGAGAATTTATAATGGAAAACAACAAAACGGCAGAATCATAAAACAACTACTGCTTCGTGGCAGAAGACACAAATAACTGCTCAGAAATGTTAAGAAATCAAGGATCTAGTCAGAAGGAGGAATTGAAACAAATTAATATTATTAAAGAGATTAATGGGATTGAAAGCTGACCTATCCCAGAGCCTGGCCACATTTCAGGGCACTAAAGGAGGTGGCCATGGAAATAGTGGAAGTGTTGGTTGTCATTTAAATGGTTATAGTTTGGGAAATGTCGATGTACTAAGGGACCTGGGTGCCCTAGCACACCTGTCACTGAAAGCAAGCATGCAGGTAAAACAAGCAGTTCAAAGGCAAATGATACGTTGGCCTTCATTGCAAGAGGATTTGAGTACAGGAGCAAGGATGTCTTACTGCAGCTGTACAGGGCCTTGGTGAGACCACACCTGGGGTATTGTGTGCAGCTTGCTTACCTAAGAAGGATATACCTTCTATAGAGAAAGTGCAATGAAAGTTCATCAGACTGATTCCTGAGATAGAAGGATATGTCATGGGTCAATTAGACCTGTATTCACTGGAATTTTGAATAATGAAAGGGGATCTAATTGAAACGTATAAAATTTTGACATAGCTGAACAGACTGGAAGCAGAGATGTTTCTTCCTCTGGCTGGGGCCTTAACATAACTTTCTGAATAATAGATTCCAGCAATTTCCCTATTAATATAACTGGTCTGTAGTTTTCTCCTTTCAGACTCCCTCCTTTCTTGAATAAAGGAGTCACGTTCACCTTTTGCCAATCTGATGGAGCTTTCCCAGCACTTAGGAAACTTTGGAAAATTAATCCCAGTGCATGTACTTCTAATCTCCTTTGATAGCTTAGTTGACTTTTTATGACTCTATCATTAAACATGTAGCTGGTGATGAAGCTCAAATCTGTGACTGAAAAGCCAATGTCATCAATTAGGTTGATTGACCATGTTAAATTGACCCTAGTGTCAGGGGACTAAGGGGATTAGCAGGGTGAATATGTGGGGTTGTCGGAATAGGGCTTGGGTGAGACTGTGGTCAGTGCAGACTCAATGGGCTGAATGGCCCCCTTCTGCACTGTAGGGATTTTATGATTCCAACATCAGGCATCTTTTTATTGAAGATAAGGTTTATATCAGGTTGTAAAAATGGCAGGCACTGAATGTCACTATTTCCTGGTCTGTTGTGTTCCCTCCAGCATTGCCTTCACATTCCCTGACCTCACCTTTTCCTACTATGTGTATCTTTTCAAACTCTGCCAATGTTTGCGGGAGTGGGTGCTTCAGTTTGTCACTCTCACAGTAAAGATCTAAGACGTGCATCTTTACCCCATCCAGCACCTGATTTGGACCAGCCTGGAGTTCACTGCCCAATAGGTTTCTTGCCATGGTAACAGGAACACCTGCAAAAGGAAAATGGGTCAGGCTTGTTGTGCATGCAAACAGTTAGTAACATGGAGAGGAAAGGCACCCATCTTACACACACAAAGCAAATAGGATTTGAATATACAAGTAAGGACATTATGCAGGGAATTGGTGAGACTATGAGGGAATTTTACTGTCCCACATGCCATGGGAATCAGAGCATGGGAAGGTCCTTTGACCTTAGGCAGGATTTTACGTTCTCGGGCCGAGCAAGACCATAAAATCCCACCCAACATCTCAAATACAATATACAATTTTGGACTCCTTATTTAAGGAATGATCATTGAATCATAGAGACCCTACAGTGCAGGAGGCCATTTGGCCCATCGAGATTGCACTGACAACAATCCTACACAAGCCCCATTCCTGTAACCTATTTACTTACTAATCCCTCTAATCCACACATCCTGGAACACTAAGGGGCAATTTAGCATGGCCAATCAATCTAACCCACACATCTTTGGACTGTGGAAGGAAACCAGACTACCCAGAGGAAACCCACGCAGACACGGAGAGAATGGGCAAATTCCACACAGACAGTGACCTAAGCCGGGAATTGAATCCAGGTTGCTGGAGCTGTGAAGCAGCAGTGCTACCCATTGTGCCACGCTAATGTAAATGTGCTGATAGTGATTCAGAGGAGATTTAATTTATTAATACCCAGAATGAATGGGGGTTGGCTAATGAGGAAACGTTGGACAGGTTGCACTTGTTTCCGTAGAGTTTAGAAGAGCGAGGGGGTGACTTGATCAAAGTCTATAAGATCCTGAATGGTCTTGACAAGGTGGACGTGATGTTTCCTCTTGTGGGTCAGTCCAGAATTAGAGGGCACTGTTTTAAAATTAGCGGTCACTTTTTTGGAGATGAGGCAAACTTTTCCCTCTCAGAGGCTTGTGCGACTTTGAAACTCTCTGCCTCAGAAGGTGGTGGAGGTGGGGATCATTGAATATTTTGAAGACAGAGCTAAAGAGAGATTCTTGTTAGGCAAGGTAATCAAATGTTAATGGGAATAAATAAAAATGTGGAACTTAAAATTGAAAGCAATCAGCCACAGTCTTACCGAACAGTGGAGCAGGCTTAAGGGGCAGAATGGCCTACTTCTGCTCCGATTTTGTATGTTCAGATGAACAACAGCTCACCTCCATTCATGAAGATGGTGGTGATGCAAGTGTCCAATCCAAACAAACTGAGAGAAGCTTTGGGATAATATTAAGTGGGCTTTTTTTGGCACCTGCTGTGACTGTTCCAATTCCACTTCATTCAGACGAGGGGAGTTGTGCGAGTGATGGAGGAAGAGAAAGGATTCTGTTATGAATGAAAATAAAAAGTTTCCAAGGCTGTTCAATTAGAGAGAGCTGACTGGTGGTGATTAGAACCTGAGGATCACCACACCTCAGATGAGGAGCAGGGTTGAGGTGGCAGGGCCTTAGTGGAATTGAACCCACACTTTTGGAATCGTTCATTCTGACCAGCCATCCCGCCAACTAAGCTAAGCGATACTTGCCTGCTCACATCTGCTACTTCAGAGTAATCACTGAACTAAGCAAACTATGGCCCTAAATCTCTAATTACAGCAGCATGGAGCCAACAATGAAACTGTAAGTGCCCTACAGGCTTGTAATTAAGGCCCAGTGTCACATTAACATGATAACATAATTAATTAGTAAATCAAACCCATTAGCACTTTGCATCCTAGTGATTAGTGAACAGATCTGGATCTCAGAAGTATATCTACTGTGAGCTCAATTAAAAAATAAATTATTTTCAAAACATGGATACAAGAGCAGCATCTGGATTTCTCTCGTGAATATCCACTTTATCAGAAATGAGCCTTGAATACTAATTGGTTTTATTTCTTCTTCAGTACTTAGAGTGGAATTTTTCAGTGCTTTGGCAAAGTATCAACTCAGATGAGAAAAGTGATTGGTGGGCTACACTCAGCTTTATATATATTCTCCCGTTTATTTAGATACTTTCTCATGGTATTGATACCGCCCCCGTAGTGGATGAAATCTGATTCACCCATCCCACCATCGGTTGAGTGCTTCAATCAATGGGGCACTCCATTTAACCACCTGCCAGCACTTGCTCCAAGTCCACCGAGCAGAATGGCTGTATGGACGTCTGCTCTAAGGTTTGCAGAGGGAGCCCTGACCCGTGGAGGACAGGCACCCACATCCTGTACCTGCACATGGAGTGGAAGGCCCTCAGATCTGGAATACCAACCCCACTTGGCAGGCTGTGGCAGCACTGGTAAGCACCAGCGCCCTGCACAAAAGGACAAGCATATCGTGCAAGAAGAGATGAATTACCTCCACTTTCCAGCCAGGGTAAGTCAGTCTTCTCATCTGTCACTCACTTATTTCCTCTTATCAGGGAACTCACTCACTGCCACCACAAGGCCGCCACCACTCATCCTACCAAACACTTCCTCATCTCCCATGTGACTCCTCTCCTCATCATATCACAACTCCCATCCATCAACGCTACATGTCAGGCATCCTTACCAATGACCTGGCTTGTGGCCTGCTTACATTCTCCCTATCTGTTCTCTTGCAAGACAAACTGGCTCACAATTATTCAAAGGGAGCACAGACAGGCAGAGAACAGCCAAGATAAAAATTCTATTGCCTTTTCAGGAGAGCCTCTATCTAGCTAGGACAGAGGGGAACCACTCCAGTGCTGAGGGCACAGGCCTCTTTGGCGTAAATTTATTCACCAAAAGAAAATGAGGACCCACAACACCATCATCCACCTCACCAACTTCACTTGAGTTCTATCTCTTGTATCCTAATGCTTCTGCCATGCATAAATGCCATTTCCCTTGTCTTATAGGCACACCAAGGGAACAGCCAGTGTCTCCACCAGCAAAGCACTAGAGATTACTACAGAGAGCAGCTGCGATGAATTCGCCGATGTGCAGACAATAGAGGCATTACAACTTTCACCCACACCTTCCACCAGCGCAGAGACACACACCTCGGTGGAATTCAGAAATTGAGAGGCTTCGCAGACATGTTGAGCACCTCACTTCTGATGATTCACAGCAGCTGGAGGCAGAACATTGTGCATACTCACAGCACCTGGGTCAGTTCACCTGCTCTGAGTAAACAGACAGTACTCTAAAGGTACTTATACTTCCTTTTCTTCTAAAGATTAAGATGTCCGAATGTCAAGAACTTATTTTTTCCCAACTGCCTGTACATACCCAAGCAGATGGACCCAGGCAATTCCTACTTTAACACCATTGTATGGTGAATGCTATTCGGACAGATATTAATGAGGTACATCTCGTTAAGACTCAGAACAGTCACATTCTGAAGTGGCTCCAGGGAGACCTAATTTGCAAGGTCACTGGCTTCTTGGAATTATACTTTCTTTAGTTACAGGGATAAAATATGTTACTTTTATATTAAAAGGTCTGATCTGTGATTGCGTTCTGAGCCATTTGCTTTCTTTGTAGTTTTATCTGTCCTCTCCTGAAAGTGTTGTCAAGTAATTAGCTGCAATGGCATCCTTAATATGTGGTCCTGTGCAGTGAATCTCTGGAATTCCATTTCTCCCCTCTATCCTTATAGTGACAGGTCCCAGGTATTCCTGGCCTCATGCAAATTCAGAGGCAGTGGCAGTATAATTTGTACAAAGTAGAGCACAGGAAATTGTCAGCCTGCTGTGGAGAAGTAGCAACAAGTCTGGACAATGGGGACATTATATTCTATGAAAAGCCTGGTGCTTTTCCAGAATGTCTGTTATCCTTAAGGAAGCCGACTGCTTTGCTAACAGCTGCTTTAGGGACGCAAGCTTTCAGAGGCAGGGGAGGTATGGCCTAGTGGCATTTATTGCTAGATATATTAATGTAGAAACACAGCCAATGCTGTGGGGACTTGGATTTGAATCCCGCCACGGCAAATGCTGGAATCTGAATTCAATATAAAAAATCTGGAATTAAGAATCTACTGATGACCATGAAACCATTGTCAATTGTCAGGAATACCAACCTGGTTCTCTAATGTCCTTTGGGGAAGGAAATCTGCCATCCTTACCTACTTGTGATGCCAGAGCCACAGCAATGTGTTGATTCTCACCTGCCCTTAGGTTACTAGGGATGGACAATAAAGCTAGCCAGCCATGTCCATTGATTTAATGTACTTTGTAAAAGGTCCAGTGCTTTTCAAGAATGCTTGGTATCCTTCAGGAAATCAACTGCTTCCCTGCAGCTGCCTCTGATAAGCAACCTTTCAGACACAGTAGGTCCCATTGCCTCCAGAATGTGTTCCTGGCAAGTATGGTGCTCCAGGTTCACGTGGGATGCATTTTATTGGGGCACAATCTGACTGGATATGGCACACTATGGTCAATTCCATCTCTTACCCTGATATGATCAGCAATGAGAATCAATAGAGGGAGTGTCCACCGTGAAAAACCTGTGTACTCAAAGCAGCAAGGAGATCTGGCATGAATAATCCTACTGCATTACCTATCCTGATGGCGTCCGTATGTGTCAACAGGCTAGCTGTCTCTGTCCTCTCCTGAAAGCAATATGCTTGCACTTTCAATCAGGAGGTACTAACAAACAACAGGCTGTACAAAACCTTGGCTGATTTCTTTTCCCCTGGGGCTGAAGTTAATTTTTGCATATCAATTGGTGACCTTCTGCCACAGCATAAGTCAAAACTGAGCTCTTCTGGCTTTTAGAGTTTTTTTAAAGTTTATTTTTCGTGTTACAAGTAGCCTTACATTAACACTGCAATGAAGAAAGTCACCGGCCCTGTTCAGGCACACTGAGGGACAATTTAGCATGGCCAACATACCTAACCACCATGTTTTGCAGACTGTGGGAAAAAACTGAAGCAGCCGGAGGAAATCTACACAGGCACAGGGAGAATGTGCGGATTCTGAACAGTGACCCAAGCCAAGAATCGGATCTAGGTCCCTGGCACTGTGAGGCAGCAATGTTAAGCACGATGCCACTGTGCTGTTCAGTGTCACACCAGGTAGCACTTGGAACTGCTAAACTTCTTCTTTGTGAGTCTTTTTTCTCACAGAGGAGATTTTCGATCTGGGATCTATCTCCTGCTGTGTATGGCAAAGTCTGCCAGTAGGGGTTCCATTAAAAAAAGCTCTCCCAGTGTCTCTTTTCATCATGAGAAACAAAGAGGTCCTTAATGATGCAAAAGCAAAGCCGTTACTTAACGAAAGGCGAGGATTGAAATGATGATCCAGTTAAATGCAGCAGGCACTTTCAGAATGACATTGCAGCTCGAGTTGGAATAAGAATAATCATTAGATTTGGTCAATAATTTATTTCCTGAAGTATGTTGCAGCAGCATCAGTTTTGGGTTTAGCTGTTAAAGTGAACTTGTGGGAGCCCGCTGATGCAGCGTGCAGTGTTTCTTACCATCCTGGTCATCTAACCAATATTTATCAACTGAGAGTTACTTATAAATGATAAGAATTAATTGAGCAGCAAATAGATATTAAGGCTATCAGCTCTGCTACTTCAGTCGGAGGAAACTGATAAATTATTTCACTGGATTGAAAAACTGCTGCGTTGAACAAGGAATCCAATCATGCTGCCTATACTGGTGTGAATCGCAGACTTTAAAATCTGAAATAAATCAGACTCATCACACAGTGACTCCCTGGTTTCAGTTTGTTACCGTGTTAGATGTGGCCTCCAGCAGTGCATTCAGGCAACATGTCAGTGCAAAGCTAAACCATTAATCTAGTGTAAAAGCACCCTTAATTCTATTGTCAATGCTTTGAATGGAGAGCGTCCCATGAATCATAGAATCCCTACAGTGCAGAAGGAGGCCATTTGGTCCATCGAGTCTGCACTGACCACAATCCCTATAACCCTATTTATTTGCTCTGCTAACCACCTGACACTAGGGTCAATTTAATATGGCCAATCAACCTAACCTGCACATCTTTGAATAAAAGCAAATTACTGCGGATGCTGGAATCTGGCAGCTATGACAAAGGGTCATCTGGCCTCAAAATGTCAGCTCTTTTCTCTCCTAACAGATGCTGCCAGACCTGCTGAGATTTTCCAGCATTTTCCCTTTTGGCTGCACATCTTTGGACTATGGGAGGATACCGCAGCACCGGAGGAAACCTATGCAGACATGGGGAGAATGTGCAGATTGCACACAGACAGTGACCCAAGCCAGGAATTTAACCCAGGTCACTGGTACTGTGAGGCAGCAGTGCTAACCACCGTGCCCCATTACATAGTTGAAAATTTTTCTGCATGCAGTAACATAATTAATGTTACAATGAGCACCATTCTGGGGAGTTTGTTGCAGTTGGGGGAAATATTAACAGCTCGTTTGGTCAAAACCAATTACTTATTTCCTTTATCAAATGTTGGAGTTAATTATTGTCCCCAGTTCTGATAATCCAGGTAAATAATTGAAAGAAAACTCTCAATGGAATTATTTGTGTGGTTCTCCTGCTTGCACAGCTGACCAAATGCTGGCAAGCTCTGACTCCGGAATATATAAAGCTTAGTGAAGCTGAAGTGACAGACCATAGGCAGCTGCAAAGAAATGGTGTAGTGGAATAAAATGGGAAAGGGCAGCACAGTGGCACAATGGGCAGCACGCAAGGTACAGTGGTTAGCACTGCTGCCTCAGAGAGCCAGGGTCCTAGGTTCAATTCCAGCCTTGGGTAACTGTCTGCATGTAGTTTGCACATTCTTCCCATATCTCATAGAATCCCTACAGTGTAGGAGGAAGCCATTTGGTTCATCAAGTCTTTGCCGATCACAATCCCACCCAGGCCCTAACCCACATTCTTATCCTGTTAATCCCCCTGACACTAGGATCAATTTAGCATGGTCAGTCAACCAAATCCACACATCTTTGGACTGTGGAAGGAAACTGGAGCAAATCCAAGGAGGCATAGGGAGATTGTACAAAATCCACACAGACAGTGACCTGAGGCTGGAATTGAACCCATGTCTCTGGCGCTATAAGATAGTAGCGCTAACTGCAGTTTCCTCCAGATGCTCCGGTTTCCTCCCACATGCCAAACATGTGCATGTTAGGTGAATTGGCTATGCTAAATTAACCCTCAGTATAGAGAGATTAGGAGGATAAATGTGTGGGGTTATAGGGATAGGACCTGAGTCGAATTGTTGTCAGTGCAGGCTCCATGGGCTGAATGGCCTCTTCTTGTATTGTAGGGATTATTATGAAAGTAGTATTTTGCTTGTCTTTGCTTCAATGTGCTCAAAACTGCAATGATCTAAATTGTGTTTTGTAAAGTTCTGTTTGCTTGTGGTAACTTCCTTTGCAGCCACTGTGACATGGTTCTGGATATTAGAAGTGGAATGCTCAGCCAGAATCAGTGGCTCACGGAATCAGACTTCCTTAGCCAAAGATAAGCAGTCTGCAGCTGGTGAGGATTGAAGAGAGTTGCTGCTATGGAGGAGCCTTAGATAGCTCATTGCCCCAAGCCATATCCATTCTCATGCATGTTTTGTTTTTTATGAGAGATTCTCTATATATACATATACACACATATGTAGTGAATAATATATATAGTGAGCGAATGACTGAAAAAGTGTGCCAAAGACTAAGATAAAAGCAAAATACTGCAGATGTTGGAATCTGAAAAAATCAGCTCTGATGAAGGGTCATCCTGCATTGAAATGTTAGCTCTACACTCTCCACAGATGCTGTCAGACCTGCTGAGATTTTTTAGCATTTCCAGTTTTTGTGCCAAAGACTACCTTCAGTTAAATCAGTAGAGATCAGCACAAAAGATATTAAGAGGTGGAGAATCCTTTTGACTGTCTAAATTGCAAGTGATCAAGTCTTCGGCAGAAAGATAGAAACATGACCTTCAGAGAATGCATACAGTGCAAAAGGAGGCCATTAGGCACTTTGAGCCAATTCCACCAAGGCCCTATCCCCATAAGGTTAAGGTTAATTTATTAGTCACAAGTTGGCTTACATTAGCACTGCGATGAGGTTACTGTGAAAATCCCCTAGTTGCCACACTCTGGCACCTGTTCAGGTCAAGGCACCTAATCACCCTAATGCACGTAACCCCACATATTTACCCTGCTAATCCTCCTGACATTAAGGGGTTCACTTGAATGCATATAAAAAGATACTTATAGTGACCTTTACTTTGTGAATAAAGCTAAGCAAAGTAATGATTGACTTTTGGTCTCCTTCTTCGTCTTCTGGCTCTCAGAAGTTTAACACTTGCCACTGCATGGCCAGAATTTTACTGCTTCGCCCACCTCAGAATTGGGGTGGCTGAGGCTTGGAGAATGGTGTTCTCCATTGGCCCTGGGCAGGATCTTATAAGCTTCGGGCAAGTAAGGTGGCAAAACTCCGGCACATATCTCTGTAACTTTCTCCAGCACTTCAAGTGTCTGCAAACTCTGCATTCCTGATGTTCTTTTGCTTGACAATTTCCTGTTACCCTTTATTAGTGGCATAGCTTCAGCTGTCCAGGTCCCAGGCTCTGGAATTTTCTCCTTAAATCTCTCCCTCTTTAAGACATTCTTTAAGACCTACTTCTTTGATCTATTATCTTCCTTATCTGGGGGAGTGTCAAATTTTGACTGGTAAAACTCTTATGAAGCATCTTGGTGGTATATAAATGTAAGTTTTGTTATTGTTGAAAGAAGAATTAGCTTACATAAGAACATGGGAACATAACAATTAGAAGCAGAAGTATGCGATTCATCCCCTGGAGCTCAGATCATGACTGATCTCTCCCTGTCTCAAATCTACCTCCCTACCTTTTCCCAAAGCCCCTCTTCAAACTTCAATTTTTCTTCCTTGAATTTTCTTTGCTTTTTATCATTATCACAATTAGTACAAGTTTTCATTATTCATTATTACATTATTTTCTAACATCTAAAATTCCATATAGACTTTTAATATTTGCAATCAACCAGGAGTGCGAGGGATGGGGTGGTGGTGCAATCAGTCAGGGAGAGCAGCAATCTCTGGGGGAGAGGTGGGCAGTGTCCAGGATTTGTAGAACAGAGAAATTTGTGCATGCATGATTGCGCCCTCTACTGCGAGCTGCTGGCTTTCTGGCAACCTTAAGGGCACTGGCAAGAAACAGATTGCACATTAATTTTTACACAGCATAGCATAAGATTGGACTTGTGGTCTCACCGAGAAAACAGATTTGAAACACTCCCATTTTCACACTCATTCGGGACTTAGAAGTTTTTTGGTAAGGTCACTCCCAATAAGGTTCCCTTACGTGTTATGGACATTCTACTGTTTAATGATTCGTATAATATCAAAGTATCAAATTTTATCCACAATCTACCTGTCAAAGTCTTCAGTTCTTTCTTTACTGCCTCCAGGTCTGCATTCATTAAGGCAGTACAACCTAGGAAATCCAAGCTGGCCTTTGACTTGTCCACATCCAAGTGACTGGTCACTATGTTATTGAAAAACATGCGCAGGGCCACGTGCTCACGGACAGAAACTGGTGAAAGTGTCTGGATCTTTCCAGCACCACAGATAAGAACATCATCTTGCTGATTATAAAGAATGAAGGCGACAGATTTGACTTTCTTTCCACCTAAAGCCTCAGCAATCTGTGCTAGAATCGAGTCCAGTGTGGAAGACTCAAAGTCATAATGGAGCACAGTCACGTGTGGCCGGGACACGTCTGCAATATCAGAGCAACGTTTAACTTTATCGCAGATTACCAATAGCCTCCGAGTGGATAAACAGTATGTGATATCCAATTCAACAATCTGGGCTTTCCTCTCTGCAGATGTTCCTTTAGTTATTTGTTGATTTGAATAGTGTCCACCTTGGCCAGCTCTGGAGCACTGTGCCAGCTCCACTTCACCCCTGCCTGCATTCTTTCGTTTTTTAAACTCCTTTGCACTACCTGAACGTGGCTCAAACTTGTTGTCAGATGAATCTGAGATAACCCCACTGTCTGTCTGCATTGAAGATCTCCTTATGTTGTGACCCAAATCAATGGTTCCACCACTCATTCTGGATTATAAAGCAATGTGTTTACATCTGGAAAAATTCCTGAATAGGATTCCCACATAGATTTGTTTAATGCATCACCATGTCGTTTCGCCTTCCATGTTTCTGAGTCCGCGTTTCAACAGTGATCAGGGTAATGTGCCACAAACTGTCTGCTCAATCCTATCTGAAGTTATTTCCAGCACTCTCATCCTCATTGTGGGATTACGAACTGTATGAAGCTTCAATGCTTCCATCCAGATGTACAAATAATCCTCTGTAGATTGGGGAGAAAATGCGACAAGCAGAAACAGCTCTGGGTCATTTCTGCCAAAAGAAAACAGATGAGAAAACACAAAAATAAAACTGGATAGTTAGAAGTGCTGAACACTTTGATTTGTGTTCATTGAATCCCCATGTATGCCCTCAGAAAGTAAGATCAGCTAAGCTGCCTATAGTGTTCATTTTTCAACTGAAATCACCTCAGTATGTCCATGTTGTCCTCAGGAAACAGCATAATGAAAAACAAAGCAAACACTCAAAATATTCAAGATATTTTCAACTCTTAGATATCTGTGACTGGCAGGAATATTTTTCACACAATCAGCAGGGATTAATTTCCTCCAAGAAAGAGAAAGCTAGCCCAAAACTGTGTAGGTTAGGTAGATTGGCCATGTTAAATTATCCCTTAATGTCCAAAGATTTGTAGGTTAGGTGGATTGGCCATGCTAAATTGCTCCTTAGTGTCCAAAAATATCCAGGTTAGTTGGATGAGCCATGTCAAATTGTCCCCTAGTATCTAAAGTTGTGTAGGTTAGGTGGATTGGCCATGTTAAATGCAATAGGGTAGAGGTGAGCCTGGGTAAGATACTCTTTTGGAGAGTTTGTGCAACTCCATGGGCTGAATGGCCTCCTTTTGCACTGGAGGGATTCTATGATTCTAAGGTACGATCTAGCTAAGGCTTCTAAAATGATTAAGTGTGGACATTGAGAAGATTTATCCGCATGTAGGAAATGCATAAACTGAGGGTGATCAAAATAAGAAGCCCTTTGATAGATCAAAAAAATATTTGCAAGAAACTTCATCATCCATTGAAGTAGTTAGAATGTAGAAAGTGCCAGCACCTGGAATATTGGCGGCATAAGAAGTTTGAATTTAAGGAGAATCTAAATAAACACATGAAGCAGAAAAGAGAAGGAAACATGGATAGGATTAGATGAAGGGTAGGAGGAAAATCCAATGGAGCTTAAACACTGGACTGAACTCACTGGCCTATTTAAAGATAAAATGCGTTTATTATTGTCACACGTAGCTTACATTAACACTGAAAAAAGTCTCACAACACCAGGTTAAAGTCTAACAGATTTATTTGGAATCACAAGCTTTTGGAGCATTGCTCCTCCATCAGGGGATGAAGCAGTACAGGTCAGGTCACTCACCTGATGAAGGAGCAGCAATCCAAAAGCTCGTGATTCCAAATAAACCTGTTGGACTTTAACTTGGTGTTCTCAGACTTCTTACTGTGCCCACTCCAATCCAATGTCAGCATCTCCACATCATGGCTACCATTAATACTGCAATGAAGTTACTGTGAAAATCCCTGAGTTCACCACATTCCAGCACTTGTTCAGGCACACTGAGGGAGAAGTTAGCATGGTCAGTGCACCTAACCAGCTTTTAGACTGTGGGAGGAATCCAGAGCACCTGGAGGAAACCCACACAGATATGGGGTCAACATGCAAATTCCACACAGACAGTGACCCAGACTAGGAATTGAGCCCAGGTCCCTGGCGCTGTGAGGCAGCAGTGCTAATCACTGTGCCACCATACCACCCTTATTTCTATGCTGACAACTCCCTTACCTTCCCTGGTCATTAAAAAACACTGCTCTCTCCTTCAGCATTTACTAAACTGTACTGCAGAAAGCTATGGGCATATGTTTGGCTGGTGTTTCCACCAAGTGTGAAACAGGATAAGTTCTTGTGTGAAACACTACTAAGTGACCTAAGCTTTGTTGTGGTAGTCCAGTTCCATGACTCCGACGTCTTGGTGCCCACACTTCTCACTTGCATTCGTGTTCTTGAAGCACTCACTCACTTCTTACCCTCTGGCCCGTTCCACCTTCGCCTCGCCTGCGGAGCAGGAACTGAACGCAGCAAGTAAATGGCATTCATTGCATTCTGCTCAATTCCTCCCGCTTACTTCCTGAACTGCTCCAAGGGAAGGGTGAACTGACCCTCTGACCCAGACTTGGGGTGAGGGGTGGGGGAAAGCAAGGTCGGTCCCGCAGTCAGCAGAGTTGCAACCAGCTCACGGAAAGCGTCGCCTGTTGCTCCTGGCAACCTCCCGGGACCTGTCAATCACTATGAGGTGCAGACTGAGAGGGAGAGAGAATAGCAGTGGGTGGGGGAATACATTTGGCTCAAAGGGGCTTGCAGTATTGAGGACCCTCCTCAATATTGACCCTTCCCTGCACACATATACCACAAGAACAGTCAGGAAACTTTAGGAATTTCTTACATACTTCCTTCGGTAAAAAACAAATGTGGCCAACTCCTAAAAAACTCCTTCCTTCAATAAGAGTGAGATCTCGCAGGGAGAAAAACAGGACTTTACTTCTATACTGCTGTTGCAAAATGCATTACTGTGCAAATGAAAGAAAACATAAATTCAAAGACAGAAAAATGAAAGTGACGACATGATATATTTAAATTAGGATAACTGGTAATTGTATGCTGGCAGCAAGGTCTTGATTTTGGAGTCAGGTTGTCAAGACAGAAGCAGCTTCTTTTTATCTAAAATGGCTTCATATCTCACAATCTTCCCAGACTACAACAATCTCTAGATCAGCTTGGCACAATGGTTAGCATTGCTGACTCACAGCGCCAGGGACCCAGGTTTGATTCCTGGCTTGGGTCACTGTGTGGAGTCTGCACGTTTGCCTCGTGTCTCTGTGGGTTTTCTCCCACAGTACAAAATTCTTCCTGAATGTGCCTGAACAGGCACCGGAGTGTTGTGACTAGGGGATTTTCATAGTAACTTCATTGCAGTGATAATGTAAGCTTATTTGTGACACTAATAAATGAGCTTTAAATTTATTTAAGAAGGGCTGGCAGATAAATTGGCTGTTGATTCATGCAGTTTATGTTTGTGTGTTAATCCAATTATTTAAATTGAAAGCTCTATCTATAGGATAGTTGTGTAAATTGACCTCTCATTTTGTGAACACATTCCAGGTCTGCTCCTGTTCCCACCGTGAACTAAAATCCATGTATATGACATCAACTGCTTTACCTTCATCCACACATTTAGTAACCTCCTCAAAGGATTCAATCAAATTTGTGAAGCAAGACTTACCCTTTATAAATCTGTGCTGACTATCCTGGATTAAGCTGCATCTTTCCAAATGGTCTTAAGTCCTATCCCTCAGGACATTTTCCTGAGGGAAAGTAAGGCAGATTGGCCTGTAATTGCCAGGGTCATTCCTATTTCCTTTCTTGAACAGAGAAACAATATTCACCACTCTCCAGTCCTCTGACACTAACTCCCTAGACAGTGAGGACCCAAAGATCAAAGTCAAAGGCCCTGAAATCTCCTCCCTTGCCTCCTAAAGAATCCTAGGATATATCCCATCTGGCCCAGGGGATTTATCAACCCTCAAGTTTTTCAAAGTTGCTAATACATCTTCTCTCAGAACATCTACCTCCTTCAGCCTATCAGTTTGTGGAAAAATTTTTTACTCCAGAGGGCTGACAGTGTGAGTTGTTGAGTTTATTCAAGGTAGAGATCACAGCTCCAGGGACCTGGATTTGATTCCGGCTTGGGTCACTGTCTGTGTGGAGTCTGCACATTCTCCCCGTGTTTGCATTTCCTCCGGTTGCTCCAGCTTCCTTCCACAGTCCGAAAGTTGTCCTACTTAGGTACATTGGCAATGCTAAATTCTCCCTCAGTGTACCCGAACAGGCACTGGAGAGTGGCGACCAGGGGATTTTCACAGCAATTTCATTGCAGTGTTAAAGTAAGCCTACTTATGACACTAATAAATAAATTTTGAAACTTTGAAACTTCAGATTGTTGGAATTTAAGGGAATCAAGCAATAAGGAGATCTGGTGGGAAAATGGAGATGAGGTCAACCATCAGCCAAGACCTTATTGAACGATGGAATGAGCTCAAAAGGCTGGATGGCTTATTCTGCAACTATTATACACGGAGTCTCTTCAACTCACAGAGGTAATGCAAGGCAAAGCATTAGAATATCAATTTCAGTACACATAAATTAATAACGATATTTAAAAAAATAATTTTTTAGATTTGGGCAGCTCTGGCAAGATTGGCACTTATCGCACTTTCATATTTACTACGAATTTATTACAAATACCTGGCCTGCCAGGTCATTTCAGGAGGCAGCTAACTGTCACTTACATTGATATGGGACTATAGTCACATATATGTTAGTTTGTGGAAGATTTCCATCCCTCAAGGACATGAGTAAACCAATTGTTTATTTTAAACAATAACTCAGCAGCTTCAAAGTGTTTTTGTAATATATTTCTAGCTCTTTCACATTAATACCTCACAATTTAATTGTCAAAATTATATGAATTTCCTATTTATTTATTTGCCAGCATGAGTGAGTGAGTACTTGGCTACAAATGGTTCAATTTCTGACAGTAACAGTAATAGGTTTTGGAAGAGTGAGCAGGGGGAAAATAGCTTCTTGGGTAAAGATTGATTGATAGACATGCACCATCATATCTTTGTCAAGTAATGTCTGCTGGGAGAAACTAGACTACAATGGGGACACCTGCTTTTAAATCCATCTTCTTTCCCTTGTAACTTTAACCATTAGATACAGTCCATGATTTTACTGCTTTTTGTGATCTGTGGAATAGTTTGATAGCTTGAGTTATGAGCCTAGGAAAATAGATGACTATAAATTTTAGATCTTTATGTAATGTGAATGAACAAGAATATGTTGGATTTTCTTTTAAATGAGCTGCCTGTGTAGTGTGCAATATGTCGAATTTGGCCACGTGTAAGTGTGCAGGATAAGATTGTACATTTTAATTGCTTGTTATGGCCAATTAGTCTTTATCATTTGATGTATTGCACCCAATACAATGAAAAGTAACACTCCTAAGTGAGAAAATATGGGATTAAGTCAGACATCATCTTCTAAAATAAGATCATTTCGGTTGTATTGACAATAGCAAATTGGGATATTTTTGTAAATAATATGTTACTGAATGGAGCCTGATACAAAGACTAGGCAAACAAGTAGTTTGAAGCAAGGGCAGCATGGTGGCACAGTGGTTAGCATTGCTGCCCCATAGCGCCAGGGTCCTGGGTTTGATTCCTGGCTTGGGTCACTGTCTTTATGGTGTTTGCACATTCTCCCTGTGTCTGCATGGGTTTCTTCTGGGTGCTATGGCTTCCTCCTACAGTCCAAAGATGTGTGGGTTAGATGGATTGGCCACGGTAAATTGACTGTTAGTGTTGGGGGGATTAGCAGGGTGAAAGCGTGAGGTTATGGGAATATGGCCTTGGTGCGGAGTTAATGGGTTGCTTCTGCACTGTTGTATTCTATGATTCCATGTATTGTGGCCTAAATAAGATGTCCATCATATGTGATCTCATTAGACCAGAAATTGTACAAAATAACTCTTAGAGAAATGAATTTAATTTGCTAGAGGTTTGGGAGGACTGATTCAGTGCAATTTCCCTTGAAAACATTTGATGCAATGCAACATTAATGGCTTCAGAGTCACAAGGCATGATGAGCTCTTCTACTGTGTACATATGATTATGATTGTTCACACTTTCATCTTTGCACTACAGCCTCATGTACTTTAATGATTTTTGCTGGAGTGAGAAAAAAAAGACCATAGAACAATCCAATATGAGTAGTGCAACTGAAAAGAGTTCACATCTTCATCACAATACAAACGTAATCTAGATTTTTACTGCACACATTAACGTAAGTCAAGAGATCCACATACTCAATTACATGCCTGGAGTGCTGGTCAAAGCCTCCATCGACAACTATGCTTATTTCTATTTTAACGAATGACATGGTCGTTTCACTCTAATGATGAATCAATCAATAACTTGAACATGGTAAATATTAACTAAAAATCTGGCTGTGTTATAAATATAATCTCTAATGACAAGAGTGCCAAGTAATTTGAAAGAAACTGATCTATATTGCATAGAATTCGTACAGTGCAGAAGGAAGCCATTAGGCCCATCAAGTCTGTACAAACACAATCCCTCCCAGACCCAAGCCCCATAGCTCCACATATTTACCCAGTTAGTCTCCTTGACACTAAGGGGCAATTTATCATGGTCAATGCAGCTAACTAGTACATCTTTGGACTATGGGAGGAAACCCACACAGACGTGGGGAGAATGTGCAGATTTTAAACAGACAGTAACCCAAACTGGGAATTGAACCTGGGTCCCTGCCCTGTGAGGCAACAGAGCTAACCACTTTGCCATTGTGACGTCCTAATGTCAAATTTTGTGTAATGTATTTGTACAAATTTTATGAATAAGGTATATTTTCAGGATAAAAAGACCCCAGGGATGATTCTCCCATCCCACTGTGCTAATTTTTGAACACAGTGGACTGGGACATTCGAGTACTGGCCAATTCGTAGGATTTGCGCTGGGCATCAGGTCCTGAGTGTGTCTCCCAGCCTAAGTTCTCTGGTGTGGAGGAATCCATGCTCTAGATGAGTGTAAAGGAGTCTGTTTACATAACTTTAAATATAATTAGCGGGTCCATGACTTGCATCTTTGCCCCCACTAGTGTCCCCCTTCCCCCTGGCACGATGTTACATGCTGGTGGGGTTTACAACTGTTGTGTGAAAATTGGGAGCTGGTGCGGCAGTGTTGAATAGGAGTAAGGAGGTAAATCTAATGGAGTTGCAGCCCTGGAGTGCTGGGAAGATTGGATGCAGGGCCTAAAAATTTTCTGCTTGCTGTGGAGATGTTCCTGGAGAGCTGGAATGCTCAAGGATGTTCCTTACAGTCTCTGTTGAGTGGGTTGACACCCTTTATTGAGTGCTGGTCAGGCCATTGGGCTGTTCCTTTGTTCTCTCTGAGATGTGGTGAAGGATTGGACTGAGCGATGGGGTTTTAGTGTGGGGAGGTGGGGAGATGCACCATATGCTGCTTGAGGTCTCATCAGTTGGTGCTCCAAGCAAGGGTGCTCAGGTTCACATAGATACTCATGTTGCATGTACTCTGCAGTGAATGGAATAATTAGCAATTTGTCCCTATCCCATGTTACTGACCTACAACATATGTCTGGAAGAGAATACTGTAGTTGCGCTCATGGCAATGGCTCAAAGGAGTACAATGCACTAATCAGGTGGTGCATGACACTACAGATTGTGTTGTATTGCCAGCATCCACAAGTGGGAGAATTGATCCTAGTGAGTTATGACAGAATGGGAGGGGGGTGGGGGCGGGGAGGAGGAGGAGATGTGTGGGGAGGAGTGGTTCTGGGATAGATGCTACAAATGACATGTATCTCTCAATCTCTCTCTTTGTAACACCCACCTTACAGAATGGATCTCGGATTTATAGATTTAGAACTAGCTATCATGGTGGCGGCTGAGGAGGAAGAGGTGGCTCAGGAGGTGGAGGATGTAGGGGGGCCACCGTAGCCACAGACAGTGGCAAACCCTCAGGATGGAGGACAGGGGACTGCCACAGATAGCCAGGAAGTGGGAGAGCAGTATCCTGAAAGGTTGGCCAGGAAAAGGAAGATGCAAAGAGCCAGAATGCACTGGAGAAGAACATCTTTTTGAGGGGCTGTTAGAGGTTATGTTGTCGGCTGTGCCTATCCAAGGACTTTGTCCAGCACCTGTGTGAAGTGCTCACATACCTGAGGGGAGCGGCAGACACCCGCTACCAGTTGAAGTTAAGATGATGGTGGCTGCACCAAACCAGCTCACGGAAAGCCATTGCTCCTGGCAACGTTGGCTGCTCTAAATACTTTTCCACCATACCGCGGGAATCACTGCAGCCACCACAACACCCACCCACCCCCCCGCCAACCATAATCCAAAGCTAGACACTGAAAACATATGAACCCTTCCCCTCCCCCATTTCTCCCTTCTTAGTCTACACTCCCCCACTCCCCCCTCACTGCACCCACCCCCACCCCCGACATCCCCCCCCCCCCCCCCCACCATACCACCTCGACATCCCACCCCCCACTATACTCCCATGCCTTCTCTCCCTCCGGTCACAAAAGCAACAAACCGATTAAAAGGCTTTGTGTTGGCACTAGTAGCAAGTCTTTGATGAAGGCTGGAGGGTGATGATGACTCCCTGCTGTAAGGCACACTGGGATCCTGCCTCTGGTGCCAATCAAGTCTGACTCCTACCTGTTCTCCCGATGCATGTTGTCACCCACGTAGCAGTAAGGATTGGGAAGCCAAGCAATGAGTCAGCGGCTGGAGAGGGTGAGGGATAGGCATGACAGGAGACAGGGGTGGGGGGAGACCAGGAGGCTAATGATGTCCAGATCACTGGGGGATGGGGAGGCCAGCAAAGTCCGGGTCACTGGGGAATGGAGAGGCCAGAAAGGCAGAGATGTGTGTGAGGGGAGGAGGGTTATAGAGGCCAGGAGGGCAGTGATATGCATGATGGTGGGTGTTGGAGGGGAAGATGAGGCCAGCAATGTCTTGGGGGAAGTCTTGTTTAGTGAACTCCCAGAGGTGTGCACATGGTAGGGACCCGCTCAGCAAGTTCACTGATTTCAGCCTCTTCAGCAGGAATAGGCCCTGCTCACAGATCTCTGGAGTGATTTCACCAGTGCATTCTGCAGTGCACAGAATGTGGGAGATCCTTCTCTGAACTCCCGCTGAAAAGAAACAAATGCGACTTACTCCAGTTTTTACACAAACTCGAAACTTAGAATTTTTCGGAAGAATCCTGGCCCTCATTTTTCAGCCTATCCGAACCTTAAGAGCAAACTGCCTATCTTTGGCAGTTAACTTCATTTCAGATTAATGTGATAGTGGAACCAAAACATACACTACAATTTAGTGAAATGCTGAAAGTGATAAATTAGAGGAAAGGGAATAAAGACAGGGGGACAATTTTTAACTGAAAATTTATTTTTGCAGTCAACATTGAAAGCAATGTTGATAGGGAATCGTTTTATTAGTGGAATAGTGGGTGTCTGTTTCAGTATTGCTGTGTACAGAAGCTGTGATTGTTTTATTGAAGGAGCATTTTCTAAAGGTGCAAATGGGATATGTCAACTTCCTTTCAGGAAGGCTGTTAGTTTGTTGAATTAAGTTACTATTATCAAATCAAAAGCAGAAAATGCTGGAAAATCTCAGCAGGTCTGTGCATCTGTGGAGAATGAATAGAGCCAAAGTTTCGAGTTGGGATGACCATCCTGAAGGATTGGCGCTATTCTTTCTTCACAAAATGCTGTCAGAACTATTGAGATTTTCCAGCATTTTCTGTGTTGATTTCAGGTTCCAGCATCTGCAGTATTTTGCTTTCATATTATTAACAATTATTTTATTGAATTGACTTACTATTATCAATTATTTTGATAAATTAAATCACTATATTCAGTTTTTTGTTGAATTTGATCATTATTATCAGTTATTTTATTAAGTCACTATTATTTGTTATTTTGTTGGATTTAATCTTTATCAGTTATTTTGACGAATTAAATCACTACTATTAACTATTTTGATGAATTTAATCAATACTATAGGTTATTTTGAATGTAATCATTATTATCAGTTATTTTGATTAATTAAATCAATATTTTTAGTTATTTTGTTGAATTTAATTATTTTGTTAGTTATGTTATTGAAGTAAATCACTTTTATTAGTTATTCACTATTATTAGCTATTCATAAGCTACACAGTAATTAGCACTGCTGCCTCACAGTGCCAGGGACAGGGGTTCGATTCCGGGCTTGGGTCACTGTTTGCTTGGAGTCTGCATGTTCTCCATGTGCCTGCATGAGTTTCCTCCGGGTGCTTGGGTTTCCTCCCACAGTCTGGCAGACGTGCTGGTTAGGGTGCAATTGGCTGTGCTGAATTCTCCCTCAGTGTACCCGAACAGGTGCTGGAGTGTGGCAACTAGGGGATTTTCAAAACAACTTCACTGCAGTGTTAATATAAGCTTACTTGTGACAAATAAATAAATTTTGACTTTATTTTGCTGAATTGAATCATTATTACCAGTTATTTGAATAAAATTTAATCATTATTATTAGTTATTATATTGAATGTATTCAATATTATCAGTTATTTAGTTGAATTGAATCATTATTATCAGTTATTTGGATAAAATTTAATCATTATTATTAGTTATTATATTGAATGTATTCAATGTTATCACTTATTTTGTTGAATTGAATCATTATTATCAGTTATTTGGATAAAATTTAATCATTATTATTAGTTATTATATTGAATGTATTCAATATTTATTCAATGTTATCACTTATTTTGTTGAATTGAATCATTATTATCAGTTACTTGGATAAAATTTAATCATTATTATTAGTTATTATATTGAATGTATTCAATATTATCAGTTATTTAGTTGAATTGAATCATTATTACCAGTTATTTGAATTGAATCCCTCTCTGGATCCACTGATGTTGTTCCAGTGCTCCGGTAACCATGGTGACTGCCAGAGAACCCCTCACCCGGAACCGGAAGTGGGTCTGTTGTTTGCCGCTGGGGGAAGGGGGGAACCGGGGCCTCGAGCTCTGGGTTCAGCTTCAAGGGGATTTTATTCACAGCCCCGGGGGAGGAGCGGATGCCGGGCCCGGCGCCAGGCCTCCGGGAGGCGATGGAGGACAGTCTGAGGAGGGACCTACTGGCCGCCGACCTCAAGTGCAGCCTCTTCATCTCGGCCCTGCAGAGCTACCGGAGGGACTCGGTGCTCAGGCCCTTCCCAGCCCCTTACTTCAGCGGGGAGAGCAAGGACTTCGATGCATTGGTGCGGAGGGGAGTAGGGGGCGAGCGGTTCGGAGAGGGGAGGAGAGGAGGGGACAAACAGTTTGGGGAGGGGGTGAGAGTACGGGGTGAGCGATTTGGGGAGGGGGGGGAAGAGAGTAGGGGGCGAGCGGTTTGGGGAGGGGGGGGAGGAGAGTAGGGGGCGAGCGGTTCAGGGAGGGGGGGGAGGAGAGTAGGGGGCGAGCGGTTCAGGGAGGGGGGGAAGAGAGTAGGGGGCGAGCGGTTGGGGAGGGGGGGAGGAGAGTAGGGGGCGAGCGGTTTGGGGAGGGGGGGGAGGAGAGTAGGGGGCGAGCGGTTCAGGGAGGGGGGGAAGAGAGTAGGGGGCGAGCGGTTTGGGGAGGGGGGGAGGAGAGTAGGGGGCGAGCGGTTTGGGGAGGGGGGGAGGAGAGTAGGGGGCGAGCGGTTGGGGAGGGGGGGGAGGAGAGTAGGGGGCGAGCGGTTCGGGGAGGGGGGGAGAGAGTAGGGGGCGAGCGGTTCGGGGAGGGGGGGAAGAGAGTAGGGGGCGAGCGGTTCGGGGAGCGGGGGGAAGAGAGTAGGGGGCGAACGGTTTGGGAAGGGGGGAAGAGAGTAGGGGGCGAGCGGTTCGGGGAGTGAGGGAAGACAGTAGGGGGCGAGCGGTTCAGGGAGGGGGGGAAGAGAGTAGGGGACGAGCGGTTTGGGGAGGGGAGGAGAGTAGGGGTGAGTGGTTGCATGACAGGGAGAGTAGGGGTGAGCGCTTGAATTGGGGGGAAAGGGTGAGTGGTTGTGTGTAGCATTGTTGCTGCAGGTAGAGAGGGGATGGTTTGTGAATGGGGCTGGGAGGAATAGAGGTTAGTGAGTGAGAGTTGTATGTGGATGTGAGAGAGAGTTGGGTCATGGTGGGTAGGGTGGGGTTTGGGAAGGAGAATGTGTACACGTGGGGGAGGGTGGGCAAGGGAATATGTGTGGGGGAGAGGATGCAGGGTGAATGTAAATGTGCGGTTTGGGTAATGTATTGGTGCGGAAATTCCTCTCAGCACACTTGATTTTTTTGGAATTATTTAAAATGCATTGTTCTAGTAGCAAGCCCACAAATCTGACTGTACATCCTGTGTGACTTCCGTTGGCAAGGTTACAGTCACTTTGGTGGCCATTTTTTAACAATAGCATCGGCTTGAAGGGACTGGGTCAGGTTGTTGGTGATCTGAGCAACTAAATATTTGAAGCGCTTGGCCATTTCCATTTCAGCATGTTTCCTGAAGTTGATGACTATCTCCTTTGCCTTACTGACATTGAGGGAAAGTTTGTCATCGCACCATTTCATCAGATTCTCTATCTCTTTCCTGTACTCTGCCTCGTCATTGTTTGAGCTACGGATATTAAAGTTCTGTGCAGAATATAACATGAAATATTTTTGGACTGACAGATTATGTTTCCCAACAGCTTGCCGACGCCCAGAACCTGCCAAACTTAAAACAGTTGCTACACTCTGGAGCAATCCCACAACAAAGAACCCTAGAACTTCTCAATTGGGCCTGTTTGTCAAAAAACCTAACCATTAAAAGTTTGGGGAAAAAAGGGGTAAGAATCTCTTTGAATGCTTTATTGAGACTTTCAACCAATGATTAGACAGTATTGAAATGTTTCTCCATTAAAGCTGTCTTTAAGTATGGGTATAGTTTTGATTTTTTTGCCCTTGGGTTGCACACCAACCTGACTTGGAAATGTATCACTGCTGTTACTGGGTCAAAATGCTGGAAATTCCCACCTGACAGCACTGCGGGTGTTCCTCCACCACATGAATGGCAGCAGTTCAAGGTGGCAGCTCATCAGCACCTTCTCGACGGCCATTAAGGATGGATGACAGATATTGGCCTTGATTGCCCTGCCTGCGTTCCATGAATGAATGAAAGTATAAAAGTTATTTTGAACAGCAAATCTATTGCAGCAGGAGTCGCAGAATAGCCTTGCCAACATGCAATATCTTTTTCTCTTGCTTGTAAAGTGCATGAGCTGCATGTTATTAAAACATGCCTGTCATAAGAACCATACATATATCAGTTGTAGTGCCGAGTGTTCACAATATACTATTCAAGCTGTAGATGAGGGGGTTGACAAATGTACTGATGTGTGTAGCCATCCTCCTCCTTTGGATGCAACTGTGACTTATTGCAGACTTGCTTTTAATTTTGAATTCATTTATTAGTTAACATTCAATGAAGTTACTGTGAAAATCGCCTAGTAGCCACATTCTGGTGCCTGTTCAGGTACATTGAGGGAGAATTTAACATGGCCGATGTGTGTAACCAACGCATCTTTCAGACTGGGAGAAAATTGGAACACCCGGAGGAAACCCATGCAGACTCGGGCAGAACGTGCAAATTCTGCACAGGCAGTGATCCAAACCAGGAATCAAACCTGGGTTCCTGGTGCTGTGAGGCAGCAGTGCTAACCATTGTGCCACCGTGTCACCCCCTTAGAATAGAGCTGAGGTATTTCATTTTAAGTGTTTTAATTCTCACTTAGTTTTTAACTACAACTTACCATGTCAAAAGGATTTTCGTTAATGTCTGCATTGATGACCGCATTGATTGCTGCCATTCTGAGTTGCCTGTGTTTGCTCGACTCATTTAACAGAATAAAGGAGTTAGAAAATAGTATGGAAAAATATAGCTTTTTCTTATCATTTTGTGATGTCTCAGTACAGTTTTGCTAATAACGGTAGGTGACTACATTCACGTTAAGACAGGAAACTTTGAGCTATTTGCTATGTAAATTTTGGTAGCCAGTCTGGTAGGAGAACATCCTTGTTAGCAAGTGGTCTTGTTTGAGTATGGTCTATTTTTATCCTTGTTGGGATTTGACAGCATCATCGGGGTTTACGACATTGTCTGGGTCATGTATGACCCAGAAAAAGGTTCTACCAGAATTCAAGGTAGAGTTTATACGTCATCTGTTTTGACTGTAACATGATCCACATGTGTTTTTTGAGGAGGGGGAGCATATTGCTATTGTAGGAGGAAACATCTTTTCATGGTGGGAATGGAAGGGAGATTAAGTCTTAGCATTTGAAGCTTTATTTGTAAGCTCTAGCCTCTCTACTCCAAGGCAATACGTTTAGTGATTGAAGGTAATTTCCCCTGTAGTAACTTTGCATGATTTACATTCTATCAGTGAGGCACAGAATGCGGAGTAGCAGCTACCTTGCAAAGTTTATGTGAAAGTCAGTGAACTGGTTGCTCAGCAAACTTATTTGCTTACTCCGTACTGGTAATTGATGCAGACAGATTGGCATTGATGAGAAATCCACCAACTTATGGTCATAGATTCTGTGGAGAGAATTTGAAAGAGTGAATAAAATGTAACTTTTCTCACCCCACTTCCCTACCACTGCCAAAAAAGACGTTGTAATCGGATTTTCTTTTTGCATTTATAATTTTAACAGGAGATCTTGTTTGTGTTCTAGTATGAAGAAATCCAGGAACACATTGGGTTCACAACTCCCTCTGCTGCTACCCCAGATTTTCTGTTTGAGGTTGTTTATTGTGATCAGATGAACGCCAAGTTCGAGGAAACCAAAGGAGACCGAGATCTCATCTATGCATTTCACGGGAGCCGGCTTGAGAATTTCTATTCTATAATTCATTGTGGTTTACAGTGTCATCTCAATAAGGTCAGGAATTTCATAGTTACTTCATGGTTGCATTTTTTTCCTTTATTTAAATGATCATTCCAGTGTAACAAGCTCTTAAAACATCATTGATTTTAAACATTAGATCTCAGTTTATAATTTTGGTGGGTTTGACCAGTTACTTTAGCATTGCTGTGGATTGACAGCACTGCTCAAGTACTCCCTAAGGCCACTTTCATTCTTCTTTGTCCCAGTCCTAAAGTACCCTAAGATCATGCAATGCAGTCCATGAGTGCTCCCATCTGGAAGCATTCTCTTCCTCCACTCCCCCAATAAGTCTCAGCCCCCTGCTTTATTCTCCAGCATAGGCCTCTGCCTGACTTGATGTCAGCCCCATTTTCTCTCTCCTTGCTCCCACATTGCAAAATCTCTCTGACATCCTTTCCATCTGATACAATAGAATCTTTGATCTGTGTGTTTACTCCAGGCCTTCAAGTTGGTAACAAATAGATTTTGATACATTGATTTTAAAAAATGTAGACTTATGAAGGAATGATAACACTAAAACAGGTTATTTGACCCCCTCCAGTTTATATTGGGCTCTATATGAGCCAATAATCTGAATCCATGTGTTTATAGCCTCTTAAGATTACCTCTTATAAAAAAAATCAAAAGGCCAAAGAGTGCTAGTGTAGCTTCATTCAATTGTTCTGAAGGTTTGTGTGCATTCAAAAATTGCTCTTTCTTCGCAGACATCTCTGTTTGGGGAAGGAACCTACCTTACCAGTGACCTGAGCTTAGCTCTTCTGTACAGTCCCCATGGTAATGGCTGGCACCAAAGTATTCTGGGACCTGTCCTTAGCTGTGTTGCAGTTTGTGAGATCATTGATCATCCTGATGTTAAATGCCAGGTTAAAGGAAAAGGTATCACTTACTTTGAATTTTGGTATAAAAATGTTGTAACTGATAAATTCCTGCTTTTGTATGTGTGCTTGCTTTTATCCATCCATTAGAAATTGAGTACAAAAGATTAAGCGGTAAACTAATTGAGATGTTTAATATAACTAAAATCTTTTATGGGAATTTGGAATTATTTCCTGTGGGAAGGCCACAGCTAAGCTGCTCAGAGTGAGTTATGGAAGCACTTCTTTGCACAAAGGGTAGTGGAAATCCAGAATCCACCCCCCCCTGAAAAATAATAAAAAGCTGTCAGATCAAGTGAAAATTTCAAAACTGAGATTCATAGGTCCAAATTTTTGGTGAGCTGGCAAGTTGGCGCGCCTATCTTTGACTGTGATTTAAACTGGCCAATGAGCAGAATCGTATCATTGCAGCAAAGACAGTCTCCCTGAAATGACCTTAAGATCTGACTTCAGTTCACTGATTTGAGCTGTTTTTAAATGCAGCGGTCAACCATCAAGCAGCAGAACTTCTCCCTCCATGATAACCTTCATCCCTTACCTCTACATAATGTTCCCTCAGCCTCTGGCAATAGTCAACTGCATTCCCTGTCCTTGTACTTCCTCCCTCAACTCCTGCCAGTGCTCACTCCCTCCCTCCTGACTCAGCCTTACCCTTGTCCCCAACCCACCACCAGCTTCCATGACAGTGCTCATTCCCATGCATCCACTACTACCGTCAATGTTGACTTTTCCAACATTAGCCAGGCAGGTCCCAGAGCTTCCAGCATGTGAAAGGGAAGATGGGGGAGTGAGATTATTGGGAGGGAAAGTGGGATGACTAATGTCTGGAAGAGGGGTTGGGATGAACATTGTTGTGATTGCTGTGGTGTTTGAGGTTTTGATACTCCTGATTTACTTTGAGCCATCCTCCTAAGCAGCTTTTACATTACTTCATAAAAGCTTCAAGTATGGGGCAAGCAGCCCAAGCCTCTGTGATTCTGACTATTTGATCCCACTGTCATAGGGAATTGTGCAGCAATCCAAAGCTTAAACTTCTTCATTTATGGAATGTAGGTATTGCTCACTAGGTCAGCATTTATTGCTCATCTCCAATTGCCTTTGAGAAAGTGTCAGTGAGTCGCTGCCTTGAATTGCTGCAGTCCATGTCGTGTAGGTACAACCACAATGCTGTTTGTGTGTGGGGTCGGGAGTGGGGGAATTCCAGGATTTTGACCCAGTGATATATTTTCAAGACAGCATGATGTATGGCTTGGAGGAGAGCTTGCAGGTTGTGGAATTCCCATGCATCTATTGCCCTTGTCTTTCTAATTGATAGCTACCATGTGCTTGGATGGTGCTGTCTAAGGAGCCTGGGTACATCTTGTTCTACCCATGCAAGTTCCCGCATCAAAAGGCTCAGGCCATAGATTTTTGTCTGCTGGAGTATAGAACAAAGATGGGTAAGTGGAGTTGAAGTGCAGATCAGCCATGGTTTGAAGGACTGTATTAATTGCCTCCTGAAAGGGATTTTCTAACTATATTGTAATCTTAAATTTCTGATCCATTACCACAGCTGCACACCTAAAAATAATATTGTCCCAAGACTTCTGTGTCTTCAGGGCTTAGTGATACACTTTCTGAAATATTGTTTCTCTTCAGCTTATTTAAATAAGTGACTTTTTTGACTTATTCCTAATCTTGTAAGTAAACATTTCCTGCTTGATTTCAGATGCTGGTGGCATAGATCGACGAAGAGCAAGGGTGAGAAACAGTGAAGGTGGCGATGTTCCACAAAAATACTTTGTGGTCACAAACAATCAGCTGCTGAGAGTTAAATATCTACTCATTTATTCAGAGAAACTGCACCGAAGAAGGTAAATTCAAACTTCTGTTAAGTTTTGCTGACTGTTTCTGTAGACCTTTGACTACATCATTGGGCTCATTCCAGAGCTAGCTCGTTTTCATTTCACCAAAAATTCGATTAGTTTTTTAATATACTGTAGCAACACCTGTTTTGCAATGCTAGCTGGATTTTGGAAGGTCACGGAACAGCGTTATCTGTTTTACAAACTCTATAAACAGCAGAGCTGTGCTGGATCAATGCCACAGAGCTTCTTCTGAGGAAATGTAAGGAGTGGGAATGTGGAGGCTGTAGGATAATAAACATTGGACAGCAGGAGGGGGATACTGTATAATGACACAGTAGATAATGTAGAATATAATTCAGACTAACTGTTACACTAGTCAATCTACAATGGGAAGAATGGATTAAATCTTGGCATCTTTAAAATGGATGGGTTTGAGTAGGATGGGATGTTTATAGCTTTAAAAATCTCACGATAAATTCAAGTGTTAGCAGAGTGAGAGCAAGATGTGAACAGTCAGTCTGCTTGCAGGGTGGCAATGGTTAGCACTGCTGCCTCACCGTGCCAGGGACCCAGGTTCAATTCCTATCATGAGTCACCTGTCTGTCTAGAATTTGCACGTTATCCTCATGTTCGTGTGAGTTTTCTCCAGTTTCCTTCCACAGTCCAAAAATGTGCAGGTTAGGTTGATTGACTCTGCTAAATTGACTGTAGTGTTAGGGGGATTAGCAGGGTAAACGGGGGTAGGACCTGGGTGGGATTGTGTGTTGGTGCAGTCTCGATGGCCTGAATGGCAGCTGCCTGCACTGTAGGGATTCTCTAGGTGCAGGTTGCTCAATTTAAATACTCAGGAATGGCACCATCCGGTTAAACCTGTCCTCGGAGAAACTTGATGACTGAAGAAAGGCAAAGATGCTTCAGGGAAAAGATAAATTCTCTCTAGTCCCTACAACTCTTCTTCCACCTACCTTATCACCAGAGTCAGAAATCAGACCTGCACAAGTATGCATGGCCATTTCCACACTCAGTAACAAGTGGCATATGTGGTGTTTTTATGTTGCACGATGACCAATATCGTTATAGTAAGTTATATTAAAAACAGAACATGGACACAACTGCAGGCTGGCGGCCTGGTTACAACTTAGATTTACATGTGCTATCTGACCTCTGATTCCCAAGTCAGGTGACCCAATGAAATAGTGTTCACCGTATTAATACTGGAATACTCTCCCATAAAATCACTCTGATATCAAGAGAACACACCTATGAGTTTCCCAACAAACCTCTATTCCCCTGTCACGAATCAGCCCAGTGTTTGTGAAGGCTACTGTGAAGGAAATGACCTTTGGGCACCTGAAGATTGAAAACTTGCTCTATCATTTGGTTAGACAATGTAAAGAAAAAAATTCCCAAATCCTGCTTTTTCTATAAATCTGATCAAGCTTTAATTTCTGAGTAATTGCCAATTGCAATTTTAAACACATTGATTTTGTGTCTACAGCTTATTTCAACATGTTTCACATTTCTGCAATTGCTAATTGTCAAATTTTGGACCCTGAAAATTGTAACTTGTATTTTTCTACAGAGGATAAAAGTCAGATGCAATTTATTTGTGATGTCTTTAGTAAGTTGCATGATGATTTTTCTTTTTGAATGTTACAGACCTGCAAAGCAGCCCTCCTGGATCTCCCAGCACAGTTTTATAATCATGATGATGCTGTATTTACTGCTGCTGATAGCTATCGGTGCCTGTAACTCACCAGCTTTCCAGTACTACTGGAATCGATTTATTGAGTCAAAGCGATGAGCTTGTCGCTGCAATCTTTTTACTGGCCAAAACATGGACATGCACTACAATACCTAACCTGATGCCTTAGACACCGCTGTTACCACAAGTGTGGACCAAGAAACATTTAATTTACAAAAACAGCTTACTGTGCCATGAATGTTTCACAGATGTTGGAGTTCCTGTACTGTTCCATTCCAGCTCCTTTTCTATAGTTGTATTTAGTTCTATTTAGTATATTATTTTGCATTGCTTTTGAGTGATGATTAACTGCTGGGGAATGAAGCGACTTTGTTTCCGGTTTTCCATCAGGTGGCAGTTTCCACCTCTGTGTGTAATATGGTGTAGGCATAGGATCATGTGCCTTTATCATTGCCCCACCGACTAATCAGAGCTGAACATGGAAGCATAATCTTCAATGGAGTTTAGTGACCCATACCTCCAGTGCATTGGTAACAACTGAAACTACTGCATTTAGGATTTATATATTACTGCCAATTTCTAAATTCTTTGACAACCATTGGAGAGCAGACATCATTGTGACTGTGAAATGAACTAAAGATAAGGGTATTAGGAAAACTTCAATTGTTCCTAATACTGTGATAAAAATCCAATTAGCAGGTAGCCTTCCAAATGTGTTAAGATGCCTATTTTATATATTCTTTACAGTAACTGTAAAATGACTTATTTGGCATCAAAACAGCAATGTCCCAGTAACGGGCTCACTTTGTTTTCCTTGCATTTCTTTTCTAAATTTTCCACCGCAAGATCCTTAGGGAGTAAACAAGGGCTATGAAAAATAAAGAATGTACAGTGAATAACTTTATACTGTATTATACATTTTTGTATCCTTGGACTGAAATATTGTGAAGTTTGATATTAGTAAGCTGTAGAATAGCAACTTGCTAGTAATATCTCAAAGCATATGTTGTACCTGGCACAAAGTGCAGACGAGGCTTTCTTGCTTTTTAATGTCAGTATAAACCCAGGGGTTTAAAAGATCAGATATGGAGGGCAGTTTTCATGCTGCAGAGTACATTTATCCTTCCTTAGGTTACTGATGTGATTTTAGTCAAATATTACCTGCAGCTTTGTGACTTCTGTATTGTAACCCACTCCTGTACCCAACATATGGGGAAATATTTATCTAATATATATAATACATATGTAGATCTGGTAGGATTTGCTTTGTGCAATATTTAGCTATGGAAATATTACCAAGAGTCATGAATGTTTCTAACCTGTAAATTTTCTAAAGTGAATTTTAGATTTTGTCCAATTTGACTACACTAATGTGTCAGCGATATAATTGAATTAGGCAATTGGATGTTTAGCAAACTAATAACTTCCATCGTTGTGTCCCAATATTGCTTAATCTAATAACATTAGGCACATTGAAAATCGAATAATAGCAGATTATGCCATCCATCCATCCAATGCCTATTTGGGGCTTTAATCTGCTTGTTTGGTTCTGGTTCCAGTTTACCTCGGCATAGATCACTTTCTATCTCTTAATATTTGGTCACCAGCTGGATATACCTTGAAACTGTTGTATTTTCAATGTTGTGATTTTGGTAGATCAGATTTTATCTATTTATAAGCTAATTGTTGCTTTAAATAACTATTATTTTTATGTAAAAAAAAAGACTGGTTCACATTGATGAGGAGCTGGACATTGGAGAAAATTAATTTTGGTTTTGGGGTGCTTGGTAAGAGGTCTTTGTAAAAGCGTGCTTGTATTGGCTCTCTGTATTGTGAGTTGCAATGGAAGGCTATACTCTTATCTACCTTGCTGCACTAATTAAAAAAGGGACCATATCCAATAGCCTTTAAACTTATTGGTATTGCTTTCAGGTATCTTTTTATATTGGTGTAAGAATATAAACAAAACAGAACAGGGGACCCAGTCATCTGGTGACAGAAATAAAGTAATTTTCCTCCTTCGCTCCCAGTGCAGGGTGGCATAGTAGTTAGCACTGTTGCTTCATAGTGCCAGGACCCAAGTTGATTCCGGCCATGGGTGACTGTCTGTATGGAGTTTGTATATTTTCCCCATGTCTGCTTGTTTCCTCCCAGGTGGTCCGGTTTCCTCCCACAGCCCAAAGATGTGTGGCATTGGTTGATTGGCTATGGTAAATTGACTCTTAATGTCAAGAAGACTAGCAGGATAAGTATGTGGGGTTAGGAGGATAGGACCTGGGTGGGATTGTTGTCGGTGGAGGCTTGATGAGCCGAATAGTGTCCTGCACTATAGGGATTCTCTGATGACAATAATGTAGGTTGTTCAAGTCTGACCCAGTGTTCCCTTGGTCAACAGGGGTAGAGCAAAAGTGCTGCATTGAATATTTGATGATGAATATCTATGTTTGAATTTTGTGTTTGACCAGATATTTTTTGTTGAGGGTGAATAACTTTCTATGTGACTTGCAATGTTCAGCAAGAATCTGTGTTGGGAGTTGTCATTTTTATTAGTTATTTAGATGATGCGATAGCAAACTCCTTTCCAAATTTGCAGATGACACAGGTGGCATTGTAAGCAGTGTGGATGGTAGCATTAAATTGCAAAGAAACATTGATAGATTTAGCGAATGGTTGGATGGATTTCAGTATTTGTAAATGTGAGATCGTGCACTTTGGACTTAAAAAGGATAGAGCAGGGTGCTTTCTAAATGTGGAAATACTAGAAACAATGAAAGTCCAGATATATAAATCACTAAAATACTATGAGTGCAGAAAATAAACTGTAATAGGAATGCAGGCCTTTTTTGCTAGAGGACTAGATTACAAGAGGTTGGAAGCCATTCTTTAGGGGTATGGAACCTCATTAAACCACAGCAAGAGTACTGTGAACAATTCTGGCTACAGAATCTAAGGAAGTGTGTATTGGTTTTGGAGGGAGCCCAGTGTTAGTTAACCAGAATGAGACCTGGACTCGCTAGGCTTAAATTGGAAAGAGAGAATACACAGACCAGGGGTATAGTCACTGAATTCAGACGGTTATAAGATGATTTGATTGAAATTTTGAAAATATTAAGGCAAACAGTCCATAAAAAGAAACCATTGCTGCTAGCTGGGGAACCAAGGACAAAGGTGCAGAGTCTTAAAAACTAGAACCAGTCCTTTCAGGAGCGAAATTAAGAAAAACTTCTCCACAGAGGATGGTTGAAGATTGAAACACTTACCGCAAATGATCATGTGTTCATTTTAAATCAGAAATCGTTGGATTTTTGTAAATCCAGGATTAGAAAGGAAGATGGAGCAAAGGCAGGTTTATCGATTTGGGTTACATATCAACCATGAATTAATTGAATGCAGGACAGTCTGAAATGGGCTATATGGCTTTCTTCTGTTCCTGTGATCCAGTACTTTCTTCCATTCTGATTTCCACCAACTGTGTGCCTTTGGTGAGGCGCACCCCGCAATTACCAGTGCTGCTTTTAGGCAATTAAAGGCTTGCCTTAGAATAGTTCAGTGACCGCCTCCTGTCTGAATTAGGGAGACACTTGAGCCAGAATTTTACCACGGGGAGGCAAGGCTGGCAGGGCGGAATTTCCTGGCCTCAGGTGGGATTTTGAGCCTTGCCTGAGCAAGGTCGTAAAATCCCAGCCTAGGGCTCAGTGCTTACAGCAGTTTCTGTACTGCTGATCAATTTTGGCAGGGTTTTGTCCTAGATCTGCTTCTCTGCAGACTTGAGTGTTTTCAAGTCCTGTGATCTCAGTTTTAAATTAAATAACTTGGTTATCTTACAATTAAAGTTTCAAAGAATTGGTTTATGCCTCCTTTGTCTTCTGTTGTGGGAATAAGTCTCATTACATCAGCCTTTCTCATAACTTTCTGCTTTACTGAAATGTTAATATTTTTACCATGATGAGAGGATGGAGATGAAATGACCAATAAAGACTTTTGTTACTTTTTTTTATAGTGAACTTCGATTTTTTTAACTACCTATAGGAATTGCAGCTTCCACCTGCACGGTGTTCCAGCAACATTGTGTAATGGCACAAATGTATTTTCAATCACTTTCTCGAATCTCTAGATTGAGAGATATCTCCTACAATTTTACCATGAGCTGACGTGCAATTGCACAGTGCACTTTAATATAATCCAAAAGGTTTACATTCCAAAGCCATTGGCTTGCCGCTTTTGGGCATGCGGCTGGGACAGTGAAAAGGAAACAGGAGGAGCCTCTGAATGCACAACTGTCACAGTGCAGAACAGGAGCCTTAAACTGAATGATAGCCATGCGATAAATTATTTATTTTTCAGTTTATCTCGGTTTTCCAGCCTCAATTTTGCACCTTATTTTCATTGTAAATATTTTTATGTCTATGGTACAGACCTGACTGCTGTCCAACCTGCAGGTGAATTACAAAATCCCCTCGTAAAGCTGACTTAACTTAGGAGCAGGTTTGATTGACTTGCCCTCTTCCACGCTTATAAGGTGATGCCATGCTGACACCTGACAGCTTGACTGAGGTTGGGATTGCTATTAGCTAATGTGCAACCAATCTTTAGCATCAAAATTCTAAGCTCGTCTACTTTGATAGTATGTTGTGATTTAAGTGCACAGGCTAATGATTGTGGTGCAATGTGTATGAAACCAATTTAGTACACAGGAACTGCATCCAGCTTACAATAACAGTACATATGTGAGTGTAATTCAGCAAAACTGTCTCAGTGCAATATTCTAAAAATAATTCATCATTTTTAGTGGTCTGCATGGATGCTATCAAAATAAGAGTTATTTGTTCATTTTCTCAATATGATTCCGCACCCTGTCTGTTCATTGCTGATGTGATTTCTCAGCATCCTAATCATAGAATCCCAAGAGGCAGTCAGTCGGCCCATTGTATCTGCAATGACCATAATCCCACCCAGGCCCTATCCCTGTAACCCTACATATTTAATCGCCTAACATTAATGGACAATTTAGCACGACCAATCAACCTAACCTGCACATCTTTGGACTGTGGGAGAAACCAGAGCACCTGGAGGGAACACTCGCAGACACGGGGAGAATGTGCAAACTCCACACACACAATGACCTGAGTCTGGAATTGAACCTAGGTCCCTGGCACTGTGAGACAGCAGTGCTAACCTCTGTGCCATGTAAGAAGCTCTAATTAACTAAATTTTTGAAAAGATTAAACAAGCACTAATTGTTCAATTACTAAAATCAGAAATTAAACTCCCAAGGTGCACAGTTAATTACAAAATGTTGCTGTAAGATGCACATTGTCCAGGAGGATTTCCTAGTGTTGTGAAAGAAACGTTTTACAGCAAAAACACACATTTTGATTCTTGTACATGTTAAAGAAGATTGATTTTCATTTTGCTATGGCTTATGTTTAATTTCTAATTATCAGTGACTGATTTGATACCTGCTATATTCAGTGATTTCAGCATTACTTAAATTGAGGTAGTTACTGTTGGCTTTGCTGGTCTGTCTCGATTAGTCACGGTTGCTACATTTGCAATGCTCTCGAACTTTCACTGATTATTAGTTGCTTCCCATTACCTGTCAGTTTTCCTGTTACTTTCACTGTTAATACTTCATTTCAACAGGTGAGCAGCAATTTTTCAGGTGATGTGAATGATGCTTGGGTGCCCTCTCCCTGCCCTTCTATCTCATGCCTGCAGTCAAACTATTTATACTCCCCCATTTTATTTTCTATTTTTAATCTGCTCTCTGTGCTCTTCTTCCTTCTTTCCCCGTCCCACTGACAAATTCACGTGAAACAAGTGCAAGAGCTCTGTGGAGACAAAACTGCAACCTGATTTCCAATACAAACTTTTTTCTTTAAGGGAAACATCCCAGTTGAACCTGTGTTGTGAATGTGTTCATCACCGACCTGACAATATTCAAAGACTTTGTATGTAAATGAACGCTCGAATCATCAAACTCTGGAGTATGTCATAGGGCATTAATTGTCCATTATTTAAACTTAGGTGCTAAGTTGACAATGTGACAAACTACATTATACATCTTGAAACAGCTTGAGAGTTGGCCTAGCTCAGCAATCGATTATTCCTTAAATGGTTCCGGTATTTTTACCTTCCCCCTGCGGAAAATCATTCCATTTGACAATTGCTTTTTATAAAAGAACTGTTACCAGTGCTGTGATTTATTGCTTCATTTTATTTGGGGTTAGATGGTAAAGAATGACTTATATCTGTGCGGCAGCCTGCACACCATCAGTATGTCCCAAAATTCTTCACAATTTTCTCATTTTGTAGGTAGCCTTAATTATTTTCAAATTTTTTGTGAAAAAGTCTTCAGTAATGAGACCATCTTGTAAAATCTTGTAGTTTATGTATGTATGAAGTTCTACATTTTTTAATACAGTAGTAAACATTCTATAGATGGACCGGTTTGAATTATAGGACTAATGTCTTTCTGCAAAGACTTATTTTAGATGTTTTGTGGTTGATATTGATTTAGAACAGAAAGGACATGAATACACTGTAGTGCATTTTAGCTACACTGGTTTAGTAATGGAATCCATACTGAAACCTGCCTCTGGTTTGCTCAATTAACTTCCATATCTATGATAGAACAGTCAATCCTGATTGTGGTAAGTTGATTTCTGAAGAATACGTAAGATGTCCACTGAATCTGTCATTCAGCCAATCTCACTTTGTAGAAGTTGATTTATCCTAATGTTTATTTACAATTTTATAAATCAAATGCGAGAACTGGAATTCAGCCATAAGAGTATCATGTGCTCTTCACTGAATGTTGTCTTCTGCTATTAAATCTTTTACAATAGATTCTAGCATTTTCCACACTACCAACATCAGTGTGTCTGGTCTATAATTCCTTATGTTCTCTTTACCTCCTTTTTTTACACAGTGGGGTTATGTAAGCTACCATCCAATCCATAAGAATTATTTCAGAGTCTAAAATCTTGGATGATGACCACCAATGCATCCATTATTCTAGGGCCACTTTACTATGGAGCCATGGAGATTTATCAGCCCTCATCCCATCATTTTCTCCAACATTTCCCTATTAATACCGATTTACTTCAATTCCTCCTTCTCATGTTATTTATGTCCTCCTTTGTGAAAACAGAATGAAAGTATGTATTTAGTTGATCAACTATTTCTTGGTTCCCCATTATAAATTCCTTTGCTTCTGACTGCAAGGGACCCTCATTTGTTTTCAATCTTTATCTCTTTACCTACTATAAAAGCTTTTATAATCAGTTGTTATGTTCCTGCAAGCTTACTCTTGTACTCTATTTTTTCCTATCTGTTCTCCTTTGCTGGATCATAAACTGCAGCAGCTCCTCAGATCTGCTATTTTTCTGGCCAATTTGAATGTCTCTTCTTTGGATCTAATATTCTCTAATTTCCCTTGTAAATTGTGGTTTGATCTTTTTTCTGGTTTATTTTTACACCAGGCAGGAATGAACAATTGTTGCAGTTCACCCAAGCACTCTTTGAATGTTGCCCATTCACTGTCATCCCTTTAATATTTCATAATCCTCTATAGCCAACTCGTGCCTCATATCATTTATTTACATTCCGGACCCTAATCTCAGAATCAACTGTCACACTCCATCTTGAGGAAAAACGCTATCACCATTATTGGCCGCTTGATCCCCAGAGGCCTCGCTTAACTAGGCTACTAATTATTCCTTTTTCATTACACAATACTCAGACAAGCGTGGCCTATTCTCTTGGTTCCTCAACACATTGGTCCTCCTCCTATGGTATTGTTACTAATTTGGTTTGCCCAATCTATGTGCAGATTAAAATCACATTTTTCGCATGCATATCTAATTTCCTTTTCGTATAATCCCCAACCTTGCCACTGCAGTTTGGGGATCAGTATACAAACCCCACTAATGGTTTTGTCCCTTGTGTTTCTCACATACACGTTCCATATCATCATGGCTAATATCATTCATCAATATTACATTAATTTCCTCTTTAACCAGCAGTCCAAATCCACTTTTTTCCTTTTTACCTGCCCCTTTGTAAATACCCAAGGATGTTCAGTTCCTATCCCTGTCACCCTTCAATCATGTCTCTATAAACCTGACTATATTTGACCTGCTTATATCTATTTGTGTGACTAATTCATCCACTGTATTGCACCTGCTCCACACATTAAGGCATAAAGCCTTAAGGCTTTTCTTTTTAACATTATCAGACAGCATGGTGGGGCAGTGGTTAGCACTGCTGCCTCACAGTGTCAGGGACCTGCATTTCGTTCCTGCTTGGATTACTGTGTGGAATTTTCATGTTCTCCCCGCATCTTTTTTTTAGAGCAACACAGCACGGGAAACAGGCCCTTCGGCCCAACGAGCCCGCGCCGCCGTCATAACTATATAGTAGCAATTCCATTCTCATAATATAAAATTAGGTTATTCCTAATATGGAAGACTCTCACTATAGGGACAATTTGTTTCCCAATCAGCCTAAGAGCGAATTTTTGGGTTGTGGGAGGAAACCGGAGCGCCCGGAGAAAACCCACGCAACCACGGGGAAAACGCGCAAACTCCCGCAGACACCGGCCCAATTCCAAGTGTCTGCACAGCCACATCGATAGTCTCTGAGCTGTCATGGTGCCCTTCAGATGGTCCACATAAAGCACTCATTTACGACATGAAGCACCAGGCAACCCATGAATCAACATCCAAGAGCTGTCCTTGCACCACCTGCCGAATGCATGCTCATTGTTGGTCAAGTATGGACCGAATTACCTGTGGAAAAAAAAAGCCGTAGTTAAACAGTCAAATCTGTGTGTGTTCTCCCAGGTGCTCCAATTTCTTCCCACAGTCTGAAAGATGTGTCGATTGGGTGAATCGACCTGAACGGGTGCTAGAATGCGGTGACTAGGGAAATTTCACAATAACTTCATTGCAGTGTTAATGTCAGCCTTACTTGTGACTAACAAATAAACATTCCATGTCCCATTCCCAGTATTTTTCACTGCAGTACTGTTTGATTCTGGTCCTTTGTTTCTCTGCCTGTCACTTTTTCCCCTTTCCATCTTCTTACATAGAGACTAGAAGCAGGGGTAAGCTATTCAGTCCATCAAACCTGCTCTGCCATTCATGTTGGTCATAGCTGATCATCAAAATCAGTATTCTGATCCCACCTCCCTCCACCTCCCAGATCCAGGCAACTGGGGACAGAGACAGCGCTGGAAAAATATAGAGAGTGTAGATGGGATCTTAAAAGGGGTGTCAGAAAGGCAAAAAGGGGCCACGAGATGGCTTTGGCAGGTAGGATTAAGGAAACTCCTAAGGCATTTTACTCCTATGTAAGGAGCAAAAGGATGGTTAGAGGGAAGATTGGACCTCTCCGGGACAGAGGAGGGGAACTATGCTTATAGCCTGAGGGAATGGGGGAGATCTTGAATGAATACTTTGCGTCGGTATTCACGCGGGAGAGGGGCCTGATGTCTGGTGCCGGCTTTGAGGAATTTGAGGACCCGTTAAAGGAAATAACCATTACGAGGGAAGAGGTGTTGGGGCTTTTAGGCAGCATAAAGACTTATAAAGCTCCGGGGCCTGATGGCATTTACCCCAGACTGCTAAGGGAGGTGAGAGATGACATTGCTGATCCTCTGACGCAAATCTTTGTCTCTTCTTTGGACACAGGTGTGGTCCCAGAGGATTGGAGGATAGCAAATGTAGTACCGTTGTTTAAAAAGGGTCAGAGGGATAACCCAGGGAACTATAGGCCGGTGAGCTTGACTTCAGTTATAGGTAAGCTAATGGAGAGGATTCTCAGGGACAGGATGTATGAACATCTGGAGCGCTGCAATCTGATCAGGGATACGCAGCATGGCTTCGTTAAGGGGAGGTCGTGCCTTACGAATCTAGTGGAATTTTTTTGAAGAGGTGACAAAAACGGTTGATGAAGGACAAGCCGTTGATGTCGTCTACATGGATTTCAGTAAGGCGTTTGACAAGGTTCCTCATGGTAGGCTGATAGAAAAGGTGAATGCGCATGGGATACAGGGCCAGGTATGTAGATGGGTTGAGAACTGGCTTGGGAGGAGGAGACAGCGGGTAGTAGTGGAAGGCTCTTTTTCCACCTGGAGGTCATTCACTAGTGGTGTGCCACAGGGCTCAGTACTAGGACCTCTTCTATTTGTGATTTATATAAATGACTTGGAAGAGGGGGTTGGTGGTGTGATCAGCAAATTTGCTGATGACACTAAGATGCTTGGATTGGCAGGAACTGAGGAGCAGTGCCAGGCAATACAACAGGACATAGGTAGGCTGGTAGATTGGGCAGATAGATGGCAAATGGAATTTAATCCGGATAAATGCGAGGTGATGCATTTTGGCCAGAAAAATGTAGCGGGGAATTATAGGACAAAAGGTAAAACTATCTAGAGTATAGAGATGCAGAGAGACCTCCTGGGGGTGCATGTTCACAAGTCTCTAAAGGTGTCAGTACAGGTGGAGAATGTGATAAAGAAAGCGTATAGTATGTTAGCCTTCATAGGAAGAGGAATAGAATACAAGAGTAGGAGTCTAATGTTGCAAGTGTATAGAACGTTGGTTAGGCCTCACTTGGAGTACTGCGTCCAGTTCTGGTCACCTTACTACCGGAAGGATGTGGAGGCCCTGGAGAGAGTGCAGAGGAGATTTACCAGGATGCTGCCTGGTATGGAAGGGCTGTCTTACGAGGAAAGATTGAATGCACTGGGGTTGTTTTCCCTTGAAAGACGTTGGCTGAGAGGGGATCTATTAGAGGTATGTAAGATTATGAGGGGTATAGATAGAGTAAATGGTGGTAAGCTTTTTCCACCATTAGATTCGGATAGAACGAGGGGTCACGGCCTTAGGGTGAGGGGGGCTATGTATAAGACGAATATTAGAGGGCAGTTTTTCACACAAAGGGTAGTGGTGGTACTTCCCACTACTGACTAAGAGGGTGGGAGCAGGCACGCTAAGGTTGTTTAAGGGTCTCTTGGACAACCACATGAGCGGCCTGCAGATAGAGGGATATAGTAGGACTGTTTAAATATCCTATTTGTTTCCACAGGATGTTCGGTCCACCTTGTTGACCAACAAGGGCATGCATGCAGCAGGTCGTGCGAGAGCTGCTCTTGGATGTTGCTTCAGGAGTGCTTCAAAAATGTGCTCTTAGGCTGATTGGGTAACAAATTGGTCCCTATATGTCATTAAGATGTTAGGACGGCGGCGCGGGTTCGTTGGGCCGAAGGGCCTGTTTCCGGTGCTGTGTTGTTCTTTGTTCTTTGTATCTCTTGATCCCTTTAGCTCCATGAACTATATCTAATTTCTTCTTGAAATCTTACTACTTTAACTGCAACTATTTTCTGTGTTGGTTAATTCCATACATTCTCTGCCCTCTGGGTGCAATTTCTCCTCACCTCAGTCCTAAAAGATTTATCCTTATCCTAAAACTATGGCACCTAGTTCTGGACTCACCCACCATTGGGAACATACTTTCTGAATCTATCCTGTCCAACCCCTATTAGAGTTTTGAGATTCTTATCCTTTCTTCCTCACCCTTTGACTCCTTGCATAAGTTCCAATCCCCCTTTAGTTTAAACCCTCCCCAAACCACTCCAGCTAATAAGTACAGTAAAGGTACCAGTAATGGTCAGGCCAAATGGTTTTCTCCAGTATTCAGATTTCCATGATTGCATTTTCATTTTGTTTCAACTATTTGTTCTTATTCAAAGAATATGCTCGGGCAGATTTCAGCAAAAAATTGTTATGAAAATGAGCAAAATCAGAGATTAGAACAGAGTTGTCAGCTGGAGACTGGTTATTGGAGTGGCTCATTGATTTTCACATGTTAAGTGTGCTATTTCATAGTTAAGAAGTTCATGTGAACTAACGTAGCTAGGTGATAATGGTTGGGACAGGAATGAGGAAGCTATAACTGGGATGAGAGACAAGTGGTGATGCTTTAGGTTATTTTTAATCGGGTTTAAGAATACTCCATTGTGGAAACGCAAAGCAGGTGCTCTGAAAGTATTTAATCCTTTTATTTTAAGGTTTCATATATTTAAAGTTTACTTATTATTAGTGTCATAAGTAGGCTGCAGTGTTAACACTGCAATGATGTTACTATGACAATCCCCCTAGTCGCCATGGTCCAGTGCCTGTTTGGAGAATTTAGTATGGCCAATGCACCTAACCAGCACATTTTTCAGTCTATGGGAGGAAACCAGAGCCTCCAGAAGAAATCAATGCAGACATGGGAGAATGTGTGGTCTCTGCACAGAGTCGTCTAAGCCAGGAATTGAACAAAGGTCCCTGGAGTTGTGAGACAGCAGTGTTAACCGCCGTGCCTTGATCTTATTAAATGATGGAGTGGGCTCAAGCAGGGGCTGATTGGCCTATTTCTGCTCCTTGTTCGTATTACAATTCCTCCCATCAAAGGAGAACACAACTAATATATAGATGGTCCAATCAAGCTAGCAAATCTATAGACCACAAAAGACCCAAATCCTATTAGTAGCTGAGTCGACTTTGCATTGTAAGAATGATGTAGAAATATTGATGCAGGGGCAGCGAAGAACCCATCTTGTTATAGGCAAGCTGGATAATAGAATCTTTGTTATCTTCTATTTCTGCAATTAGGAGTCATGAATTATGATCTTATATTTTAAATGAGCAGTTTTCTGAGTTTTTTTATGTATTTGAATGCATAAGAATGTGACAAAGGCACATGTTAATCAGACAAAAGTTGATTGTTTAAAAGCCATTGTAGAATTGGTTCCTCATTGTGGGTGTCTGTCATTGTCTCCTGCAGCGTTTGATTTCAAAGGAACTCTTGTACCTTGTGCTGTACACGAGGCATTTTGTTATCTAAAAGCTCGCTCCAATTATTTTTCTGTCTTTCATTCCCAGTAAATCATTCAGGTTTAATTGGATCCCCTTTGTAAAAATAACAGAATTGGTAGCTTTTGTTGTCTGCAGTTACACAGCTCTGACATGATTTCTTCATTTGATAAAATACCAACACTCAAGTGATGCTTGGAATGCACGTGGAGTGGTGGGGTGCCTCATTCAGATCTGTTTCTAAAAATATTGATAGAAAAATAAGAACGTAAGAAATAGGAGCAGGAGTAGGCCATCCAGCCCCTCGAGCCTGCCCCGCCATTCAATAAGATCATGTCTGATCTGTAGTGGTTCAGTACCACTTTCCCGCTTTCTCCCCGTAACCCCTAATTCCCTTGTCAATCAAAAACCTATCCACTCTTGACGTGAATATATTCAGGAAGGAAGCCTCCGCCACTTCAACAGGTAGAGAATTCCAAAGATTCACCACTCTTTGAACCGCAACACCCCCCCCCTTACTTTGAGGCTGTGCCCTGTAGTCCTGTATTCATTCATGAGACATGGGCACACTGGCTGGTATTTATTGTCCATTGCTAGTTATCTTTGTTCAGAGGGTTAAATCTCATGGGATCCAGGGTGAGGTAGCTAAATGGATACAAAATTGGCTTGATGATAGAAGCCAGAAGGTGGTTATAGAGGGTTGTTTTACAACTGGAGACCTGTGACCAGTGGTGTGCCTCAGGGATAGGTGCTGGGTCCTGTCCTTTATATCAATGATTTGGATGAGAATATAGGATGCATGGGTGATAGGATTAAGGAGAATCCTAAAGCTTTCTTTCGATATGTTAAGAATAGAAGATTGGTTAGGGCAAGATTAGGGCCACTCATAGACAGCAGTGGGAAGTTGTGCGTGGAGCCTGAAGAGATTGGTGAGGCACTGAATAAATATTTCTCTTCCGTATTCACGCAGAGTGCTGGAAATGTAGCTGTGGAGAGCACTGAGGTACAGGGTTGCAAATTGGGGAGTATTGTAGTAGATAGGGAGGATTTGTTAGAAATTCTCGAGGGTTTGAAGTTGGATAAGTCCCCTGGGCCGGACGGGATTTACCCTAGGATTCTCTGGGAGGCAAGAGATGAGATTGCAGAGCCTCTGGCTCTGATCTTCAGGTCCTCGTTGGTTACGGGTGTGGTTCCGGAGGACTGGAGGATAGCGAATGTGGTCCCATTGTTTAAGAAGGTGAAGAGAGACCTTCCTGGGAATTATAGGCCAGTGAGTCTTACTTCTGTGGTGGGCAAGGTATTGGAGAGAATTATTAGGGATAGGATTTATAGTTATTTAGAGAGAAATGAATTGATTGGGGATAGTCAGCATGGTTTCGTGCAGGGTAGGTCATGCCTTACTAACCTCATTGAGTTTTTTGAGAAAGTGACCAGAGAGGTGGATGGTGGTAAGGCGGTTGATGTAGTATATATGGACTTTAGTAAGGCTTTTGATAAGGTGGCCCATGGAAGACTTCTACAGAAAATGCAGATGTGTGGAATAGAGGGTGATTTAGCTAATTGGATTAGGAATTGGCTGGCAGATAGAAGACAGATGGTGGTGGTTGATGGGAGATATTCATCGTGGAGTTCGGTGACGAGTGGTGTGCCTCAGGGGTCGGTTTTGGGGCCCCTGCTGTTTGTAATTTTTATAAATGATCTGGATGAGGGTATTGAGGGATGGATCAGTCAATTTGCAGATGACACTAAAGTCGGTGGAGTGGTAGATAGTGAAGAGGGGTGTTATAGTTTACAGAGTGACTTGGACAAGTTGCAGAGCTGTGCCGAGAGGTGGCAAATGGAGTTTAATGTGGAAAAGTGTGAGGTAATGCACTTTGGCAGGAACAATAAATGTGTAGAGTATAGGGCTAATGGTAGGGCTCTTAATAGTGTTGAGGAACAGAAGGATCTTGGTGTATGTGTCAATAGATCCCCGAAAGTAGGCAGTCAAGTGGATAAAGTTGTTAAGAAGGCTTATGGAGTCTTAGCTTTTATTGGTAGGGGGATTGAATTAAGGAGCCGCAGCATCATGTTGCAGCTGTACAAAACTCTAGTGCGGCCGCACTTGGAGTATTGTGTGCAGTTCTGGTCCCCACATTATAAGAAGATGTGGAGGCATTGGAGAGGGTACAGAGGAGGTTTACCAGGATGTTGCCTGGTATGGAGGGCAGGTCCTATGAAGAGGTTGAAGGATTTGAGGTTGTTTTCGTTAGAAAGGAGGCGGCTAAGAGGGGATCTTATTGAAGCATATAAGATGATTAGAGGTTTGGATAGGGTGGACAGTGATAGCCTTTTCCCTAGGATGGAGAAAGCTAGCACGAGGGGACACAACTTTAAATTAAGGGGTATGAGTTATAGGACGGATATCAGAGGTAGGTTCTTTACTCAAAGAGTGATTAGGGAGTGGAATGCCCTGCCTGCAGCTGTTGTAGATGCTCCAAGTTTGGTGGCGTTTAAGAGGTTAATTGATAAGTATATGGAAGAGAAGGGAATGGTTTAGTTTGGAGGGGCATTGCTTTTTATTTTGGTCGGCACAACATCGAAGGCCGAAGGGCCTGTTCTGTGCTGTATTGTTCTATGTTCTATGTTCTATGGTTAGTAACTTTGCAGATGACACCAAGATTGGTGGCATTGTGGACAGTGAAGAAAGTTATCTCAGATTGCAATGGGATCTTGATCAATTGGGCCATTGGGTTGATGATTAGCAGATGGAGTTTAATTTAGATAAATGCGAAATGATGCACTTTGGTAGATTGAACCAGGGCAGGACTTACTCAGTTAATGGTAGGGCGTTGGGAAGAGTTATAGAACCAAGAGATGTATGGGTGATGTTCATTTTTCCTTAAAAATGGAGTTACAGGTGGACAGAGTGGTGAAGAAGGCATTCGGCATGCTTGGTTTCATTGGTCAGAACATTGAATACAGGAGTTAGGATGTCTTGCTAAGTTGTATAAAATATTAGTAAGGCCGCACTTGGAATACTGTGTACAGTTCTAGTCACGCTATTGTAGAAAGGATATTATTAAACTAAAAAGAGTGCAGAAGAGATTTACTAAGATGCTACTGGGACTTGATGGTTTGAGTTATAAGGAGAGGCTGGATAGATTGGGACATTTTTCTCTGGGGTGTGGGAAGCTGAGGGGTGTTCTTATCGACATCTATAAAATAATGATGGGTTAGATAGTCAGTATGTTTTCCCACAGGTAGGGAAGTCTAAAACTAGAGGGCATAGGTTTAAGGTGAGAGGGGGGAGATACAAAAGTGTCCAGAGGGGCAATTTTTTCACACAGACAGTGATGAGTGTCTGAAATAAGCTGCCAGAGGTCATAGTGGTGGTAGGTACAATGTTGTCTTTTAAAACATTTGGATACATGGCTAGGATGGGTATACAGGGATATGGGCTAAATGCGGGCAATTGGAATGAGCTTAAGGATTTAAAAAAAGGGCAGCAAGGACAAGTTGGGATGAAGAGCCTATTTCCATGTTGTAAACCTCTATGACTCTGAGTTGAGAATCAGCCGTGTTACTGTGGCTGTGAAGTCACATGTAGGCCAGATAAAGTAAGAACAGTAAATTTCCTTCTCTAAAGGACATGGGATAAAGATACAAAGTCTGAGGCCACATACCAATTGATCAAGAACAGCTTCTTCCCTGCCGCCATCAGACCTTTGAATGGACCTACCTCACATTGAGTTGATCTTTCTCTACATCCTAGCTATGACTGTAACACTGCATTCCGCACTCTCTCCTTTTGTTATCCATGTATGGTATGCTTTGTCTACCTGCACAAGAAACAATACATGTGACAATGATAGATCTAAGCAAAGTAATCTCGGGTACAATGTTGAATAGGCAGATCCTCCATAGAAACTGCTCAACTTCAACTCAGTCTCCAGTGGAACTCTTTCTCTTCCTCCTACCTTGGTATGTCCTAAGATCCCGAACAGGCTGAACTATGTTCCTGTTTTCATTCCAGTTTTCACTTATCAATACTTAACACTGTCTCGGTAAGAGGTTCATGAAGTCCTGCCTTCTTAATCTTGCCTCTCATTTAAAGGTGTGTGTGATACTCAGACTAAAATCACCACCAATCAGCTCTCCTTCTCCCCCTCAAAGCGGAGAACAGTCTATGGTCATCTGCGATAATGGTGACTTCATCTTGCATTCATATGTAAGAAATTATTCATTTTATTTCAAGAAAGAAAACCATTTATATCACACCTTTCCTGACCACTAGACCTCTCAAAGTACTGCAGAGCCATTGAAGTATTTCCTGAAGTGTAGCCACAGAGAAAATGCAGCAGGTAATTGGGAGAGTTTCATGCACTATGACGTAGTTTCTAGTCATAGAAACTATACAATTGTATAGTTTCAACTGTATAGTTACCCAGCCCTGTGTAAGAAAAGAAAGATTATTTCAATATGTATCCTCAAAGAAACTGGAGAGAGAACTAACCTTGTATCTCAGCGTTATGTGAGCAGTTGTTTCATATTCTCATAGTGCACATCGGAAACTCACCCAAACAGACTAGCCAATTGCTTACTAATATTACTATTCTATAAGTCTGATTTGCAAATTAAGCTGTTAAGTTGTTGCATTATAAAAGTGGGGAAGATTATGGTCTCCGCGTCTGACCTTGCAGGTCTCCTGGAATCTTTGAATGAAAGAATGTTATCTATTTAATACTATCTTCAGTGTCTCTGTCAGCATCTGCTGCTTGCAAGGTGAGACACAATGACACTCAGTGTGATACAGTTGGATTCGGCCTTTGAAATGAATGTATTATTAATGTCTCTTTCTGAGACAGGTGCCATTCCCTTTGGAGGAGCCAGACTGATTTACATATCGTTCAGTATCATGATTAAACATCTTAACGGGGAGAAATATGTTCTAATAAAAACATTACAAATGCTGAAAGTCCAAATGAAAAATTTTTAAAAAATATTTGAAAGACAAAGCACCACTTTCAGAATCAATAAAAAAGAAAATAAATACTTCCATTAATAAAATCACCTTTATCAACCTCGGGCTGTCCCAGAGTATGTTCCAGTGGCACGGTCTTACTTATTTAAAACAGTGAGGAGGAGAAATACTGGTGGCATGGTGGTTAGCACTGCAGCCTTATAGCACCGGGGACCTGAGTCCGATTCCCAGCCTTGGGTCCCTGTCTCTGTGGAGTCTGTACATTATCCCAGTTTCTGCATAGGTTTCCTCTCACAGTCCAAAGATGTGTGGGTTAGGTGGATTGGGTTAAGTGCTAAATTGCCTTTTAATGTCAGGGGGACTAGCTAGGATAAATTCATGGGGTTAAAGGGATAAGGCCTGGATGGGATTGTGGCTCAATGGGCTGAACGGTCTCCTGCACTGGAGGATGCTATGATTCACAGTTGGTCGCGCTGCTGCCTCACAGTGCCAGGGAGCCGCCTTCAATTCCAATCTTGAGTGACTGCCTGTGTGGAGTTTGCATGTTCGTCCCATGTCTGCATGAGTTTCCTTCGCGTGCTCCGGTTTCTTCTCACGCTTCAAAGATGTGATTAGGTGGATTGGCCATGCTAAATTGCCCCTTAGTGTCCCAAAATAGAATCATAGAATCATGACAGTACAGAAAGAGGCCACTTGACTCATTGAATCTACACCAACCACAATCCCACCCAGGTCCTAATTCCATAACCCCTCATATTTACCCGCTAATCCCCCTGACACTTTGGTCAATTTAAGATGGCCAATCAACCTAACAAAGATGTGTAAGTTAGAGGAATTAGAGGGATAAATTCATTTGGTTACGGGGATAGGGTCTGGGTAAAGATATTCTGTCGGAGAGTTGGCGCAGACCAGATGGGCTGAATGTCTATCTTCTGCACTGTAGGGATTCTGTGTTTCAATGACATGAAGGTCTAGACACTATTGCAATGTAGGAATACAGAGCAGCCAATTAATACACAGCAAGCTCCCTCAAACAGCAATGTAGTAATGAGATAATCTTACACGTGAACATACAAATTAGGAGCGGGGGGAGGCCATTTTGCCCCTCAAGCCTGCTCCACCATTTATTACGATCGTGGCTGATCTAATTCTAACCATAACTGTACATTCCTGCCAATCCCCAATAGCCTTTGCTTATCAAAGATCTATCCATGTCTACTTTAAAAATATTGAAAGATTCTGCTTCCACTGCCTGTTAAGGAAGGAAATTCCAGAGACTCTCAACCATCTGAGGGAAGTATTTCTCCTCCTCACTGTTTTAAATGGGTAACATCTTACTTTCAAGCTGTGACCGGTTTTAGATGAGGAAATTTCCACATCCACCCTCTCAGGACCACTCAGGCTTTTATATATTTCAATCATGTTGTCTCTTAATTGTTTAAACTCCAGTAGATACAAGCCTATTCTGTCCAATCTTTCCCCCTCATTCCTGATATTCATCTAATAAACCTTCTCTGAATTGTTTCTATTGCATTTTCATTCTTCCTTAAATAAGGATTTAGGGTGGCACAGTGGTTGGCATTGCTGCCTCACACTACCAGGGACCTGAGTTCGATCCCGGCCTTGGATCACTGTTTGTGTGGAGTTTGCACGTTCTTCCTGTGTATATGTGTGTTTCCTCCAGATTCTCCAGTTTCCTTCCACACTCCAAAGGTGTGTATTGGCCGTGATCGATGTATGGGATTATGGAGTTAGGGCAGGGAATTGGGCCAGGGTACGGTGCTCTCTTGGAGATTTGGTGCAGACTCAATGGGCCAAATGACTTCTTCTGCACTGTAGAGATTCTAATACTCTACAAAGTATTCCAGATGTGAGGGTCACCAGTGCCCTGTATAACTGAAGCCTAATTTCTTGACTTTCGCATTCAATCCCCCTCAAAATTTGAATCATAAAATCATAGAATCCCTACAGTGCAGAAGGAAGCCATTTGGCCCATTAAGCCTACACCAACCACAATCCCACCAGGCTTTATTCCACATGTTTACTCTGCTAATCCCTCTGACACTGGGGTCAATTTAGCATAGCCAATCAACCTAACCTGCACATCTTTGAACTGCGGGAGGAAACTGGAGCACTCGGAGGAAACCCACACAGACACAGGGAGAACGTGGCAAACTCCACATAGACAGTGACCCAAGCCGGAAATTGAACCTGGGTCCCCAGAACTGTGAGGCGGCTGTGCTAACCACTGTGCCATTGTGCCTTGCCCAAATTTGGACATTTCATTAAAACTTGGACCAGATCTTTCTGCGAAGCTGGAATCAATCTTTCTGTTTTTAGTGAGAGGGTGGAACACAGTTCTGAAACTCTGCTGCAACTGGAAGCCTCTCCAAATTCCTGTTCACCTGGGTGTATATCACACTCTTCATCCTCTTCAGTTTCAGTAGGTTCAGGATCTTGTATGTTTCACTAAAATGTATTAATTCCAGTGGCTTTGCAGTGGTCTTTTTCAGGCAAAGCCCCCATAACGAGGATTGCAAAGGATTCAAATCGTCCTCAAATCTGCAGTGTTTAAATTTGTTAAGATTGCATTGACTTTAACTAAGTTGAATCAATCATTGAGGCTATATTGTGACCTAACTGCTTTCTCCATGTCATCAAACCTACTGTGATAGCATCTGAGACAGAAGGTTGTGGATTTATGTTCTACTGTTAGACTCAAGGACAAATGTTAAGGCTGCCACTCCTGTACAGTATAAAGGAGTGCTGCACTGTTAGAGGTGCTTTCTTCCAGGTGAGATGTTAAGCCAAGGACCTGTCTGCTCTCTTGGGGGCATCAAAGATCCCATGGCTAACTAAAACGAAACGGAGAATTGAGGTAGATGGATCATTTTCATGTTGGTGAATTGTAATGAATGGAGTGCCACAGGGATCAGTGCAGGGATCTCAGTTATTTATAATCTGCTGTGTATTAATGTCTTAAAGTGTGTGGGTTATGCAGATAGGGCAGAAGAGAAGGCGTGAGTAAGGTACTCTGTCAAAGAGTTGGTGCAGACTAGATGGGCTGAATGGCCTCTATCTACACTGTAGGGATTCTATGATTCTAAAGAAACCAACTGTATCATAACCAAATTTGTTATTGATACAAAGGTAGATAGGAAAGCAAGTTATGGGGAGGATGCAGAGCGTCAGCAAAGTGATATAGATGGGTTAAGTTAGTTGGCAAAAATTTGGTAGATGGAACATAATGTGGGAAAATGTGAGGTTTGTCCACTTTTCCTGTAAGAATCAAAAAGCAGAATATTATTTAAGTGGAGACGGATCTGAACATCCTTGAACATGAATCAGAAAAAGTTGGCATCCAGACACAGCGAGAAATTATGAAGGCAAATGGATTTAGCTGAGGGCCAAATACTCCATTTTTGGTGGCAGCATTGACGGGGTGTATGAGACTGGAGAATTCCGACCACTTCTAAGGGTAGATACTGGGAGGATGTTTCTCCTTGTGGGGGAATCTAGAACAAATGGACAAATTTTAAAAAATGTGGGGTCTCCAATTTAAGATGGTGAAGAGGAATTTCTTCTCTCAGAAGGTCATCAGTCTTTGGAATTCTCTTCCACAGACAGTGGAGTTTGCATCATTGAGGCTGAGTTAAACAGATTTTTGATCTACGGGAGAGTCAGCAGTTAAACAGGTGCTGAAGAGAATTGAGGCCACAAGCATGATCTTATTGAATCACAGAACTGGTTCAATGGAATGAATGGCCTAATTCTGCTCCTAATTCTTTCAGTATTAAGAACACATGACAATTTTTCAATGAAGAAGAGGAGAAATTTCCCAGTCAGTATTTATCCCTTAATCACCATCATCAGAACAGCATATCAGGTCATTGTCACTTTGCCATTATGTGGGAACTTGCTGAGACAAATTAATCATTGACTTTCCTACATTGGGAGTGATAACACTTCAAAAATATTTAATTGGTTGTAAAGAGCTTAGAAATACCCTGAGCACAATCTTACCGCTTGTTCACACCATGTTCCTGTTGCAGACAGGTTGGAGAATTTGGCAGCCAGACAAATTTCCTTTCACTGCGACGGGATGGGAAAATCCCGTCATCATGAACAGTTGTAGGATTCTAGCCTCTATGTTTTTTGTTAAATGTGCTATGTTAATATTTCTTCCCACTCCAACGCACCAAAAGAATTCCCCTCAGGAGAAGAGGAAGTCCACTCTCTGGACCATCACTGGTATTAAACATTTGAACTTTTGTGTTGCATGATATCTCATTAAAAACACATTAGAATACCACGCAATTAATTTTACTGAATTCTTTAAAGAAGTAGTCCAGCATGATTCATCCAATTAGGATTTGTGTTTGAACTTCCTTTAAACTTAGTTAACAAATTTCTCTAGTTCTTTTTTGCTAGTTCTTTAGCTATTTGGAATTAAAAACTAGATTATCAATGGAAATATACAGAACACAAATCAACAAACATCTGGCTTGGGGAATTTTTGGAGTGTAATATCCGTTAGGGGAGACAATGGCCTAGAGGTATTATCACTAAGATTACTTATCCAGAAACTCAACTAATGTTCTGGGGACTCAGGTTCAAATCCCAACTCAGCAGATGGTTGAATTTCAAATTAAGAATCTACTGATGACCATGGAACCTTTGTTGATCGTCAAGAAAAACCCATCTGGTTCACTAATATCCTTTACGGAAGGGAATCTGCTGTCCTTATTTGGCCTGGCCTACATGTGACTCCAGAGACACAGCACTGTGATTGACTCTTCAACTGCCCTCCAAGGGCAACTAGGGATGGGCAATAAATGCTGGCCAGTCAGCAAAGACCATGTCTCACAAATGAATAAAAATATCTGTCTTTTGAAAGTGTCTTGGATGAAATCAAGTTGTGAATGATATCAAAGTTACAAATGACATTAACTTATGAAGCTAGTATACAAGGAAAAGTGCATTCAGAGAAATCTGGACAAATTTATCAGGTGGGCTGAAAGAATAGCAACTAAATCTTAGTGTGAGGAAAATATGACATGTATGTTGTTATACAGCGTATACATGACAACAGGTGAATGCTCATCATCTATTTAGATTACATTTTCAATGTCATAAAATGTCAGAACTTTGGAATGAAGCATCTCAAGCTATTTGATTACAATCAAAAATGAATTATTTATTCATGCTATACCTGGAATATTTAGCATAATTTTGTGTTGGAGAGTGTCCAGAAATCATTGAATTCAAAAATTTCCACAATGCAGAAAGAGGCCATCTGGCTCACTGAGTCTCTGAAAGAACATCCCACGCAAGCCCTTCCCTCTGTTCTATCTGCGTAACTCTGCATATTTACCATGGGCCAATCCACTTACCCTGCACACCTTTGGATACTAAGGGGTAATTTACCATGGCTAATCCATCTAACCTTTAAGGAAGGAAATCTGCCATCCTTACCTGGTCTGGCCTACATGTGACTTCAGAGCCACAGCAATGTGTTTGCCTCTCAACTGCCCTCCAAGGGCAACTAGGGATAGGTAATAAATGCTGGCCAGTCAGCAAAGCCCATGTCCCACAAATGAATAAAAAAAACATTTAATACATGGCAAATATTTCATAGTTTATAGAAAATGCATTTATTAATAGAACTGTCAGCAACTTCACGGTAAAAGCAAAAGAAACATTGTCAGTTCGGATGCAGAGAGACTGAAAGCTCTCACAGTCAATGTTGTGAGCAATCAGCATGCACCTCACTTCATGTGCCCTTGCTTTATATAAGAATCAATTCAGTTATACCAGTAGGACAAAAACAACACTTATGAAATCTCCAGAATATGGCAACTCTGCGCATGGGCAGCAGTCAACAAACCCAGACAGGCCACATGAAGCCCCCAACCTGCATGTTGCCCCCCTACTGATCCAGTGGTTTCTGTGTGTTTTATTATACCTTCCGGTTGGTTGTATATCAATTCATTTACTTTGCTTGGTCTTTTGAGGTCATTAACTCTTTCCTGACACTGCGAGGCATTATAGAGGGTTGTAGAAATATAGAAACTTGAAGCAGAAGTAGGCCATTTGGCCCTTTGAGCCTGCTCTGCTATTTGATCATGATTGATCCTTGAATTCAATATACTGATCTGACTTCCCTCCCATATCTCTTGATCCCTTTAATCCCAAGAGCTATATCTCATTTCTTGAAACCACACAACATTTTGACCTCAACTATTTTCTATGGGAGTGAATTCCACACATTTACCACCCTCTGGATCAAGGAATTTTTCCTTATCTCACGTCTAAAAGGTATCTTAGTCTCAAACTATGGCACACTGTTCTGGACTCCCCCCCAGGTTGCTGTATTTTAATAGATCCTTCACAGTTACTTCAATGATTTCAACATTCCTTTCATTAATTTCTGGTAGCAGAGCTTCAACATCTACCAAAGAAAAGTCTACTTTTTTTCTCCTCCTGCGTGCTTTCCCTTTATGTGCTGGTCCCTTTAAATGAGAACAATTCTTTGAATTAGGATATTCCACCTGTTGCCTTACAGAGCTTACTCTGTTTTACCTTTACAAGAATCGTGATGAAACTATATTTCTTAGAGACACAGTTATATGAAGAAATAAATCACCATTTCATCTAGAAGGAGTGTCTGGAGTCCTGGATTGTGGGAAGGGAGGAGGTGAAAGGATATATTCTGCATCTCCTGTGCTTGCATGAGCAGGTGTAGTGGAAAGGGGATGTTGGAGTTTACAGAAGGGTAGACCAGGATTATTTCCTCTGCAAGACTGGGGGGGGGGGGCAGATGTGTTTTGTGGTGATGTCGCGCTAGGAATAAAAGTCGATCGATCGGATTCGCAGCTAGTGGGGCAGTTTTAGGAGTGAGGCAAACTAATGAGAGCAAAAATGCGATAGGTTGGATGGACGTGGCTGAGGGCTCTGTCAATCATGATGGAAAGGAATCCTTGATTAAAGAAAAAGACACACCCAAAAACCCGAGTGGAAGGTGGCTTCATTATGGACAGATTTTTTAAAGATTCATTAAAGGTTATGTGGCCTTTGGCAGCAAAGTCAGCATTTATTGCCCATCCCTAATTGTCCTTGAAAAGGCAATGGTGAGCTGCCTTCCTGAATTGCTGCAGCCCTTGTGGTGTTGGTACAGCCACAGTGCTATTAACGAGGGAGATCCAAGATTTTAACCCAGTGACTGTGAAGAAATAGCAATATATTTCCAAGTCAGGACAGTGAGTAGCTTGGAGAGGAACCTCCAGGTAGTGGTGCTGTTAAGCATCTGCTGCTCTTGTCCTTCTAGAGGGTAGCTATCTCGGCTCTGGAAGCTGCTCTCTAAGGAACATGCAATGCTAAGAGGAGGATGGAAAGGTGAAACTCAAAAAACAGAATGGAATAGAGTCCTTTGAGGAAGTGGAGTGGGATGCAAGTAGAACCAAGATAGCAGAGTCAGTGAGCTTAAGATAAAATACTTCAACTCTCTCTCTTAAAGGAAATTATTCATTGATATATCATTGCATAGTACAGCAAGAATTCATTCTTTGAAATGAAATACTTTCCATTCATAGCTATGAATTGTTTCTTCCAAAGGTTAGTGATAAGTCAATTACCTCCTTTAAACAAGAGCTAGGTAGATGTGCAGATGGAGTTTACAAGGAGAATTATTGATTATTAGGTCCTTTGGGGAGAATGTTCCTGTTCTGCTGGATTGTTGATGGATCCAGTGAAATACAATTTGTCAGACTTGAATAGTACAGATTCTAAGGCAGAATTAGAAATCATGTTTTGTTCCAATAGTAATTGGTGACATTCACAAAATGTTCCTTTGCTTGCAGTTTTAACAAAAAGTAAGCCGTTATATTTAGTTCAATTGTTTTTAAGGATTGAGAGCAATGTATGTGTGTGTGTGTGTTTGTGTATATGTGTGTGTGTGTGTGTGTGTGTGTGTGTGTGTGTGTGTGTGTGTGTGTGTGTGTGTGTGTTTTGCATCCTGATAGCTGGAAGTGATAGAAGAAGCAATGGCTGAGTAGTATAATTGCTAGATTATCAATCCAGACACTCAACTAATGTTCTGGGGACTGGGGTTCAAATCCCACTGCAACAGATGGTGGAATTTGAAATTAATTTTTAAAAATTCTAGAATTAAGAATCTGCTGATGACCATGAAACCAGTTGGAAAAACCCCATCTGGTTCATTAATACCAGTTGGATTCTATTGACACACTAGGAAATTTTTATCAGAATATTTAATAACATAGTTTGACTCTAACAGTTTAACATTTAACAACGGAACAATACTTAAACGTTACAAAGTAAAGTTCTTAATTGCTAACCTATCCCTATGAGTACCAATTCAATCAGTATTCCTCTGCTAGAGTTCCAGTCTAAAAAACATATTCCTATTTTTGGCTCCCCAGTTCAAGGCAATCAAGGATGGGCAATACAAAAATAGAAAATGTTAAAAAATTTCAGCAGGTATGATAGCATGTGTGGGGAGAGAATAGAACCAATGTTTCGAGTCTAGATGACCCTTCATCAGACTTTTGCTTTTATCTTAGGGATGGGCAAATAATACTAACCAGCCAACGATGCCCACGTCCCACGGAGAAATTTTAAAAAAGGCCCTCCTGCAACAGGAGATAAGGAATTCAGAATGCTAACTCTCTTTCTCTCTCCACAGCCAGACCTGTTGAGTTTATCCAACATTTTCTGTTTTTACAGATTTTTTAACTGCTGCTCAGGATTTGATAGCAGTTCCCTTTATTACATTGCTTACTACTTATCCCTCTGTCTAACAAGGTCATTTTCGTAGCTACCAGCCACACTTCACCAACGGCAATCAATATGGGCACGCCTTTGATTATAATCACAACTCAACATAAATCACTTTATGTAATTGGTCCCTTACAATTTAAAAATTATTTCAATGAAATTGTAAAGCTTAAAGTAAATTCTACACACTCTGTTCACATATAAATCAGAATTAGCTAACAGAATGTCTTGCAGCTTTGAGATAGCCTTTTTAGCTCTCTCAAACACTCATATCTTTGTCACCTTTCTAATAAACCACTGGAATAAAATGGATTATGTTTTCCATTCCTGTGAGACTAACAGAAACTTTCAGTAAATTGTAACAAATTCAATGCCGACCTGGAACAAAAAGGCCAAATTTGAACCTCAAGTGTGATTGGAATGTAATCCTAAATCAGATCAGAAAAATTTTTAAAATTCACTCTTGGGATATGGTATCAGTGGCTGGTCAGCATTTATTGCCCATCCCTAGTTGCCCTTGTTCAGAAGGCAGTTAAGAGTCAACCATATTGCTGTAGCTCTGAAGTTACATATAGAACAGATCAGGTAAGGACAGCAGATTTCCTTCCCTAAAGGACATTAGTGAATTAAATGGGTTTTTCTGACAATTAACAATAGTTTCATGGTCATCAGTAGATTTTAAATTCTGGATTTTTTTTTGATGAATTCAAGTTCCATCATCTGCTATAGCAGGAATTGAACCCAGATCCCCATTGGCTGAATTTCTGGATTAATAGTCTAGCGATAATACTACTAGGCCATCACCTTCCCAAAGCATTACAAAATAGTGAGGGATCCAGTTCTTCTTTGATCAAAGTTTTAACTTCCTGATACAAACTAGAAATCTAGTCTTCCAAACAGATAGAGTTTTGTAAAGGGAGGATAAGACAATGCAGTGGGGTGGAGGGGCAGGTTGGGGGGAGTGTGACTGGCAGTTGAAGTGGAGGAGTGGGTGAAGAGGGACATGGGACAGTTGGTGGGTGAAGGAGCCCACTGTAATTTTGTGAATATATGGAGGGTAACACGTGCAAAAACTTTAACAATACATTCTACATCCAGAAAACTATGGGTCTAATTTTCCTGTCCCATCCACATTGGAAATTGCATTGAGCAGGACACAGATCATGCACAGGTCCATTGACCTCAGGTGGGATTTTCTGAACTTAAGGTGAGCACAGATAGAAAATCAGAATCCTGAACAGAATAAGACATCTGTCCAAGGATGTGTGGATCGGCCATGCTAAATTGCCCCTTAGTGTCCCAAGATGTGTTGGTTAATGAATTAGTGGAGTTAATTTGTGAAGTTATGGAGATGGGAGGGTGTGGAGGTGGTCCTGCATAAGAAGCTCTTCAGAAGGTTGATGCAGACTTGATGGTCAGAATGGCTTCCTTTACCATTGTAGGGATTCTATAGCTTTTATGCATTCTCAACTGGAATCTAGCTCCAAGAAGCATCAACTCTCAAAATTAAATTTTATACTTAGATCTCAATGCTCAAACTATGATCCATTTGTTAATTTTTTTCACTGTTTTTGGCACACTTTGTTTCATGTCACAACTGTTATCTCACATAAAATTGAGCAAATATTATTGTGTTAAGAAGAAAGGAGACAGATTCATTCAGCATCTTTCACAATCTCAAGGCATCTCAAAGTGTTTTATATCCAATGAATATATTTGAGGTATAGTCACTGTTGGACTGTAGGAAACAGGATAAAAGTGCCAGGGGTTGGATCACTGTCTGCACGTTTTCTCTGTGTCAGTGTGGGTTTCCTTCCACAATCTGAAAGACACACTGGTTAGGTGTGTTGGCCATGCTAAATTCTCCTTCAGTGTACCCAAACAGGTGCTGGAGTATGGCAATTACGGGATTTTCATAGTAACTTCATTGCAGTGTTAACGTAAGTCTACCTGTGACACTAATAAATGAACTTAAAAATATGGGCACAACAACAATGTGATGATGATAATTGGTTTTAATCATATTGGTTGAAGGATAAATAGTTACCATGACACCGAGGAGAATGCTCCTGGCTTTCTCTGTAATAGGGACTTGTGATCTCTTCCTGACAGGCCTTGGGGTTCACATCTGATATGAAATTGTGCAGCACGGTGGCACAGTGGTTAGCACAATTCAGGTAACTGTCTTTCTGGAGTAAGGACATTCTCCCTGTGTCTGCATGAGTTTCCTCCAGGTACTCCAGTTTCCTTCCACACTCTAAAGGTTAGGTGGATTTGCAATGCTGAATTGATCCTTTGTGTCAAGGGAACTTGCAGGATAAATAAGTTGGGGGGTTAGAGATAGGGCCTAGGTGGATTGTTGTTGGTGCAGGCTTGATAGACTGAATTGCCTTCTTCTGCACTGAAGAGATTTGGTAATCTGAAACTTACAGAGAGTACTACAGAGAGTGTTCTTACTCTTTGGTATTGTATATATGGAACACTGACTGTACCCAAGATTAATTATTTACTATGACTGCTTCTGCTATTGATATTCTGAAGGTGCTTGGTGATATACCTCTCCAGTTAGTGTCACTAACCATCTTCATTAATAACCTTCCCTCCTTCATGGGAAACTGTGAATGTTTGAGGATAATTTCATAATAGCCAGCACCATTCACGATTCCTCAGGTACTGAAACAGTTTGGATCTGGACAATATTCAGGCTTTGGCTGATATGTGGCAAATAATATTAGTGCCACGCAAGTGTCAGGCAATGGCCATCTCCAACAAAAACAAATCTAACCATCTCTTGATATTCAGTGGTATTACCATTGCTGAGAATCCCACAATCAACATCCTGGAGGTTACCACTGACCATAAACTAAATTCTCCTGGATAAGCGTTCTCTGCTCATTTTGGTCTTTTGTATACCACCAATTGTTCCAGCACTGGTGGCCAGGCTTTAAGTTGCTTAGGCTCTAAGCCAGTGTTGAGAAATCTGTGGCCTGGGGGCTACCTGGGTTCTGAGTGCACCCTACGAGACATTTTTTTTGTCCGTAGCCCAGACACAGGGTTGCCACATTCCCTTGATTTCCATCTCTGTAGTTTTTTTACATACTGGCATGACAGAAGTGATATGCATGATAAAGCAAGGGCAAGTGGGGTGGTACAGTGGCACAATGGTTAGCACTGCTGCCTCACAGCACCAGGTACCTGGGTTCAATTCCCGGCTTGGGGGTCACTGTCTGTGTGGAGTTTGCACATTCTCCCTGTGTCTGCATGGGTTTCCTCCAGGTGCTCCAGTTTCCTCCCACAGTCCAAAGATGTGCCGGTTAGGTTGATTGGTAAATTGCTCCTCAGTGTCCCAGGACGTGGAGGTTGGAAGAATTAGCGGGATATATGCGTGGGGTTGTGGGGATAGGACCTACGGTGGGATTGTTGATGGTGCAGACACGATGGGCAGAATGGCCTCCTTCTGCACTGTAGTGATTTCTATGATTCAGTGAATTGAAGTGAGTCGTGTGCTGATTGGCTCACAACATTGACTGAGCGAACTGTGCTCTCTGTCCAAAATGTAAACATTTCTATTGTTTTTACCATTTGATGCTGATGACATTTGCATTAATATTTACATGATTAAGCATTTTCTATTACTCATTATGAAATATTCAATTTGCATTAAATGTATTTCATGGTTAGTAAATAAGCCTGATTTCAATCTTGTGGTCCACTGAGATGCGGCCCTCTAGGTCGCACTGCACTAAGCTCTGGAATTCCCAACCTCCCTGTGTCTCTGCCTTTCTTCCCTCTTTTAAGATGCCCCGTGAGAGCCCATGGCCAGAATCCTCTGCAACTCATCCCCACGGACAGTGAAGATGGAGAAGGTGAATCTCTGTTCCCTCCAATGGGACTAGGGGAAAATCCCAGCAAAGTTGGAGAATCTGTAGGCATTTCTCCTTATGTGAAGTGCCTAGGATATTTAACTACATTAAAGTTGTTATACAAATGCAAGTTGTTGTTAGTTATCTAATGGAGGATGTTTACAGTGTAATATGTTTAAGGTTAGGTCCAGCGACTGGTTCTCTAGGTGTGTCGGAGCTTTCGTTCCCACCGTGAATTTTGTGCTGGGGTATAATAACTTGTCCTGGCTCCCATTTTCTGTGCTGGATGCTGCAAAAGATTAATTTCTGATTTTAAAAATGTGTATGAGTGTTTAAATTTATTTATTAGTGTCACAAATAGGCTTACGTTAATACTGAAATGAAGTTATTGTGAAAATCCCCGAGTCACCATATTCTGGCACCTGTTCGGGTACACTGAGGGAAAATTAGCAGGGCTAATGCACCTAACCAGCATGTCTTTCAAACTGTAGGAGGAAACTGGAGCACCCGGAGGAAACCCACACAGACATGGGGAGAATGTGCAGACTCTGTACAGACAGTAAAGCAGAGTTGAGAATTGAACCTGGGTCCCTGGCGCTATGAGACAGTGGTACTAATCACAGTGCTATCGTGCCATAATTCAGGTTATTATGCATAAAAGTGATTTTATGCCTGGAGAAAGTTGACACTGATTATTATTCAAATGATGAGTCATAAACATGATAATTATCTTCACAAAATAGTAATTTTTAACATCACGATGACATATTATTAATCCAAAGGGGTTTTATTCAGCAGTAACCTAAAGCATATTGGCAAAATGGTTTGCCTCACAGTGCCAATTTGATTCTCAGCTTCAATCACTGTGTGGAGCTTGCACATTCTCCCCGTGTCTGCATGGGTTTCCTCCTGGTGCTCAGGTTTCCTCCCATATTCCAAAAACATGCTGGTTAGGATGCATTGGCCATGCTAAATTCTCTCTCAATATGCCCGAACAGATGCTAGAGTATGGCAACTAGTGATTTTCACAATAACTTCACTGCAGTGTTAATTTAAGTCTACTTGTGACTAATAAATACGTTTTAACTTTATATCCCCTGGAAAAGTTGACATATTATTTTTAAATTTAAAATTTAAACTTTTTGTTTACTTTGTAAAAAACACCTCTAATATTTTGTGGTCAAAATCCATGGGCTGCCCCTTCCCTGCTGTCCCCATTCGCTGCAAACAAAAACAGCATGCAGGAGAACCTGCCCAGGAAAGCTCTGCTTTCCATCTCCCTGGCCACCAGTAGAGGTTTGAACCGATGCTCCACTAATATCGTCATTATAGACAGAGTAAGAAGCCTGACAACACAGGTTTAAGTCCAACCGATTTATTTGATAGTAAACTCACAAGCTTTCAGGTTTGATCCTTTGTCAGGTGAATGGAGAATTCTGGCCTCAGACAGAGCACATATATCAGCACAGACAGTTTACAGATTACTGATTAGAACGCAAGCCTTTAGACCTGACCTGCTATTCAAGTTTTAAAGTGGCTTTAAGTCAGGAATTGAACCCGGGTCCCTGGCGCTGTGAGGCAGTGGTGCTAACCATATGCCAATGTGCCATTATTCAGGTTGTTATGCATTAATTTGTTTTGATGTCTGGAATCTCTACAATGCAGAAGGAGGCCATTTTGGCCCATCAGATCTGCATTGACAACAATTCCACCCAGGCACTATTCCTCTAACCTCACATATTTACTCTGCTAATTCCCCGTCACCAAAGGGCAATTTAACATGGCCAATCCATTTAACCTGCATATCTTTGGAGTGTGGGAGGAAACCGAAGCACCAGAGGAAACCCATGCAGACACAGGGAGAATGTGCAAACTCCAAACACACAGTGACCTGAATTTCACATGGCCAATGCACCTAACCAGCACATCTTTTGGATTGTGGAGGAAATTGGAACACCTAAAGGAAATCTAGGCAGAAATGAGGAAAACATGCAGACTTTACACAGACATTGAGCCTTGAGGGGAACTGAACCCAGGTGCCTGGTGCTGTGAGGTAGCAGTGCTAACCACTGTGTCACCCTGCCACCCACAGTCAATCATCTAGATGGCCAAACCTTGCACAGAATGGACCAGAATCAAATACACATGCAACCCTCTTGAAATATTACTTGTATAATAATTTTTGCCCGAAACATTGGTTTCAAAAATTAAATATTTACATGGTTAATAGGATATGAGATTAATACAAGATACCAATGTAAATATTAACTATGATTTATTTTAGTTCAGAAACATTAACAGCATGAAACAAAAATCTTGCACTCACACAATTCACTTGTGCCTGTTCAAGGCAGTAAGGGCAAAACATTACAATGCTTAATCAGAGCTCTCTTAGGATCCAAAGTGCTTCACAAACAATGAAGTGTACCAACTGTTGTTATGGAGACAAACATGGCAGCCATTCCACTAACAGCAAGCATAGCACTGACCAGCTTATTTATTTTGGTGGTGTTGGCTGAGGGAGGACATCAAAAAGCTCTTCTCTTCTTTTCGAAACATGCCATGGCATCTGCAATGCCCGCTGGACTGGCACAGACCTCGTCTGAAGGACAATGTTTCCAACAATACACCATGAACAATTAAGTGCTCAAACCCCAGAGGAGAACCTGAGCCCATAACCAGATAATGTAACTTGAGTTAAGACTTTGTTCAAAAGGCAGACTGAGTCATTCTACTGGGGACAACAGACACCATCTGAATTTGATTAAGGACCTTGCCATTAAAGTCAGCTCGCAGGGACTTGACAGTGGCTGGCCTACTGATGTGTTTCAATTCATGCCTCGTGACTTTGGCTTCCGTCCTACAACATGTCATGATGTCCTCTCTGAAGGAAGGTGTGTAGAATCCGTATATGATGGGATCGGAGCAGGTATGGAGCAGGGCAAATAAAAACAGGATGTGATTGACATACTCTGGTATGTTAGTCAGTATGTCCAGCTTGAACCAGTACCACAGGCCCAGGAGGTAATATGGGGTCCAGCAGATGATGAAGGATACGACAATGACAATGGTCATTTTAAGAGTTTTCATTCGTGCCTTCACTATGTAATCATTTTGTGTTCTTGCTGCAAAATAAATCTCACTCTAAGTGACTGAGCCATATAAACTGACACTATTCACAATGTCTACAATTACTGTGTTACCTTTAAGTTCATTTATTAATGTAACAAGTAGGATTACATTAACACTGCAATGAATTTACTATGAAAATCCCTTAGTTGCCTCACTCTGATGCCTGTTTGGGTACACTGAGGGAGAATTTAGCATGGCCAATGCACCTAACTAGCACATCTTTCAGACTGTGGAAGGAAACTGCAGTGCCTGGAGGAAACCCACATAGACATGGGGAGAATGTGCAGAATCTGCACAAACTGGGAATTGAACCGGGTCCTTGATGCTGTGAGGAAATGCTAGCCATAGTTCCAACCTACTGATTTTCTGAGCAATTACAGTGCATTAAACATAGAAACCTAGAAAATAGAAGCAGGAATAAACCATTCGGCCTTTTAAGCCTATTCCACCAAGCAATCTACATAATCACTTCTTTGGGGTGTGGGAATAAACCGAACGTAGACACAGGGAGAACATGTAAACTCCACACAGTCACCCACAGCTGGGATTGACCATGGGTCCCTGGCACTGTGAAGCAACAGTGCTAACAACTGCGTATCATAAAATCATACAGTGCAGAAGGAGGCCATTCAGCCTATTCAGACTGCACCGACCACACTCCCACACAGTCCCCATCGCCATAACCCCATGCATTTACCTTAGCTTGTCCCCTTGACACTGAGGGGCAATTTAGCATGGCCAATCCACCTAACCTGCACATCAATGGTTGGTACCTAAAGAACAATATACAAGAGCAGGGTTTATAGAGATGCGTTGTGTTGAAAGTTGTGCTTGCCAGGGGTACTTTTATAGCAACACTCGGCGCATTTTCCTTAAAGTGCTTTCCATTCATAGACTTGCACATCTGCAGCACTGAAGTTATAAAACATACTGTGCCCTCTATGACTCTATGACTTGCAAAGAAGACGGAATGCTCCAGAATTTGAGCCTTACCTCGATTCCCTTTCATCTGCTTACTTATTTCCCACAGAATCCGGCTGTAACAGATGAGCATGACGGTGAGAGGTGTGATGTACAGGGTGATGAAGGTGAACATATTGTAGAAGGTCTCGTGCCAGTGCTCAGTGAAACTCCCGTATGTCACACACTGAGTGAAGTTCATGCCTTCCACCTGCCGCACCTGAAAAATGAAGAGCTGAGAAATGGGATGGGGTGTTATTCTTTGCCCTTGACAATCATCTGCATCAAGCAAACCAGCTGCCCATCCATTGACTCTGTCTATACTTCCCACTGCCTAGGAAAAGCAGCCAGCATAATCAAGCACCTCACGCAGGCCAGGTATTCTCTTTTCCACCTTCTTCCGTTGGGGAAAATGATACAAAAATCTGAGGTCACGTACCAACTGACTCAAGAACAGCTTCTTCCCTGCTGCTATCGGACCTTTAAATGAACCTACTTCGCATTAAGTTGATCTTTCTCTATACCCTAGCTATGACTGTACATGCTACACACTCTCCTTTCCTTCCCTATGAACAGAGTGCTTTGTCTGTCTAGCATGCAATAAACAATACCTTTTGCTGTATGTTAATGCATGTGACAATAATAAATCAAATCAAATCTCACACACACACACACACACACACACACACACACACACACACACACACACACACACACACACACACACACACACACCCCTTTTCCCCTATGTATTTTATGAACAGCATGTTTTGTCTGAACGTTACACAAGAAACAATACTTTTCACTGTTTCCCAATAATGTGACAATAATAGATTAAATTAAATCAAAAAAATGTAAATGGTACTGTGGGCATGAGCTTTCATATTTGGGAGGGTGAGCATGCAGCTTAACTATGGCTGTGATAATATTAATAAGCTTTGTGTTGTACACTGTAGCGTGTATCCTACGTAGCAAACCTGAGGAGCTGCCAGGAGCACGCTTGCAATCCATGCCACGGAAAGCATTAACTTGTTCCTGTGACTGGCACTGATGAAGCTGAATGGATTCAAGATAGCCGAGTGACGGTCCAAACTGATCACCACCAGCACGAGTGCTGAAGCGTACATGGCAAAGAGCTTCAGGAAGTTCAGGGCTTTGCATGCCATGTCTCCCGCATACCACTGGACAGTAATGTTCCAGATGGCGTCCAGTGGCATCACCAAGACAGTCACCATTAGGTCAGCAATGGCGAGGCTCAGGATTAGAATCCTGATGTGTGAATTTCGTTTTTTCTTGATGACGCTGAGCAGGACGGCCGTGTTGCTGAACATGGAAATGGCAAAGAAACAGAAAGTCATCATGACGCGGACTCTGGCTGCCACTGTGAAGGTTGGAGCGACCCAAGGGTGCAGTGGAGTGGGCCTCACATTGAAGAACTCATACTCCAAAGTATGAATTGCTTCCAAGTGATTGGTCGGTGCCAATGATTCCGTCATTATCTGTGGGAGCAAAAATAACATAAGCAGTATTTTTACTTTTTCCTGTAGATTCCTTCATCAATAAACATTGCACCACAATGAATAATTAGGAACATGTATCCTGTGTTAAAAATAGCTGGGACTATCTGTTTTTATTTCAGATTTCTAGCATCCCTGGGGTTTTGCTTTTGCTCAGACCTGACATTACAGAACCCTTGCTTCAGCGATGTTGAAGTTGGTTTAATGAGTTCCTACTGTTGGCCCAAATCCACATGTTGTGGGAGTGAATGTCAAGTATTTGCATGTACAGGTCAACTAATTTCTGCATCTGCATTCTCACTGGAGTTAAGAATGGAGGAAAATTAATATTAAGAATTGAATTTGGGAGAAAATAAAGGAAGGGATAAAAGTGAACTGATCAGTGCAAGTCTGAAGGGGTGTTCTGATATGCAAATTAGCATACCAGTGCGGGAGATATAAATATTTACTGATGTAACTAGGGGAAAATAACGGTGGATGGAAGCAATGACTTCTATGTGGAGAGATAAAAGAATTGGCAATTACGTGCTAAATGCCGGGTCTGTGGAGTGGGTAAAATCAAAGGGAAAGAATGATATATCCTTAGCATGCTAACCAGAAAAAGGAACAATGTAGAAGAAGCTACCGTCATACCCATACCTGGCTATAGAAAACAGCCTCGGTTATTGTTAGAAACACTGCTCTTTAAAATCCAAAAAAAATTATTCCTTCACTGAAATTGAAGGCCACTTTCCCAAACATGGACAAATAACTATCTGTTGGGTTTACTTCATGAAGTTCTATTTTATTGGATATTGTTTGGGAAAAAGGGGCAATTCTCAGAGTTTAAGAAATGTAGGTAGTTGGGAATAAGGGAAATATCAAAAACCATCTGTGTAGTTAAATGTCCTGTTGTAGTCTATTAAAGTCCTTCTTGTCATTTTTTTAAAGTTAATATATATTCTTTATTAATTGATCACAAAATGACTGAGCTATTCCTCCTTGGTTTGTATACCTTTCTTCACATTATTACCGAATTGAAGATATATAACACACTAAGCTCCAAGTTACCCTTCTGAGTTTTGGGATATACAGTCTTGTATAGCCAGAAGGATAAAAAGGAAAGTTTATTATCACAAGCAGGCTTACACTGACACTGCAATGAAGTTACTGTGAAAATCCCCTGATCGCCACAGTCCAGCACCTGTTCAGTACACTGATGGAGAATTTAGCATGGCCAATGTATCCAACCAGCACGTCTTTCAGACTGTACCAGGAAACCGGAGCACCTGGAAGAAACCCACGCAGACACAGGAGAAGATGCAGACTCCACACAGACAGTGACCCAAGACAGGAATCAAACCTGGGTCCGCGTTAACCACGGTGCCACCATACAGGACTATTTCAGTGTGACTCGAATGCCAATGAGGATATTTGGCTGTACGAGCTGAGAGAAGATAAATTGTGGACTATTTTTCTCCATTTCTCAGAACAACATCTGAACAATTTAAAGGTGCCATATTTGACCTCTGATATCGTTAAAGATTATCGACAAACAGAAAATACTTACTTCAGGAATGTAATTGACATGGAATAATAGATTCACGTCTCACAGCACAGCACAGGCCATGCTAAATTCTCCGTCAGTTACTGAACAGGTGCCAGAATGCGTCGACCAGGGGATTTTCACAGTAACTTCATTGCAGTGTTGGTGTAAGCCTGCTTGTGACAATAAACTCTTTCCTTTTTATCCTTCTGCCTATACAAGATTGTTGGCTTAAAGCTGTGGCTTCAGATATTTGCTGGAATTTTACTGGCTTGCCCACACGGGTGGGATTTCGCGGTTTCAGGATGAGCGAGGCCGTAAATTCCCATCGATCATCTCTGTAAGATAGATCTCACTTGTTTCATATTGCCTCTGAGCAATTGTATTTAAATCAGCAGGTATGCAATGATTGCTGGGCTGAAAACTTTTAACAAAACTGAGTAATTGCTGATACCTGCAATTTGTCACCTCATCAAGCACAATCATTGAAATTTATCCTGTGATCCTTTTGACAAAGTACTATGATCTTAACTCATTTTGGATCTTTTGCAGCATTCATAATGAATACAAGCTGCAGTGTTTGCCAGAGCACTGGGAGCTGTGACACAGTGTGGGAGTTAGCTTTAACCAGTCAGTACATTAAAAGGGATACCGAAATCATCACTGTGTCTTCTTGGCCACTGCCTCTCAATTTGGGCACAGGAAGAAGACTTACAACACCAGGTTAAAGTCCAACAGGTTTATTTGCATTGCTCCAGGTAAGTAAGTGGGAGTCACTTCCTGATGAAGGAGCCATGTTCCAAAAGCTAGTGGCTTGTGCTACCAAATAAACCTGTTGGATTTTAACCTGGTGTTGTGAGATTTCTTACTGCGTTTACCCCAGTCCAACGCTGGAATCTCCACATCTCACTGTGAGTGCAGTTCTCATTTAAGGAATGCTCCTTGTTACCTGTTCAATGTTGCCTCCATTGACAACAAAACATTCAGGATTTTATATTTAAATCAAAATTTGTTCTTGAGAAATTGATACATTGTGTGCAATGAATAAAATATGGTTCAGCTGCACGAGATCACTGAACTTTACCATCACCTCTTGCTTGTTATTTTGTTTATTCCATGAACTGTATTAATCTTATGGCTTCAAAAGGGTTGTTGTACAAATTAGAATAAGTGGCTACAAAATGTAGCCAGTCTTGTTCAGTAGAATTAGAAATAAGTAACTATTAATGGGGCATAGTCTATCAAAGCTTAACCCACGCAATCGTCACTATATGCAATTGCTGTGTCAGATCAGAATATAAATTGTAACTTCAACATAATTGTTTAATTGCTCTTCCCTTCTGGTTTCAAACCCATGATTAAGGATGAACCATCTCACAAATTTTTAATGGACATCTTTTTGGTCAAGAAAAGAACCAGATCTCTGACACAAAGCTGCCCTTTTAGTTAATTATATACATCATCCTGTGACACGTGGGAAATAGTTAACTGTAGCATGATATTTATATTCAAAATTCTTTCATTACAGCTGTAACTCTGAGTTAACAGTGTATGATAGTTAACTAACAATCTGACTGTCTCGTTAACCATCACACACTGTTAGCTACAATGAATTAGAACAGTGAAAAACAATCAGTTGAATTTATTAAGGAAAAAATTCCAACTATTCTATCATAGAATCATAGAAATCCTACAGTGCAGAAGGGTCTGCCCTGCAATCCCACCCAGCCCCTATCCTTATAAGCCCGTGCATTTACCCTGCTAGTCCCCCTGACACTAGGTGACAACTTAGCATGACCAATCAATGTAACCCACACATCTTTGGACTGTGGGAGGAAGCTGGAGGAACACTTGGAGGAAACCCATGCAGACATGAGGAGAACATGCAAACTCCATACAGACAGTAATCCGAGTATTTTGTTTCTGGTACCATATCTTTGGCTAAATTGTAAAATTTAGATTTGGCTAAATTGTAAAATCAAAGTCAAGTTATTAGACGATTAATTACAATATTACAGAATATCAGATCATTGTCCTACAAGTTACTTCATTAAATTAGTGCAGCTCGTAACTATATGATTATGATAATGTTAAGAATTGGATAAGTTAGTGTTAGAATAATCAACAATTGATACTTTTTAATTGGATTGAATTGTCACAGTTATCATGTTGCCAGTTATAGATCACTGATAATTGTAGCAATGAATAGGTTACCTTTTCAGATCATTACAGTTGATCATTGTTAGATTATCACAATACATTGATGCAGCAATGGATCACCACTACACACAATTGCTGTGTTAGATCACAATACAAACTGCAATTTCAATATAATTACTTACAATGAGAGAACAGGTCCTTTCTGGTCAATTTCAGGCATCTAAACTTTTTCTTCTTTCCCCATATTACTCATGATTTTGTCGGCATTGCAAACCATTTGACTCAGAATGCAGGGCTGAGTGTCTCTGATCTGGGAGCTACCTGCACAGTCTACAGGCTAGAGGCTCGAAGGAAAGTATTTCTGTCAGTTAAAGCAGGGATTCAAAAGTCTTTCTATGCCAGAGTGCTGTCAGTTCAGCCTTGTTCCTCCCTTTTCCACGTACAAGCTGTTGCTATGCATAAATTAACACATGAAAAGCTGGGTGGGCCATTCTGGTGTTCAATAGCAGCGTGTTGTAGTAATTTTTATTTAAACTCATTTGTGCTTTGGACACTCATTATTTTGGAAATTGAGTTGGAAGATGTTTTAATCCAAAAGCACATTTTCTAACTTTTGCTTATCCTGTTTTACAATACTGAGTAAATAGTGAAACCTAATGCAACAGCATATTCAACAGCAAGGAAGATAGAAGGACAAGTGTGCATGACAAAAAGTGCTTAGGACCACTGGTAGCCCAGCAACAGTGACCCAAATCCAAGGCCAGGGACACAAAAATCAGAAAACCTGGTCGCCCTGTGACTATAATGAGAGCAGTACTGGCATGGGCTCCCTACTCCTGAGATATTCACAGTGTTTCCTGATCATCTTGCTCTGCATTTATGTACCCGACACAGGCCCTATATTCTCTGTTATAATCCAGGAGAGTCATCTGAAACTGTCTCCGAGTCTCCTCATGTGGACTGGGTTGCCGGTTTTGAATGCTCTCTCTGTTCTTGTTGAATCACAGTTCTTCTTCAGGGTATCTTCTGGACTCCACCCCTCCCTCCAGGTTTGGGAAAAGTCAGCTTGATCTTGCGCAAAGCTTTCATCCCATTAACAATTCTGCTGAAGCGTTTTCTGTCTTTGTGTGAGAGATGGTCCTATAATCAAATAAAAATCACATCAGTTTGGACTGTAGCTGTCTTCTTCTTGCTGAGCTTAAATATCTGCACTGTCCATGCAGCCAGCCCATTCAATGATGGGTGATAGGGTGCTGTCCTAACATATTTGATTCCATTGGAAAGCATGATGGTCTGAAACTTGGTGCAAATAAAGGCAGTGCAATTATCAGAAACCAGGATGTCAGGTATTCTGTGAATGCAGAAACGTTGACATTGTTTTTCAGTGGTAGCGTGGGAAGAGGTGGAGTTCATATGATGTGTCTCCAACATTTGGAGTGCCTATCAACCAGAATCAGTAATATGGTGCCCAGAAAAAGCTCTGCAATGTCTACATGCACTCACACCCAGGGTCTACTCCGATGGATGTAGGGTAGCTGGGAAGGGTGGGAGGGAGGTAATTTTTCATTTCCCTGACATGACTCGCACTGTCAAACTAAGTCAGTAATGTCTGTATTAAAGCCAGGCCACCATATGCAGCTCCTGGCTAGCAATTTTCAACTTTGAAATCCCAGAGCAACCAAGGTGTAATTCCATAAGTACCGAACATCACCTTGGATGAGGGAGAACTACACAGAAACCCTGGAGAATGATATCATCCTCAACTCTGAGCTCGTCTTCCTTCATCCAATAGTGTTCCTTTTTATCTGAGGGCTGTCCTCTGGATCCCCCGTGTCGTTAATTGTTAATTTAGACCTTTGTGTGTTCCTGCATGTGATTTGCTTCGCAGATATCGACAAAGTGCCCAAAAAATTGACCTTGATCTCTTCCACAGCTGGATGTGAAACCCAACATCCAGGTAAAGGCTGATGACCCAGCGCATTGGCTGTTAGGAATGGGTTAATAGACCTTCTAGTTACATTCTAATTTGATGTCAATTATCCAATAAAAGTCACTGATTATATATAAAGGGGCTTCAGGTGGTATTGGGTGTTGATGGAGATTGTATGTGGAGTTGGATCAAGAAATAAACAGCAAAAATATTTGCTTACAAAGAAGCAGAACTAATATCTCCTTTACTGAGCTGTAACTGAGAGGCTTGAATATCGGTGTTAGCTATCTGAGTCCTGGGCTGGTGTCCTTAGAGGTATTCTAAACTGCCAGTAATAAGGCCCAATGCTGTATCTGTGCAATATTGCCTTCCCTTCTTTGAAATGTTCTAGCAGTGATTTATGATCAGTCACTATGAAAAACTGTCTTCCGTGGATGTATTGATGGAACTTTTAAATGCTGAAAACAACTGCCAAATCCTTTCCTCATCTGGGAATCTCAGTATCCGAGAGGATCCCAAATGCATATGCAGTAGGATTCCCTATTCCACCTCTCCAACGATGAGCCACTCCTCCTTAAGAGGAGGCATTGCATCTCGAGGTAAGGTCAATTTTGGGGGTCAAAGTGAGTCATTAAACTAGAGAGAAAAGGTTGCTGTTTAACTCTGTTGGAAGCCTTCAGCTGCAGTGCACCCACCCCCACCCTGAGATTACAGTAGGATATATGAGTTGTGGGTGGGGGGAGGGAAGAAAGAAGCTAAATCAGGAATAAACTTCCTGTGATGATCTTCTAACCCCAGGAAGGATGTTAATTCTGTAGGATTTCTTAGAGTTGATGCTTCCATAATGGCCCTCATCTTGTCTTCCACCAGATGAAGGCCCTTGCCATCCTACCAATATTCTGAGTCACAGGACTTTCCTGGATGACATGCTTTTCCCTTTTTAAGAGTACTCCTGACCTTCTAAATCACCATAAGACCTCTTTTTGGTTTGCTAGGTGTTTGTATTTCAAAGTTCCTGTAACCAAGACATTGTCCAGATACACTGCAACCTGAGGTAACCCTTGGAGTATGTTCTCCATGACCTTTTGGAAATTGTGCCTGCAGATGAGACCCCAAAGGGTGGGTGAGTGTCTTGAAACAGGTCTTTATGCATATTTATTGTTATGTACTTCTGGGAAGGTATGTCCAATTCAGGTTGGAGGCATGCATGGCTCATGTCCAATTTTAAAAATGGTCTCCAGTAAACCTGGAATACAGATCATCAATCTGGGGTATCTATCAAGCTTAGAAACCCTATGGACTATAAGCTCATAGTCTCCACAAAGTCAGACTGGCTTAAGAACAGGAACAACAGTGTGGCCCACTGGGCAAACTTTACGGATCTTATTACGGTCAGCTTTTCTAGGAGTTCTAGTTCTGACTTCACCCCTTCCAATAAGGAGCATGGAATTGATCTCTCTAACGTACTGAAGTGTAACATTGGGGTTGATATAAATCTTAGCTTTGGTTTCCCTTATTATGCCAAGCCCTTCTTGTAAACATTGGGATACTTCTTGATGATTGAGTCACATGAGTAGTTTCTGTCATCATAACAATTGAAGAGGAGTGTGCTATTGGTGCAGAGATGGTTGAAAATCTTCTGCCTTCCACCTTCCTATCAGCAAGGACTTCAAAGCACCAGATGTGGCAGCAACAGCTGCTCATCATCCTCCATGATTGGTGCTCCCTGCCTTCCCATGATCTCCCAGGAGCTGGATCAGTGTCCAGAGCCCTCCCATCCCTGTTGCCCTAGCAACAGGCCCCTGGGTCAGAGACAAGGCAATGGTGTATAGCCCCGAGTATGACCCACAGGAGCCTCAGCAATACGATGCCTGGGACAGTGGCAGTCTGTCTGTGGAGGAAGCTCAGTGCTCTGCAGAGTGAGTGGTCACACTGCATGTAGCCTGAATGGTCACCTCCACAGTCTGGGCCACATCTCACAACCCCCCGGTACCTCTGCCAAATTTCCACATGACTCTTGATGGATCTCCAGCATCTACTGTGTCACAACCACCTCCAGAGGCTTACCGTCCAACTCAGTCTTTGGATCACCTCACACACACCACCTACTGCCTGAGGCCTGGTCCACTGCCCGAGGCCTGGCCCATCACCCTCTCCAACAGTGGCCAGTGAATCATTAGATTGAACTTGCCCTCCTCCTGACATACCAATCCCTCCCAAGGTGCCAGTATTTGCACTGGTGCTTGCTGTAGGGAGAGGATGTGACACTGCTCCCTCTGAGGCTTCCTCTTCCTCCTTGGAGGTTAGTGTGGGCCCCTCAGGGCTGGCGGAGTCAATAGAAAAAGTGCAGGATGCAGAGAAAATGGATGTTTGGCATTTTGGAGCTTTCATTGGGTGTATAGAGTGACAATCAGAGAATTCCTACATTGCAGAAGGACACCATTCAGCCCATTGAGTGTATAATGACCACAATCCTGCCCAGGCTCCATTCCCATAATCTCGTATATTCACCCTGCCAATTCCACTCCCCCTCCAACCCCAACACTAGGGCCAATTTAGCATGGTCAATCAACTTAACATGCACACCTTTGGACTGTGGGAGGAGACCAGAGCACCTGGAGGAAACACGCGTAGATACAGGGAGAAAGTGCAAACTCCAAACAGTGATCCAAGCTGGGAATTGAACCCAAGTCCCTGGTGCTTGAGACAGCGGTGCTAACCACTGTGCAGCCCACAATGTTCAACACCATTAGCAGTGTGGATTGAGATATGACAGAGTGCACCAGATAAACCACATGTAGCAAACTCAACATTCCCACCAGGAAGCCTCCTGGACTTTGGACTTATAAAGTGCACATGTAGTATTCATTAAGAAGCCAGGCCTCAGTCACCCTCCTCTAAGCCCCCTCTCTGTTTGTGTCCCAGACCTGCTTTCAGCCCCTTGCATTCACACTAGCCCCTGACTTTCCTCCCAGTTCATCTGTGTCCGTTCTGTGGTAACATCAGCAGAACCTCCTCCCCTGACAGTGCAAGGCTCACCACCTCAGGCACTCCTCCAGTCCTGTCCTCTCCCAGGAACCTCGGATCCTCTCTTCCTGAAATGAGGTGTCACATTGCAATGGTGATCATTTTCAGGAAACCTCATTTTAGTTCTGAGGGGAATGCATATTCTGCACAATACTCAGCCATTACACTGTGTATCTTCCTCAAATCCAAATTGTTCCCCTCTCCCCAAACCCGTAACTAATGGCACAGTGGTTAGCACTGCTGCCTCAAAGTGCCAGGGACACGGGTTCGATTCCTGCCTTGGGTGACTGTCTGCGTGGAGTCTGCACTTTTTCTCCCTGTCTACGTGAGTTTCCTTCCACAGACTGAAAGATGTGCAGGTTAGGGTGCATTGGACATGCTAAATTCCCCTCAGCGTATTTGAACTTGTGCTGGAGTGTGGCGACAAGGGATTTTCAGTGACTTTATTCCAGTGTTGACGTAAGCCTACTTTTGACACTAATAAATAAACTTTAAATCTTTGAACCATAACAACACCTCCATAGATACACTGGGCCACAAACAGTAACAATGGTAATAATATTACCTTCGACCTTAGACGTATATATAATAATCCAGCATTTTCCAGCCTTCCCTGTAGAATCCTCGCACAATAATAGACACAGCGAGGCCTTACTCATCCTTGACAATCTCAAGGGGTCATTTAACCTCTTCCTCTGTTGCTTCCAGTTTCAGGACTCTAACCCTCCAGGCTGTTGGCCTCCATTGTCCCCTCTGCCCCCAGGCAGGTTGGGTTATTGAGGGAAGTCTCCTCTTCCCTTCAGCTGGCGTGAGGGTCTTACACCTGTGGAAACAACCTGGAGGAGCGAATCAGCATCAACAATTAGGGTGGTTCCAGTTCTTCTTCCCCTCAGCTGTCTGTGGAGGGAAACATGTATGGTGGTGTAGTGGCACTTAAGCACAGTGGTTAACACTGCTGTCTCTCAGCACCAGGGACATGGGATCAGTTCTGGGTTTGGGTCATTATCTGTATGGATGTTCTGCCTGTGTTTGTGTGGGTTTCCTCTGGGTGCTCCAGTTTCATCCCATGCTCCAAAGATATGCAGTTTAGGTGGATTGGCCACACTAAATTGCCCCTTTAGTGTCAGAAGGATTAGTAGGGTAAATACGTGGAGTTACTGAAATAGGAACTGGGTGGGATTGTTGTCAGTGCTGGCTCAATGGGCTGAATTTCTGCACTATAGAAATTCTGTAATTCTATAATTCTAAGCAGCTGCTTGAGTTTTGGATTTTAACATAATGTGCATGACCAGATTTCACACCAGCTGTATTCACTGGCAGCAATACTTAACCCAAAGTCTCTGCAGAATTTAGCATATTTTTCAGAATAATAATACTTACTTCAAACAATAACTGACAATCTTTCAGAAAACAAACAATTCCTCCTTCTGATTTTGAATGTTACAAAATCACAAGGTGATCTGACACTGCTCCGGCCCTTTAAATGAGAGGCCGTGACCTCCTTCTGGGTCACGACCAAAGGTTACGACCTCTGGACATCCTGCCCTCCAGCATTCAGATTGGATAGATGAATGAGAATCCACTGATATCACAGGCTTAAAATCTGCTCTGCAGTTATTAAATGGCACAGTAAAAATTCTCAACACCAAGTTAAAGCCCAATAGGTTTATTTGAAATCACGAGCTTTCGCAGTGCTGCTCCTTCATCAGCTGAGTGAAAGAGCCTGATGAAGGGGTAGCTCTGAAAGCTCGTGATTACAAATAAACATGTTGGATTTTAACCTGGTGTTGTGAGAATTCTCACTGTGTCCACCCCAGTCCAATGCCGGCATCTCCACATCATAGCTATTAATTGACTTATTGCTGTTTTACACAATGTCCAATGAAGGCAGAGAGAGTTTTCAGCAATCCACAAGTCATGCCATGTTATTCAGCCTCTGGCATCAGTAAAATTATCGTGATTCTATTGGATTGATTGTCATTCACTAACGCTCAATCAGACATAATGGCTGGAGACTATAAGCTAGACATTCTCCCCGGTGGGACTCTCTGGTCCTGCTACGTTGAACGGAGATTTAGCTGACTGGCAAATTCTTCATTCTCAGTGGCAGTGGTGGTGGGACGACAATGGCCAGAGAATTCCAACCAATGTCCTTTGGAAAGGAAACCTACTGTTCTCACTTGGTTTGATCTGAGGGAGGCCACTCACTAACCAGCAAAGGTCAGTCCTTGAAGAGTGACAATGTCCCCCACCACTTTCTTCTCATCGTCTAACCATCTCAGAGAAAAATACATAGTCCCACCCAGCTGCCCACACTAATCAGTTTATACTATTTTAGGTTAAATCAATTAAACTAAATTAACCAAAATTGATAGTCAAATGAAAAGAGAAGAAACATGGTGGCACAATGGTTAACACTGCTGCCTCATGGGACCCAGGTTCGATTCTGGCCTTGGGTCACTGTCTGTGTGGATTTTGCATGTTCTCTTCGTGCCTGCACAGGTTTCCTCCAGGTGCACTGCATTCCTCTCAGTCCAAAGAGGTGCAAGTGAGGTAGATTGGCCATGCTCAATTGTTCCTTAGTGCCCAAAGTTGTGTGGGTTAGATGGATTGGCCATGCTAAATTATTCCTTAGCGCCCAAAGATGCGTAGCTTAGAGGGATTGGCCATGCATTCCCTAGTGTTCAAAGATAATATGGGTTAGGGAACTGGGCCAGGGTAAATGCATGGGCTTACAGGGAGGGGGCAGGCTTTTTTTGGAGTTGATGCAGATTTGATGGGCTGAATGGCCTCCTTCTGCACTGTAGGGATCCTATGATTAAAGGATATCTTACCAACCAAAAACAAATAGTAATGTGATACATCAAATCAAAATATGATTAAAGGGGTCATTAAAACACCCCAGTCCCCGCGGTGTCCACTGGGCATGGAAGGCCTCGATGGTGCACACCCAGCCTCGAATGTAGCCATGCTAGCAGGGCAGACAGCCAGGCTGGACAAGCCCCTCCAGTCCCCACAGCCTGGAGAAGGAGTTTGATCAGGGATCAGGCAACCAACTATAACATATTAATCTTAACTGATCTTAACCTTTTCTTTAAATATGGTGGGTAGGCAAGCTGTTGATCTTGGTACCTGCCTATGCTTTGTTTTATGGGGATGGGCTGGGGAATGGGTGGAAAGGAGATGGAGTGGGAATGTAACCAATTTGACACATTCCCCACTGCTGTTCTATGGGGAACATATCTGCTGGGAGCATGTGAAATACAGCTCCCAATTACTATTTGGTGAATTGTGTTGGAAAGTGTCTGTGCATATGCTTCGGATTAGGATAGACTAGTACTTTGTTGTGACACCATCCTGCCCTCACTACCTCAATTCATGAATAAGGTGTGCTTGATCAGGTGTTGTACCAAAGACCTACCAGACCCTGAAGCAGTCTGTCGATTTGAGCAGCTGCTTCCAGGAGTTGTATTTGAGAAGGGAGCCTGTTAAATTACATTAGGATCATTTCTAATCAAGCTTTGGCACAGATTTAGCCTGAAGCTAAGTGCTGTCGCTGCAGAAACCACGTTTACAAACCAGCAGCTTCTTGGAACTGAAGCTGCATGGAAAGAAACAGAATGCCCCATCTGTGGGGGCAGATTAGAGTCCTGACTGCCAGCTTGTTCATTTTTATTCATTTGTGGGACATGGATGTCGCTGGCTGGCCAGCATTTATTGCCCATCCCTAATTGCCCTTGAGAACAAAGAACAATACAGCACAGGAGCCGGTCCTTCAGACCACTGAGCTGTCTCTTCTATCCCTTTGTTCATCTCCTATTCACGTATCCATCAAGATACACCTTGTGCCTGCTTCCATCACCTCCATTGATAGTGTGTTCCAGGCACCCAGCACCGTCCATGTGGAAAAACTTCCCCATACATTTCCCTTAAACTTACCACCTTTCAGCTTAAACCTCTGCCTTCTTGTGAAGAAGGATTTAACTGAATAAATACAGAAGAATTCTCAAGAATCCTGGCATGAGGAAATCCTTTTGACATCATCAGATATGACATTTCATGAGTGACTGGCAATGTCTGAATTTTTATTCACGTTGTACCCTCTTGCAGTCGACCCTTTCACCCTGGGACAAAGCCTCTGACTACCCATCTTGTCTGTGCCTCTCATAATTTTGTAAACTTCGATCAGGTGGCCCCTCTGTCTCCATCTTTCCAATTAAAATAATCTGAGTTTATTAACCCTTTCCTCATTCCTGAAAACTTCCAGACCAAGCAACATCTTGGTGAACCGCCTTTGCACCCTCTCCAAAACTTTCACATCCTTCTGGTAGTGTGGCGAGCAGAACTGCATGCAATAAGCCTTTCTAAAGTTTTATACAGGAAGTGGTGGTGAGCTGCTTTCTTGAAGGCTGATGCAACTAAGTGGCTGGCCAGGCCCTGGCAGAGGACAGATTAGAGTCCTGACTGCCAGCTTGTTTGTTTTTATTTATTTGTGGGATATGGATGTCGCTAGCTGGCCAGCATTTATTGCCTGTCCCTAGTTGCCCTTAAGAACAAAGAACAATACAGCTAATGAATGGGCTCCTCACTACCGAGCTGTGGTTCTGGAGTCATGTAGGCCAGACCAGGTAAGGATGGCAGATTTCCTTCCCTAAAGGAACCAGATGGTTTTTTCCAACAATTGACAATGGTTTCACAGTCATCAGTAGATTCTTAATTCCAGATGTTTTGTATTGAATTCAAATTCTACCATCTGCTGTGGCAGGATTCGAATCCTGGTCTCCAGAACATTAGTTGAGTTTTTGGATTAATAGTCTAGAGATATCCCACTAGGTCATTGTCTCCCAGCATATCGCCGGGCAGAAAGCCTAATCTATCAAGTGAGAGTCATTTATAGGCCACTGTCGGACTCTCTTCCCGTTGAAATAAACAGAAGGAAAATCCACCTGCTTCTATCAGGGGCATCTGATTTCAGGCGATGCTTCTAATGTCCAGTCGATAAAGGCCAGGATCTCCCCTTCTGCTTTCACATTTTCAGAGCAGATGTTTGTTTATCTTTCCAGCTTGCTCCACCAGTTGGTAGCAGCCTCAACAATAACCTGGTTACTTGTCGCTGTCTATTCCTCTTCAGTCAACAAATTCAGGTCACCTTCTGAAATAACTTTAATTACACATTAAGCTCACAAGGAATCTCACTGGATTCTTAAATCTGGGCTGGTGAATGCTGAGAGAATGTTTCTCCTTATGCTGGAGTTGAGGACCAGAGGGCCCAGTCTCAGGATAAAGAAGCACCAATTTAACACCGAGGTGAGGAGGAATTTCTTCTCGCTAAAGGTTCTGAGTCTTTGGAGCTCCTTGTCACAGAGAGCTGTGGGGACAGAGTCCTTGTGTATACTTCAGGCTGAGATAGATTTTTGATCAGTAGAGAATCAAAGGTGATGGGTTAAGTTTAAGTTTATTTATTAATCATAAGTAGGCTTACATTAACACTGCAATGAAGTTACTGTGAAAACCCCCTAGTCATCACACACTACCACCTATTCGAGTACACTGAGGGAGAATTTAGCATAGCCAATCCACACCTAACCTGCACATCTTTTGGACTCCTGGAGGAAACCCATGCAGACATGGAGAACATGCAAACTCTACACGGTCAGTACCGAACCCAAGTCCGTAGGTACTGTGAGGCAGAGTGCTAACCACTGCCATTGTGCTGCTCTAAGGGCTGGAAAGTGAACATGAAGGATGTTGGATTAGCCATGATCCTATTGAATAGCAGAGTGGGCTTAATGGGCTGAATGGCCTACTGCTGTTCCTATTTCTTAAGATCTTATGAGTTGTGGCATTTCGACAGAATTAAAAATCGTCCAATTCTAATGATCATTTTAGCAGGGAAACGCTGGAGACTTGATCTCTTTTTTTAAGAAGTTATTTTATTGGGTGTGGGTGTTGTTGGCCATGGCAATATGACTTGGCAAGATGATTCCTCTCCTTGCAGCTGAGGGACTCTGTTGGAATAGAGAAGTCTGAAGGGTCTTATTTCGTTTTGCCGACCAATAATATGCCTTTCACAGCTGGAGAACAACTTGTGCAAGGTAAGATAAAACACTAAGTGCCTCTACAATCCGTTTATCCCCTCCAGCTTGAATCATAAATATTTCCATAGCTCCATCATCCTCTGGGTGAAGTTCCCCTGTCACATGCGCTCCCACTGCAACCGCACCCCCCCACCCCCCTCTCCCGCCACAACGTTCATTTAAAAAAGAATGATGTCCATCAGTGGCATCCCAGCTTGGGGTAGTTTTGTCAGTCTGTTTTCTAATAGCCAAGACTTTGTTCACTTTCATTTCTTTAATTAACTTCAACTGGAGCTTCCCTTCCTGAGGAAAACAAACTTCAGCTCACGATGTTGATATTTTCTGAAGTCCTGGGACAGTGGCCTGTAGCGTTAAGCAGGGTGATAAATGAGGCCAGCAATTAAGAGAGAATCATTGACCAGAGAACCATACAGTGCAGAAGAGGCCCTTTGGCCCATTGAGTCCACACCAACACATGAGATATCTAATCCCATCTGCCAGCAGTTAGCCTATAGCCTTGAATGTTATGATGAACCAAGTGCTCATTCAAGTACCTTTTTAAAGGATGTGAGGCAACCCGCCTCCTCCCAGCCAGCGCATTCCAGACCCTCACCACCTTCTGGATAAAAAAGTTTTTCCTCACATTTCCCCCCCACCACCCAACACCAAAAGTTCCTGCTCCTCACCTTGAATAAATGTCCCCTTGTGACTGACCCTTCAACTAAGGGGAACAGCTGCTTCTTACCCACTCTGCCCATGTCCAGAGGCACCAGGGCCCATGATTCCTCTCCCTGGCCCTGCTGAAGTGTTTACAAAGCACCTAAAAAAATTATAGGTTGACCAGTGACAGAAGCAAGAGTTCTGGTCATGCTCCTGAAACATACTAAAATAATGCCCTGACTTACTTGAGTCTGTTACGTCCAATTTCACTTCTCTCAAGTGTTGCATCTCCCCGTGTGAGGCCCCTTTTCTCAGTACCAGGTGACATGAGGCTCTGCATAGCAGGACTGAAAGACATTTTAGACAGAAGCTGTGAATGGATTTAAACTTAGGGATAAGAATTTGGAATGGAGACCATGGAATCCTGCAGTGTAGAAGGAGGCCATTGTGCCCATCGAGTCTGCACTAACCACAATCCCACCCAAGTCCTATCTCCATAACCCCATGCATTTACCCTAGTTAGTCCCACTGACACTAAGAGTTTAGCATGGCCAATCTGCTTAACATCTTTGAACTGTGGGGAGAAAACCAGAGCACCCAAAGGAAACTTACACAGACATGGGGACAATGTGCAAACTCCACAGTCACCCAAGTCAATTACAATTAGGTAAAACTGCAAAGTGGCAAAGAGAAATGATGAATGATTGGGCACTAAGTTTTCTTTTATCTGCGTGGCCTGCCAAGGGAAAGATTCAAGGGCACAAGGCTGGGCAGATATTTTGAATTTTTTTTTGAATTCACAATATCTAATTAAATAAAATTACTTGGTGCTTGTTTAGTTGAGAATGTCTGCGTGAACTCGGAGAATGGCCTCAGAATAGTTGGTGTATCAATGTAATAGAATAATGTGTTGAGAACCCGAGACCACAAATGATCGTCATGTACTGATCCTTATCCATCTTTGGTAATTATTTTTAAGTCTCCTAAACTGGTTTCAGTTTCATCGTCATGAATCAGATACATACACTGCACAGTTTGAAGTAAGGACTTTGGAGGCTAAGTTTCACTCAGTGACGGTTAGGCAAGCTGATGACTTTTCTTACTTAGTTCAGTCATTTGCAAAGGAGATTGCAAATTCTTGACTGGGGTCTGTGATTCCTTGGCCTAGTTTTCCGATGCTACATGTGCCCTTTTGGCTTGTAATCTCTAAGTTTCCTCTTTCACAATGGCAGTCAAAAAGTGGATATTTTTTTCATTGGCGTGTGCTCAGAATGTACCTCCATCTTTCCTCTTTCTCCTATCAATATTGGCAAACTCTCCTGTAGCAGGAAGGAGCTCTGCTGGGCTATTGCCCTTATCATCCTTCTCTTTGGGGCAGAATCCTGAGTTCCGCCATTGATACATCAAAGCTCTTGGGCACTTCTACAAAAGATTTACCTGGAACTCGATTTTACCGGCCGTTCATCCCATACTCTCAGAATGGCAAAGTCAGAGAATATGGTGCTCGGCCAAGTTACCGTTCGCTGAGGCGGGATGGGAAAATGCCACTGGCGTGAAAGGCAGCAACATTCCAGCCCTGATGTCCATTGTGGGAATACGATTGGGCAGGACAAAAATCACAAATAATCAGGTTTTCCATCATGCTAGGACCCACAACGTGGAGACCGCCCTCAACTTAGATGGGTAGGCCATGTTTCCCAAAGGATGATTACAAAATCCCAAAGGAGTCATTTACGTTGCACTACCCCAAAGCAAATATCTCTATACAAACAACATAAGGACATCATAATAAAGGGACTTACAATCTTTTGCATTGCAAATTGTACCTCTTAGGAAAATGCTGCGATCAGCCAGCATAAGTGGAGGAAAATTCAACACTTGAGGACCATCTACTCGAAATTCCTAACATTTGATATGCCCTGAGGAAGGCCAGATGTAGCCCAGAAGTGACACCATGAACTGCGAATGTCCATGCTGATCCTGCACATATCCCTTCAGAAAGGTGGGGAGGTGGTGGGGGGAACCCACAGGAAATGATAATATCATTTAAAGCTTGGGCAAACTTAAGCACTGAGGTGTCTACCATGAGCTCTGGTGGGAGATTTCTCAGATGCTTGAGAGTTTTATCAGTTCAACAGTGCTGCAAGCCCATCTAGTATCTTTAATCTGATAACAAGCACATGGTATGGTGGTACAGTGGCTAGCCTCACAACATGAAATCTGACAACACCAGGTTTAAGTCCAACCACTAAGTTGCTGAGTAGAGACGTTGGTTTTTAAATCTGGTGTTGTCAGACTTAACATAGAACATAGAACAATACAGCACAGAACAGGCCCTTCGGCCTTCGATGTTGTGCCGACCAAAATAAAAAGCAATGCCCCTCCTAACTAAACCATTCCCTTCTCATCCATATACTTATCAACTAACCTCTTAAACGCCACCAAACTTGGCGCATCTACAACAGCTGCAGGCAGGGCATTCCACTCCCTAATCACTCTTTGAGTAAAGAACCTACCTCTGATATCCGTCCTATAACTCATACCCCTTAATTTAAAGTTGTGTCCCCTCGTGCTAGCACGAGGGGACTTCATTCTGTATTTACCCCAGTCCAATACTGGCATCTCTACATCATGACTAACCTCATAGCACCAGGGCCCGATTCAATTCTCGCCTTGGGTGACTGTGTGGCGTCTGCACATTCTCCTCATGTCTGCGTGTGTTTTCTTCAGATGCTCCAGTTTTCTTCCACAGTCCAAACATGTGAAGGTTAGGTGGACTGGCCATGCTAAATTGCCCTGTAGTGTTAGGGGGATTAGTATGGTAAATATGTGGGGTTGTGGGGATAGGGTCTGGGTGGGATTTCTGTTGGCGCTGGCTTGATGGGCCAAATGACCTCCTGCACTGTAGGGATTCTATGATTCTCTCTGGCCACTGGAATTGGGATCCTGGAATGTTTCCAACATTGGAGATCTGATTATTAACAATGATTCTTGTGTTTTATGTTATTATCACTGTCATATAATCATCCCCAATTCTTCATCCCATCACTTTGATCATTTTTTAGTTTCTTTGGCATTGTGGGCTCTGAACCCTCGCTTAGTAAGCTAACTGCAGAATAGAATCATAACATACCTATAGTACGGACAGAGGCCATTTGGCCCATTGAGCCAGAGATGGGATTATTATTGGGACAGGTCTGATAGGCAAAATGGCCTCTGTCTGTACTGTGGATTCTGAGCTTGCAGAGACAGTAGTCCCACCCAGGATATATCCCCGTAACCTCACATTTCCCCTGCTAATCCCCCTGACACTAAGGAGCAATTTAGCATGGCCTTTCCACGATTCTTCCACTTTGGTTTGTGGGCTATGAGACTGTAGTGTTAACCTTTAATTTATTTTTGCACAGATATACTGCCTGACTTGATCAGTATCCCCAACACACATCTGTTTTTGTTCCAGGGCTGAGGGAGGCACAGTGTTTTATGGTTTAGGTTTCCCTGTGGATGTAACTTGCCATCATTTTGCTTTGAAGATTGACGGAGATAGACTTTGGCTGATGACAGCAAGGCATCGTGGAAAATGATTAAACCCATCAATAAGCAGTGTTCGGTTTCATCTGCAGTTTGAGTAACTTGGGAATAAACAGAAAATCCTGGGTTGGGCATCAATTGGAACATAATAAACACATGTTGAGTATTTTATTTACATAAAGATTTCCTCAATCAGTTATCCACTTTAGAGAGTATATGACCACACAAAACAAATATACTTTATTTAGGTAAATGTAAGATAGGATGGTTGAAGAGCATTTATGACTGAGATATGAGAGATTTAGGGGATTTGAAAAGTGCAATTAGATATACCTGGCATGTGCATGATTCTAGATGCTAATTAGAAACTTGGTGCATTGATTAATTAAGGCTATAAAAGATACACTTTCACAGACTCTGTTAGTGAACACAAAATTTATTAATGAGAATTGTATAGCAGCCTCATTGAAATTGTAGAAATCCTATAATGCAGAAGCCAGCCAATTCTCCCAAAATGTCTCATTGCCTCTTTCACCATGAGGTGATTCCACACTGAATCCTGATTGATCACGTGGGCCAGTTGACTCTTACTCTGTTGTGTTGCTCTTAAAGGGATAATCATCACATTCCTCCCCTTTAAACCTGTTGTACAATCCTCAATAACTAATTCACTCAGTCTTACATATTCACAAAACTTCATATACATAAGTTGGACAATTAAAAGTTGAATCTTTGAGTGGGTTGTCTCTCTCTTGTCTAGCAGCATAATTTTATTGCCTGAGATGCTTCCATAGGATCGATGTTAAGAGGACAGGCAATAATGGCTGCCTCTTCTGGTACAGGTGATTCATCACAATTTGCTTCCATGGAGATATTGGTTATGCTGATAACAGGTTTATCAGGTACTTTGATGCTTACAGATTTGAAAACATGTCTTCAAGGCAAGAGTGACTGACTGGAGCATCTTTCTACCCTCAAGCGATCCATGCATTTACAAGCCATCCATCCCTCCATATCTGCTCAATATGAAAGAGATTTGGGCTTACAGATAATAATTCTGAGAATCCCAACTTGATCCACTGCAGAAGCGTCTCTCATATCATTTACCATAAATGATCGTGCAGCACCATGTGAATCATGGCTTATTTTCTGATTACTTTGGCTGGCTTCCCCTCTCCCAGGAAAATTTGGAAATACAATACTCAATTTCATTCTGAGATGACATTTCGTTTGTAGTTCTGCTGGTGGAACTCCCAATTTTCATATGTTAATGGTATGATAGCAAAAGAGGAATCATGAGATTTTGATCTCCATGTTTTCTCTAACAGTTTCCTCAGGCCATACTTAAGTTTGGACAGTTCTCTCAGCTAGTCTGTTTGATGCTGGGTGGTAAAATGCAGTTCAACATCGTTGAGAGCGGTAAAGTGTTGAAACTCAGCTCTTGTGAATATGGTGCCCTTGTCTGATACCATGAATTCAGTTAATCCATGAGTTGAAAAGCATTGGTATAATCTTTCGATGGAGCATGCAATGTAGGTTACTTCACCTCAAAAATGCCCAACCATTTTGAGTGGGCACCAATCATGGGAAAAACATTGTGCCCAAGAATGGACCAATATATCTATTATGAATTCATACCCATGGCCAGTCAGGCCATTCCCAAGGGTTCAGTGGGGCTGCAGCCAGAAACTTTTGTTGCAGTTGGCACAGTTGACAGTGGCTGACTCACTTCTCATTATCATCATCAATACCAGTCCAACACACTTAACTCGTGGCAAGCATCTCCACCTTAGAGATGCCAGGGTAAGAGTTGTGTAATTCAGTTAGGAATAGCTTTCTGTCTGGTATGCTCTTCCTCCCCAGAATATGATGCCATCCTGACAACTCAATTCATTTTTGGAGTTAAAGAATGATTTCATTTCCTCAGAAACTGGCTCATTTACCCATCCTATAATATTTTGTCTCTCACTTTGGACAGAAGTGGATCTCGATTGGTCCAGATCCTGACAATGTGTCCAAAAAATTTAATGTCATGATGATTTCTTGTGGTACACATGTGATACCTTCTTACAAGTGTAGGAAGTTCAGAGCATCCACATTTGCCTGTGTACATTTCAGGTCGGTGCCTGGAACTATATTCATAGGCGGACAGAATTAACATCCATCATTGATTTCTTGCCAAGGCAACCAGCAAGATGGCCTTGGGTATCTTTGAAGAGGTCCCAGAACAGTTTGTGGTCAGAAAGAAAGGGACTGGTCCCGCCCACTATAGGAATCATAACAGGTGGGACAGAATATTTGATGGGTCATTTAAAGGTCCACTGACCTCAGGAAGGAATTTCTAGCCTTGGGATGTGTGCAGCTGGAAAATCCCACCAAAGTATCTACCGTGTACATATCAGTGGAATTTCTTGACACCAAAGACTGTGTGACCGCAGGATGGCTGGAATGAGATACCCTGCGGATATTCAGGGCTCTTGAATTTGGCCAGGGTGGATGGTGTATCTAGTTGTTGACATTGGGCGTATATGAGGAGTGACAGATTGCAGAATTGTTCAGACAGATGGATGGCAGAGCTTCAAGAGAAACATCAGCCAAAATAGAACTTGTTTATTAAGTAAAAATGTGTAATTGCTAATGAATCACGCTTAATGAATCCAGTAAACAGTCATCGTCAATAAAAGGAGTAGTTCTCAGCAAATGACATCTTTAACAAATCCATTAACTCATTACCATTGTTGGGGAAAGGTCCTCTATTAAAAAGTACACTTGTGGGCACAATGGGGAGGTGTGTCAGATTGAATTAGCTTAAACTTAACTTAAACAGAGGTGAGGATATGTTTCTTCACCCAAAGAGTGGTGACCCTGTGGAATTCATCACCACAGGAGGTAGTTAATGCCAAAACATTGAATGTATTCAAGAGGCGACTGGATATAGCACTTGGGGTGAATGGGATCAAAGGTTATGGGGACAAAGCAGGATTAGGCTATTGATCAACCATGATCAGAATAAATGGCAGAGCAGGCTTGAAGGGCCAAATGGCTGCCTCCTGCTCCTATCTGCTACGTTTCTATGTAAACAGGTTCTGATGACACACAAAACTCTGTTGGAGCTGCCTCACATGCCATTTGCAGTTTAGCTGCCAGTTTCTCCTCTGGAGTCTTGCAGTGCCCAGGTGGCACTGAAGAGGACATCACAATGCCCACCGTACCCAAGGCTATCTTCAACCATTAGTTGCTGCAGAAGCAAAAATGCATAATCAGTCATTGTAGTAAATCCTGATTTAATTTTATTTTGTGATTCATTTGGTTTGATTAGACCTTGAGTAAAACCCCCTATTTATTATTGTCACAAGTAGGCTTACATTAACACTGCAAGAAAGTTACTACAAAAATTCCCTAGTTGCCACGCTCTGGTGCCTGTTCAGGTACACTGAGGGAGGATTTATCATGGCCAATTCACCTAACTAACTCATCTTTCAAACTGTGGGAGGAAACCAGACCAAACCCACACAGCCACGGGGACAACATGCAGACTGCACATAAATAGTGACCCAAGCCAGGAATCAAACTAGGATCTGTGCTGCTATGAGGCAACAGTGCTAACCATTGTGCCACCTTGCTGGTTGAGATTGAGTGTGAACTTGTGGTTTGATGTCCTTGCTGGTGTCACTGATATACCCCATGCCTACCAATTAAAACAGTCCTAAAGATTAACTTTTCAAAGTGATATTGGGCTGATGAACCTCCTTGTGTATGTTTAAAGATGAAAATCTTTCATGAATGATGATCGGCTTTAATAGTCCATTAATTCATAGAACATAGAACATAGAACAATACAGCACAGAACAGGCCCTTCGGCCTTCGATGTTGTGCCGACCAAAATAAAAAGCACTGCCCCTCCTAACTAAACCATTCCCTTCTCTTCCATATACTTATCAACTAACCTCTTAAACGCCACCAAACTTGGCGCATCTACAACAGCTGCAGGCAGGGCATTCCACTCCCTAATCACTCTTGAGTAAAGAACCTACCTCTGATATCCGTCCTATAACTCATACCCCTTAATTTAAAGCTGTGTCCCCTCGTGCTAGCTTTCTCCATCCTAGGAAAAAGGCTATCACTGTCCCACCTATCTAAACCTCTAATCATCTTATATGCTTCAATAAGATCCCCTCTTAGCCGCCTCCTTTCTAACGAACACAACCTCAAATCCTTCAACCTCTCTTCATAGGACCTGCCCTCCATACCAGGCAACATCCTAGTAAACCTCCTCTGTACCCTCTCCAATGCCTCCACATCTTTCTTAGAATGTGGCGACCAGAACTGCACACAATACTCCAAGTGCGGCCGCACTAGAGTTTTGTACAGCTGCAACATGATGCTGCGGCTCCTAAATTCAATCCCCCTACCAATAAAAGCTAAGACTCCATAAGCCTTCTTAACAACTTTATCCACTTGACTGCCTAATTTCAGGGATCTATTGACACATACACCAAGATCCTTCTGTTCCTCAACACTATTAAGAGCCCTACCATTAGCCCTATACCCTACACATTTATTGTTCCTGCCAAAGTGCATTACCTCACACTTTTCCACATTAAACTCCATTTGCCACCTCTCGGCCCAGCTCTGCAACTTGTCCAAGTCTCTCTGTAAACTATAACACCCCTCTTCACTATCTACCACTCCACCGACTTTAGTGTCATCTGCAAATTTACTAATCCATCCTTCAATACCCTCATCCAGATCATTTATAAAAATTCAAACAGCAGGGGCCCCAAAACAGACCCCTGAGGTACACCACTTGTCACCGAAGTCCACGATGAATATCTCCCATCAACCACCACCCTCTGTCTTCTACCTGCCAGCCAATTCCTAATCCAATTAGCTAAATCACCCTCTATTCCACACATCTGCATTTTCTGTAGAAGTCTTCCATGGGCCACCTTATCAAAAGCCTTACTAAAGTCCATAATTCCTTTAATTCAAACAAATAACTGCTTAATTTCAGAAAACTAGAGGTAGGTCATCAGGTACTGACTTGTGCTGAGCAGCTTAAAACTAAAATTAAGTTTGGCAGCCAAATAAAAGGTTTGTTTCTAAAGGAATGCCTGGCAAAAGAATAAAGTGCATCCAATAGCATATTATTTTGAGCTGTTGATTACTGGAATGGCAAACTAAAGAAATAGTACATGGAAAGGGAGATGGTAGTGTAGTGGTATTGCCACTGGGTTAGTAATCCAGAGACCCAGAATGATGTCCTGGGGACCCTGGTTCAAGTCCTGCCACAGCAGATAGAGAAATTTGAGTATAAAATCAAAATACCTGGAATTAAAAGTCCAATGATGGCCATTGTTGTTTAAAATTTATTTTTCCTAAGTTTAGAAAAGAGAGAGAGAGGATCCCATAGAAACAAATAAAGTTCTACCAGGGTTAGACAAGGTAGATTCAGAAAGAATGCTCTCAGTGGTAGGGGAGTTCAGAGCTGGAGTTTGAGGATAAGGGGTAAACAGTTTAGAACTGAGGTGAGCAGGTGAACATGTGGAATTCACTACCACAGAATGTAGTTGAGGCCAAAACGTCTTATTTCAAGAAGAAATCAGATCAAGCTCTTAGGGCTAAAGGGATCAAGTATTTGGGGGTGGGGGGGGGGGTTGTGTGGGGAGAGGGGGAATCAGGATATTGAATTTGATGATCAGCCATGATCAAAATGAATGGTGGAGCAATCTGGAAGGGCTGATTGGTCTACTCCTGATTAGAGTTCCTTCATTTCTATGTTTCTAAATTGAAATTCCAATGCTTGAAGTTATTTCTGTACAATACCAGCAGAATCACTGTAGGATCTTGAATATGCTGAAGTATGTAATTGCTTGAATACATGTATCTTTGACCAAATTTCTGGACATCTTCTTGAAATGACAAGAAGGTTTGCGTATTTAGGGAAAAGGCAAGTTAAAAATAAGTGTCAAAAAACACATAAGATCAACAATAAAAGTGTTGAGTTCTTTAGGAAGCATCTTCCATAAATTCCTCAAGTTGTGTATAATCTAACAACATTAGACAGGAAAGATACGGAAAGAATGTTCCCAGTGGTGGGGGGAGTCCAGAACTCTGTCATAGTTTGAGGATAAGGAGTAAATGTTTTAGGACTGAGGTGAGGAGAAATTCATGGAATTCACTGCCACAGAAAGTAGTTGAGCCCAAAACATTGTCTGATTTCAAGAGTAAATTGGATATAGCTCTTGAGACTAAAGGAATATGGGGAGGAAGGCAGGATCAAGATATTGAATTTGATGATCAGCCATGATCAGAAGGACTCGAAGGGCCGAATGGCCTACTCCTATTACGTTTTTGTAGCCACACATATTAGGAAAGGTATATTCAAAGATCCAGAATATATAGGAGCTGAGTGCAACTCACAATGATAATGAAGTTCCAAAGGACGATGACCAGAATTGTTTTGTTTAACTTTATTTATTTGTCTCACAAGTAGGCTTACATTAACACTGCAATGAAGTTACTGTGAAAATCCCCTAGTCACCACACTCTGGCACCTGTTCGGATATACTGAGGGAGAATTTAGCATAGCCAATGCACTTAACCAGTATATCTTTTGGACCATGAGAGGAAACTGGAGCATCTGGAGGAAACTCACGCAGACACAGAGAGAATGTGCAGACTCCATACAGTGACCCAAAAGGGAAGCAAACCTGGGCCTCTGGTGCTGTGAGGCAGCAGTGCGAACCACTGTGTCCTTATGGATGTCAGTTGTGTTTTTCTATTTGACGAATGCACAAAACCGTATCAACTGTCATGTGGGCTTTACTTAGCACGGTTGTTGTGTGGCTATTTGTGATTTATGCGGTTCTTGATTTGACCAAGCGAAGCATCGCCTTGTAAATCAGGATATGCTCAGCTGAGTTGCAGATTCTATTTCTGTAAAACAAAAATTGTCAAGCTGTATTGTTCCATCTTTTCTCTGCACCATGGGCTGTTATTAAATCCACTTCAAGTTATTCCGAGGATGGTAAATGCTTCGTTAAGATAACATCTCTTGTTATATCTCTTGGTGACGGACAGATCACAACATTCAGACTCTCAGGTTTGCATGTGTGGAAAATACCATTGCAATTTCCAAATGGATTATATATCAAAGACTGCTTTCTCTTTTTGATCTTGACAGTGACAACTGTGTTTGTTCAGCCATTTAGTTCCATAAAGCCATAAAGCAGTTGACTTTAATTGACCTGTGTGAGTGAATCTATCAAAGGCATCTCCTCACCCAAAATGCAGAGAGAAGCCCATACAGCAAGGGAATTGAGCAGAACTAGTCTTTACAGTGTATTATATATCACAGCTCATTAACAGCCTGTCATGTGTAATAGTGAATTATGTGCACTTTAACACGAGGGGTCAGGAGTTCCTCAAAATGCACGGTAGTCAGTGTGATGTAACTTTAGGGCATCTCAGTGGTCTGTCCTTCCCTGTTTTAATGCATTTCCTGTAGGAATCCACATGCACTTGGACAAACCAGAGCCTGGAGGCTTGGATACCTTTCCACTGACAGTGACCACATACCCTGAGGCCTCACAGAATGAATGTCCACTCTGCTGCTTTCTCTGTAAGCCACTGAAAATGATGGAATTCTCAACAAGCCACTATCACGATGAGCTGAGATTCTGAATTACGTAGAAACATAAAGTAGGAGCAAGAGAAGGCCATTTCGCCCTTTGAACCTACTCCATCATTCATTAAGATCGTTACTGATCATCCAACTCAATGGCCTGATCCCACCTTCCTCCCACATCCTCTGATCCCTTTCACCCTGAGAGCTATATCTAATTGCTTCTTGATAACATGCAATGTTTCGACCCCAACTGCATTCCGTGGCTGCAAATTCCAAAAGTTGACTACTCTTGTCTAAAGAGATTTCTCTTCATCTCAGTCCAAAAAGGTTTATCCCTGCATTGTTACACTGTGATCCCTGGTTCTGAATTCCTCCATTATCGGGAACATCTGTCCTGTTTCTACCCTGAATAGTCCTGTTAGAATTTATAGATTTGAGATTTTCGCCCCCTTCATTCTTCTGAACCACCTCGAATATCATCATAACTGACTCAATCTGTTCTCTTATATCAGTCAGTTAACTAGCCTTGCTTGTGTATAAAATGTTTATTAATATTGGGAATACACATAACAGCACAAGTTTATGCTCTTTTAAATGGTTTTTTAAACCCAGAACTTGCACCACTTGCAGTAACCAGACATTTTATTGATAGCATTGTACATTACTGCACTTACTTTCTGGTCCTCACACTTTGGTGGTTTAGCCTTTCATGCTCCATCTCAAGCTCCATCTTCAAGTTCCGCACACATGAGAATGGCCTCAGCTGGGATCTTGGGTTCATGTCACACTATCTGTGACCCCCACAAACTGCCTGGACTTAGAAAATCTCACTAACTTTTCTGTCTGGAAATAATATACATCTTTTTAACCCTGTACTTAGTGTCTCTTCACTCACATTGTCTGTACCTTTAAGACTTGATTAGTTGTAAAGACTCACATTCCAATCATTATTCATGTAAATTGAATTTGTTTTTATATGCCCTGTTTGTGATCAGAACTCCCACCCACCTGATGAAGGAACAGCCAGTTCTGAAAGCTGGTGGCGTTTGTTACAAATAAACCTGTAGGATGCTTCCACGTTGCATGGTTTGCGCCCCCACCTGCAATGATTCACAGGTGGGCGGTGCAAGTTCCCAATGGCATGGTGGTTAGCACTGCTGCCTCACAGCACCAGGGATCCAGGTTCGGTTCCTAGCTTGGGTCACTGTGTGGAATTTGCACGCTCTCCTTGTGTGTGCATGGGTTCCTTCTGGGTCCTCTGGTTTCCTCCCAAATATGTGTATTAGTGAATCGGCCATGCTAAATTCTCCATCGGTGTATCTGAACGGGTGCCAGAGTGAGGCATTTTCACAGTAACTTCATTGCAGTGTGAAGGTAAGCTTATTTGTGACACTAATAAATAAACTTTAACTTATGTTTTCTTAGTTTATCCTTGCGTCAAATGCTATCGTCTTACCAGTTTTGTAGGAAAGGAAAAATGTTAAAGCATTAGCAAATATGAACCTTCATATTGATGTTATAATTAATGCATTGCTTTTCTTTAACTCCCTTTCATTAATGCCAAAATTACATAACAGGGACTTAGAAAGAAGGTCACGGAAACTGTGGAGGTAATTGTTCTCAGATTTCACTCGCACCTTTGTAAAATATAAAATATATAAAATAAATAATATTGTAATGGAAATTTAAATTTTTTACACTTTTCATGGGTTGTGGATGTCACTGGTCAGGTCAGCTTTTTATTGTCCATCCCTAATTGCCCTTGAAAAGGTGGTGATGAGACTCCTTTTCAAACCACTGCAACCAATCTGGTGCAGGTACACCCACTGCTGTTAGGAACAATTTCCAGGATTTTAACCCAGTGACAGTGAAGGAACAATAAAATATTTCCAAGTCAGGATGGTGTGCGATTTGAAGGGGAACTTGTAGCTGACACTCTGCTTGTGTCTGCTGCCCTTGTCCTTCTAGCTGGTAGAGGTTGTGGGTTTGGAAAGTGTTGCCAAAGAAACCTTGGTGAGTTGCTGCAATGCATCTTATAGATAGTACAATAGGATGCTGTTGTGCATGTTGGTGGAGAGTGTGAATGTTTATGGTAGTGAATTTAGCATTTAGTGGGGCAAGCAACAAACAAAGAAATAGCTGATGCATGTAAAACTAGTATAGCGATTATCTCAAGGGATTTTAATTTACAAGTCAATTGGTCAAAACAGGCAGCCTTGAGGAAGAATTCATAGAACCTATCTGCAATAGTTTCATTGAATAGAATATAATGGAACCTACGAGGGAGAAAGCTATCCTAGATCTGGTACTATATAATGAGGCAGGAATAATTAATGATTTCACAATTAAGGATCTCAATAGGAGCGAACACAGTATGATTGAATTTAAAATACAGATGGAAGGTAAAATCCAATACCAGTGTCTTGTGCTTAAACAAAGGAGACCACAATGAGATGAGAGAGGAGTGGGGTGAGGTAGACTGGGGGCAAAGACTTTATGGTGGAACAATTGAGGAACAGTGGACGGCTTTCAAACAATATTTCACAGTGCTCAGCAAAAGTATAAACCAATGGAAAGAAAAAACTGTAGGAAAAGGGATAATCAGCCATGGATATCTAAGGAAATCAAGGAGGGTATTAAATTGAAAGAAAATGCATACAAAGTGGCAAAGATTAGTGGAAAAGCAGAGGATTTGGAAATCTTTGAAGATCAACAGAAAATCATGAAAAATGCTGTAAAGAAGAGTAAGATAGATTGAGAGTAAATTAGCTCAGAATATAGAAACAAAGAAAAAGTTTCTACAAAAGTATAAAATGAAAGACTGGCTAAGGTAAATTTAGAGGATGAGAAGGGGGATTTAATAGTGAGAATGCTGAGGCATTAAACAAATATTTTATATCTGTCTTCACAGTCGAAGATACAAATAACATGCCAAAAATTGATGACAGGAAGACTATGGCAGATGAAGATCTAGACACTATCATTATCATGAAAGACGTAGTGTGGCACAAGCTAATGGGGTGCAAGGTAAACAAGGCTTCTGGCTCTGATTGAATACATGCCAGGATACTGAGAGAGATGACAGGAGAAATAGCAAATGTGCTCATGATAATTTATCAAAATTCGCAGGACTCTAGGGCAATTCCAGCAGATTGGAAAACAGCAAATGTGACACCACTGTTTAAAAATGGAGGTAAATAAAAGGCAGGTAATTATAGGCTGGTTAGCTTAACTTCTGTAGTAGGGGAATTGCTTAAATCTATCATCAGGGAAGAAATAGCGAGATATCTGGATAGCAGTTGTCCCATTGGACAGATGCAGCATGGATTCATGCAGTGCAGGTCATGCTGAACTCATTTACTGGAATTCTTTGAGGACATTACAAGTGCATGGACAATGGGGAACTGGTGGATGTGGTTTATCTGGATTTTCAGAAGGTGCCACACAAAAGGCCTCTGAATAAGATAAGGGTGTGTGGTGTTATGGGTAATGTATTAACATGGGTAGAGAATTGTTCAACTAACAGAAAGCAAAGAGTGGGGGTAAATGGGGGTTTTTCTGGTTGGAAATCAGTGACTAGTGGTGTGTTGCAGGAATCAGTGTTGGGATTGCAATTGCTTACAATTTCCATAAATGATTTGGAGTTGAGGACCAAATGTAGAGTCAAAGTGTGCAGAAGACATTTTTATTGGAATAACAGCAAAATGGACTATTATTTAAATGTTGCAAAATTGTTACAAGAGGGATCTGGGTGTCCTTGTGCATGAATCACAATAAGTTGTTTTGTGGTGCAGCAGGTAATTAAAAAGTCAAATAGAATTTTGTCTTTCATTGTTAGAGAGATCGAGGTTAAAAACAGCGAGGTTATGTTGCAGCTGTATAAGGTGTTAGTGAGGCCACACCTGGGGTACTGTGTACAGTTTTGGTCTCCTTACTTGAGAAAGGATATACTGGCACTGGAGAGGATGCAGAGGAGATTCACTAGGATGGTTCCAGAGTTGAGGGTGTTGGCTTATGAGGAGAGACTGAATAAACTGAGATTAAACTCATCGGAATTTAGAAGAATGATGGAGGATCTTACAGGAACATCTAATGACGGAAATAGATAAGATAGAAGCCAGGAGGTTGTTTTTGCTGGCAGGTGAAACTAGAACTTGGGGGCATGGCCTCAAAATAAGGGGGAGCAGATTTAGGACTGAGTTGAGGAGAAATTTCTTCACCCAAAGGATTGTGAATCTGTGGAATTCTCCTGCCCAGTGAAGGAGTTATGCTACCTCATTGAATGTGTTTAAGGCAGAGATAGATTTTTGAACGTTAAAGGGATTAAGGGCTATGGTGATCAGGTGGGTAAGTGGAGCTGAATCCATGAAAAGATCAGCCATGATCTTATTGAATGGTGGAGCAGATGGCCAACTCCTGCTCCTAATTATGTTCTTATATTGGCTTGACTAAAATGTGGATGCATCATTAAAGAAACCTTGCATCAAAATGTGTGACAGTACTATGATAGGGTACACTTGTGGTAACCTTGCCCCTTTAAGGGTGCAATCCTTGAGGACCATGTGATCAGGCCAGACATTTTGGAGAGGTTGTACAGGAAGCTGAGTTAATTGGGAGTAAAGGCCCATGTCCTGGTTCACAGAATCATAGAATCACAGTGCAGAAGAGGCCCTTCAGCCCATCAAGTCTGCACCGAATCATTAGAAGCATCTGAACTCGCACCTAATCTCACTTTGCCAGTCTTGAATGTTGTGACGTGCCAGGCTCTCATCTAGAAACTTTATAACGATATGAAGCGACCTCCTCTACCACCTTCCTAGGCAGCGCATTCTGGACAATCACCGTCCATTGGGTAAAAAAGTTTTTCCTCACAATTTCCCCCAAAACTCTTAACTCTCACCTTGAACTTATGCCCCCTCGTGACTGACCCTTCAACTAAGGGGAATGGATGTTTCTTATCCACCCTGTCCCTCTTCTTGATCAGATTCTGTCTTCTCTGCTCCAGTCAAAACAACTCAGGCCTACCCAATCCCCCTCCATAACTTTATTATATCCCCGACACCATCCTGGTGAATCTCTTCTGCACCCCCTCCAATGCCATCACATCATTCCTATAATATGGCAAACAGAACTGTACGTAGTGTTCTAGCTGTGGCCTCACCAAGGTTCTATAGAACTCCGAAATAACTTGAACCAATATTTTGAATCTACATGACCCTTCATCAGAACTCTGATCTTCTGATGAAGAGTCATCTAGGTTCCAAATGTTGGCTCTATTCTCTCCCCACAGGTGCTGTCAGATTTGCTGAGATTTTCTAGTATTTTCAGTTTTTGTTTCAGATTCCAACAGCTGCGGCATTTTGCTTTTATCCATCATGATTTCCCCGCTTTTGCAATCTATGCCCCGACTGATAAAGGCAAGTGTCCCAGATATGTTTCTTACCACCCTACTAACATGCCTTTCCCTTTCAGGGATCTGTGAACAAACATGCTCTTTATTCCAAAGAACTTCCGAGTGTCCTGCTGTTCATTGAGTACCTCCTTGTCAAATTATTCTTTCCATACTGTATCACCTCACACTTTTCAGAGAAGGACCTCAGTTGGAGCCAGAGAGGGGAAGTGAGTAGACATGTATTGAAATTCTGTCAAACCCTTCATGGTATATTTATAAACATTGATGCTAATAAACATAGAACATTACAGCGCAGAACAGGCCCTTCGGCCCTCGATGTTGCGCCGACCAATTAGGAACAAGCAGTGACCCTCTAACCTAAACCATTCCCTTTTCATCCATAAACTTATCTACTAACCTCTTAAACGCCACCAAACTTGGCGCATCTACAACTGCAGCAGGCAGGCCATTCCATACCCTTACCACCCTCTGGGTAAAGAACCTACCTCTGACATCTGTCCTAAAACCACAACCCCTTAATTTAAAGCTATGTCCCCTCGTGCTAGCTTTCTCCATCCTAGGAAAAAGGCTATCACTGTCCACCCTATCTAAACCTCTAATCATCTTATATGTTTATAAGGTCTCGTCTTAGCCGCCTTCTTTCTAACGAAAACAACCTCAAATCCCTCAGCATCTCTTCATAAGACCTGCCTTCCATACCAGGCAACATCCTGGTAAACCTCCTCTGTACCCTCTCCAATGCCTCCACATCTTTCTTATAATGCGGGGACCAGAACTATACACAATACTCCAAGTGCGGCCGCACGAGAGTTTTGTACAGTTGCAACATGACGTTGCGGCTCCGAAATTCAATCCCCCTACCAATAAAAGCTAAGACTCCGTATGCCTTCTTAACAACCTTATCGACTTGATTGCCAACTTTCAGGGATCTATGCACACATAAACCAAGATCCCTCTGTTCATCAACACTATTAAGAGTCCTACCATTAGCTCTATACTCTACACATTTGTTATTCCTGCCAAAGTGAATTACCTCATACTTTTCCACATTAAACTCCATTTGCCACCTCTCGGCCCAGCTCTGCAACTTGTCCAAGTCTCTCTGCAAACTATAACACCCCCTCTTCACTATCTACCACTCCACCGACTTTAGTGTCATCTGCAAATTTACTAATCCATCCTTCAATACCCTCATCCAGATCATTTATAAAAATTACAAACAGCAGGGGCCCCAAAAACAGATCCCTGAGGTACACCACTAGTAACCGAACTCCACGATGAATATCTCCCATCAACCACCACCCTCTGTCTTCTATCTGCTTGCCAATTCCTAATCCAATTAGCTAAATCACCCTCTATCCCATACATCTGCATTTTCTGCAGAAGCCTTCCATGGGCCAACTTATCAAACGCCTTACTAAAGTCCATATATACCACATCAACTGCCTTACCCCCATCCACCTCTTTGGTCACTTTTTCAAAAAACTCAATGAGGTTATTAAGGCACGACCTACCCTTCACAAAACCATGCTGACTATCCCCAATCAATTCATTTCTCTCTAAATAACTATAAATCCTATCCCTAATAATTCTCTCCAATACTTTGCCCACAACGGAAGTAAGACTCACTGGCCTATAATTCCCTGGAAGGTCTCTCTTCCCCTTCTTGAACAATGGGACCACATTCGCTATCCTCCAGTCTTCCAGCACTATACCTGTAACCAACGATGACCTGAAGATCAGAGCCAGAGGCTCTGCAATCGCCTCTCTCGCCTTCCAGAGAATCCTAGGGTAAATCCCGTCCGGCCCAGGGGACTTATCTAACTTCAAACACTCAAGAATATCTAGCACATCCTCCTTATCTACTTCAATACTTTCCAGTTTGCAACCCTGTATCCCAGTGTTCTCCACAACTACATTTACATCTCCCTGCGTGAATACCGAAGAGAAATATTTGTTCAATGCCTCTCCAATCTCTTCAGGCTCCACACACAACTTCCCACTGCTGTCCATGACTGGCCCTAATCTTGCCCTAACCAATCTTCTATTCTTAACATATCTAAAGAAAGCTTTAGGATTCTCCTTGATCCTATCAGCCAAAGTCGTCTCGTGTCCCCTTTTAGCTCTCCTCAACTCACTCTTTAGCTCCCTCCTGGCTAATCCATAGCTATCCATTGCACTAACTGAGCCTTCAAGCCTCATCCTGACATAAGCCTGGATGGTTTATAAATCAGTTTTTGCTTGAAGCCACAATATATCTGAGTCATGTTTCTGTGCAAGATTTACCACAACATGGAAAATTTTCCATACTTTAATGTGGAAAAATAATGTTTAATTTGAAAGTTAATTTGCTCTTGTAACTGAAATAAAGGAAATAAATTGCAATGATTATCTTCTTGCCTGTATTAAATTGTCCTTAAAAAAAAAATAGAACAACTGGTAACAGGGCCTCGCTCATTGCTATTTTTATCATTGGCATATACCATGTTTCCATTCCCAACATAACTGTATTTATGACAGTCATCAACAATTAGTGAGTTAATATGAAAGGAGCTTAAGTGAAAATTTACGATCCTTTCATTGTTAACCTTGCTACATCACATGGCTATGTCCATACATGGTAGAACGCTAAGCAAATTCTCCAGCTATGAGACCCTGTCACATCAACTGTATCTGTTGCCCAAATTGTGATGCATTGTTTCAGGGAACAATTAATCCCATCGGAAAGCAGAGGGGACACTCACTTCAGTCACGGAGTGGCACAAAGCCCCTCTAATCCACATGTCTGAGGAGAGATTGAATTGTTTAGGCCTGTACACTCTGGAAATGAGAAGAATGAGGGGAGATCAAATTGAGGTATACAAGGTAGATAAAATAGACATAGAGTGGAGCCTTCTGCTGGTGGAATTCTTCTGCCATTCTAGGACAAGAGGTCATAGTCTTTGGGTAAGGGGTAGCAAATTTAAAACAGAATTGAGGAGGAACTACTTCTCCCAGGGAGATGTGATACTGTGGAATTTGCTACCCCAAAGTGTGGTGGATGCTAGGACAATGAATAAGTTTAAGGAGGAGTTAAACATTTTTAAATGGTAATGGGTTGGAAGGTTATGGAGAGAAAGCAAAAAAATGGTGATGAGGAGCATATCAGCCATGATCGAATGGCAAAGTGGACTTGATGGACCAAATGACCTAATTCTGCTCCTATATCTTATTGAACTTATGTATGATCTTGATCTTGGGCTGCACAGTGGTTAGCACTGCTGCCTCTCAGCATCAGGGACCCGGGTTCAATTCCCTCTTGGGTCACTGTCTGTACGGAGTCAGCATGTTCTCTCTTCTGCGGTGGATCTCCTCCTGCAATCTGAAAGATGTGCTGGTTAGGTGCATTGTTCATGCTAAATTCTCTCTCAATGTACCTGAACTGGCGCTGGAATGTGGCGATGAGGAGATTTTCACAGTAACTTCATTGCAGTCTTAATGTAAGCCTTTGTGTGACAATAATAAATAACTGGAGTGTTTTGCTCCAGTTGAGATTAATTTCCTTCATGAATTTGTAATTAAATAGGAAACAAGACAAAAATCTGTATTACAATGAGATCAGAGGAACCTGTCTCCAGATGCAAGTGAGCCTTTTAGAAGCAGAGTGATCACGCTCACACACTTGGCGACAATGCTTGAATTCACTTTGCTTTTGGGAGAAGGAGTAGCTTTCAAAAGACTCAATGCATTCAATCTACAACCCCCATAAGCACGCAAACAGCATTTGATATTGATACCTGCGAATTTATAGGAGTCAGTTTTGTGGTCTATATTATCAATATTGTTCAGGTTGACTAAGTGTGGCATCAAGATATTTTCAACACTGTTCACAAGCCCTCAGATAGTAATGCTGTCCGTTCCTGCATGCAGCAAGACTTGGATAAGATCTAGGATTAGACCGATTAGTGGGCAGGAACATTCACAACACACCAGTGTCAGGCGCCAACCATCTTTAACACCAGGATATGACATGATCACACCCCCTTGATATTCAGTAGTATCAGGTAAGTGTAATCTGTTTCCACTGGTAGGCCTACCGTGCTGCTGATACTGTGCTGATTGCAATGTATTTGTGAGAGTGCATTGCAAACTACCAAAAATACTCATTGATATGTAAGTTTGATTCTTATTGGCCAAAGACTATGTGAAAAAAATTGTTTAAAACAACTTGCATATGTTGTGATCCACAGAAGCTTTCAGTGATGATTGAGTGGTCTATGTAGAGGAAAAGGTTGGGAACTGCTGCAATATAATGTAGTAACTTGCCCTTTGATCTCAACATTTTAACATGCATTCTTTTGATTCGATTTTTTTTAAAATTTGATTTATTACTGTCACATGTATCAGTGAAAAGTATTGTGAACTAACAGACAAAACATACTATTCGTAGAGAAAGAAAGGAGATAATGGAGGATGTAGTATTACAGTCATCACTAGGGTGTAGAGAATGATCAACTTAGTGTAAGGTAGGTCCATTCAAAAGTCTGATGGCAGCAGGGAAGAAGTCGTTCTTGAGTCATGACCTCAGATTTTTGTATCCTTTTCTCTGGGACGCTGCCCCTTTTGGATATTTAGCAGTTTTAGCAACATCTCGTAGAATTCCTGCAGTAAAAAAAGGCAATTTGATCCACCTCACCTGCATCAACAACAATCCCATCTAGTCCCTATTTCCCTAGCCCATGTATTTACCTTGCTAATCCTGACACTAAGGGGCAATTAAGCATGGCCAATCCATCACACATCTTTCATCTGTAGGAGAAACCAGAGTACAGTGGCACAGTGGTTAGCACTGCTGCCTCACAGTGCCAGGGACCAGGGTTCGATTCCTGGCTTGGGTCACTGTCTGCATGAAATTTACATGCTCTCCTTCTGTCTGTGTGGGTTTTCTGTGGGTGCTCTGGTGTCCTCCCACAGTCTGAGAGATGTATTGGTTAAGTGCATTGACCCAAACAGGTGCAGCAGCGTGGCAACTCGGGGAATTTCACAGTAACTTCATCGCAGTGTTAAGCCTTACTTGTGACTAATATGTAAATAAAAATAAGTAAACTTTAGGCATGGGGAGAAAGTGCAACTTCACACATATGGAGATGTCAGTGCTGGATTGGGGTAAACACAGTAAGAACTCTCACAACACCAGGTTAAAGTCCAACAGGTTTTTTTGGTAACAAAAGCCACTAGTTTTCGGAGCGCTTCTCCTTCGTCAGGTAAGTGGGAGTTCCGTTCACAAGGCTCAAAGACAAACTGAATTCATAAAATAATGGTTGTTATTACTCTCACATTCCAACCATTATTTTGTAACTGAGTTTGTGTCTTTATGTGGCATGTTTGTGAACAGAACGCTCACTCATCTGACGAAAGAGCAGCACTCCAAAAGCTAATGGCTTTTGCTTCCAGATAAACCTGTTGGACTTTAACCTGGTGTTGTGAGACTTCTTGACATGTCAATTCCACACAGCCAGTGACCCGAGGCTAGAATTGACCCCAATTCCCTGGTGCCATGAAGCAGCAGTGCTAACCACTGTGCCACCATGTCACCCTATCAGAAGCTTCAGCATTGCACTACTGAGGAATCCTGCAAATTAGTCAGGTTCCTTCCCACTGTAATGCTGATTTCATACCAATGCTATGGAACCCTGCTGTTATTGCAGTGTTGGAAATATTGGCCTTGTAAATTCTTCCTGGAATTAGTCTGAGAGATGGTCACACCATCGAGAAGAAAGGAGAACATTTGAAAATGATTATTTTCTCTGCCTTGGGATAGATGGAAGGCTGAGAATACACTGGTGTGACTGAAGGAAGATGCACTTAGCCAGGTCCAGAATTGTTTTCTATCCTCTTGTTGCTGCAAGTGACAAAGGGGCTGGTTGTGCTGAAGTGACGGGGATTTTGTTCAGACATGCTGTTGAAAAGTATTTGTGCTGGGAAATTGTTTGTACCATTTAAAGGGAATAGTTTTCCTGGAGGGGAATATCAGAACATCTGCAGAGATCATGTGAAGCTGAGTAGCTACAGCGAGAAAGGAACTGGCAGAGGTATGGAACGTTAGTATATTTCAGAGCACACTTAAACTACAATATCTACTTTCCTTACCAAGCTGCATCAGCTTTGAATTTTCTTATTCTGCTAGCTCTCAAATTCAGAGCTAAACTGCAAATTTGCTGGAGAGGTACTCGCACTCTCTCAGGGCTGATGAGGTGGTACGGTGATTAGCACTGCTGTCTTGGGAACTCAGGTTTGATTCACAGCTTGGGTGATCGTCTGTGTTGAATTTCTCTGTGTCTGCGGGGTTTCCTCCTGAGTGCTTCGGTTTCCTCCCACAATCCAAAGATATGCAGATTACATGGATTGGCCACACAGGGGGATGAGCAGGGTAAATACGTAGGGTTATGGGGTTAGGCTCTGGGTAAGACTGTTCTTGGTGCAGGCAGGCAGGCAATAGTTGGTCCACCTGAAAGCTTTGGGACTCTTCCCAATAGCCTCGCAGTTGCTCCAGTGTCGCCGTCAGCACCTCCTACACTCCCTGGCTCTGTTGCTGCATCTCCAGCAGCTGAGGGAGAAGTGATCACAGAGGCCCACCTGAGTCCTCACCTCCGACAGACCCCCACGTGCCACAGGCCTCGGATGTTCCCTCCTCCACCCAACGTATATTGGCAGATATAGTGTGCACACCAAAAAGTGACCCAGATCCCTCAACACTAACTGGACTCACCGATGTGAGTGTCTCTGGGGTGGTGAAATGCGAGGTGGAAGCTAACAAACCTGGTGTTGGCCTTGGAGGTCCCTTCATCCACTTCCTTCTAGCAGCCCTCTGAGCTGTCAGGGGCAGCATGGGTGGGAGCAGCAGTGGGGTCACGATGCCTGATGGCTCAGGGTGTTGGGGTCCCTTCCTACAACACAGGACACAAAATTAATTGCAAAGGAGGGAGAGGAATCTGGGCTGCACACAAGATATTGCCATTATATCCCCAAGATATTACTTCAGATGGAGTGGAGGATTGGCAGGTGCTCACCTCTGTGCTCCAGCCCAACCATTCTTTCACTAACCATCCCCATCTCCTCCTCTCCCACAAGCTCCAGTGCCCACTCCTCCAAAAGAGTGAGGACCCTGATCTCAGACACACTACTGTCCTCACCTTCTCACAATTATGAGCAATTTTCTCCTGTGGGGACTTAAGGAGAATGTAAAATCTGATGGCATGAGTCCTCAAAGATATCAGGAGGTGGCCCTCCGAGGGCTAGGGTTGTGATACTCTAGGGGTGGAGGGGAGGAATGGAGATGCTTGGGGGTCACAGGATGAAAGCATGCAGGGTGCTGGGGGAGGATCGGGGGCTAGATCCTGCCTAGATCCACATCAGAAAAAAACCAGGAGCTGTCTTTCTGGAGGATATTTCTTCCAGCACTGCCTGTCTGTCTGTCCATGCTTGGGGCTTTTATGGAGCTGTCCCTTGTCAGGGCAGATCAGCTGCAGGTAATTTGGGTAAGTCACTCACTCGCATTCCAATGAGTTTAATGCAGTTTGCCTTGTCGCTATGGAGGGGAAGCCAAATTAACTCTTGTAGGTCTGCTGTTGGACATGGAGAGGGTGAGAGGTGGGGATGTGCTGTAATGATGGGGGGCAGGGATGGAGACAGCCATGTCAGTCAGCAATCAGGGCTGGAAGGTGATGAGGGGGCCAAGGATGGGCTGGAAGGGGTCAGTAATGTTGGGAAGAGTCCCTGATGTCCATGGGAGTGAAGCAGAGGCTTTATCTGACCTGAGGATGGGGCTGAGGTGGGGACGGGAAGTGGTTCAATCAGCAGAGCTGTCTTTTTCCACTCTTCCTGCACGTGCAGAGTTTGGAATTCCGATCTGAGCTGCTGGCTGTCTGGCAAAATTAACCCTGCCTACTACCTCTCATAGCTAGAAACAGTCTGGCCCGTATTTTCAATGACCGGGTACGTGTGATTATGCCTGTAAACTTACCTGCAAAATGGATCAGGAACTCTCCCACTTTCACGCTCGGTGGACACTTAGAGAAAAATCTCATAAAATTCCAGCCATAGAAGAGAATGCAATTATAGAATCCACAGTGCACAATGAGGCCATCTAACCTGCACATCTTTCAAACTGTGGGGTGAAACAGAGTACCCAGAGGAAACCCGCACAGGCATAGGGAAAACATGCAAACTCCACACTGACAGTCACCTGAGGCTGGATTTGAACTTGGTCCCTGGTGCTGTGAGGCAGCAGTGCACACTGTTCTGCCACTGATGGGCCAAATAGCCTCCTGAAGGAATTCAATGGTGAAAACAAGTTTCAAAGTTGTGGTTCCAAGTCATTTATAATCTGAAGCAGCATGAATGGGAAGGGAATCTTAGACAGTAACATGAATGATGGACATGGAAGAGAGAAGTTAAATCCACAACTTGAATGCCAGCAGTGATGTTGGGTATCTGAAATGGCAACATGAATTATGGCATTGGTATGGAGAATCTGAATGACACATACCAATGATGGCTACAGTACAAAGAATTTATAATCAGAATGTAATGGTACCAGTGCCATCTGAGACCAGAGCTTGAGTACAGGATGGAAACAACAATACCATTCCATAGCTGTCGCCATCATATTTTTTACACTTGAATGCAAGAGGATCCTTACCTTTGTGTGCTGCAGTGATCTGCATTTAGCAACACTTAGAGTGTGGCCAGGGACCCACAAACTGAACTATGGCCACAATAGCAGAGAATGCCAGCTGGCTTCAGCAGAAGAAGGCAATGATTGACTAGCTTAACCAAGGCACACAATGTTGTCCCTGCACAAGATAAGCGTGTGAGTCTAAGATAGACCATATGTGGCTGGCAGTGGTTTGGAATTTTCCCTGCTTGTCATTTTTAGCACTGAGATAAAACTGCCACCAATTGCGATTGCTTCTGTATACAGAATCAACTGATATTAAAAGAGGCATTTAAATTTCAAGTGCCATCTTTTACATGAAGCTTTTCTGTTAATTTATATTTCTTCTGACCAGGTTCCCATTGCAATAATATCACAAATGACCTTAAATTTTAAAACAGTATTATTTCTCTCTTTTTGTAAAATAAACATTGTGGTCATTAAACACTTTATTCCAGTTTTTTTTTGTTTCTGTGGGAATTCTACCACTCTGCCCGCCATGGAACCAGAGCAGGCGAGACTCCGACAATGAAAAGTCTGTTGATCTCGGGTGAGAATTTCTGGTCTCACCCAAGCGAGGCCCACAGAGATTTTGGAGAGGCTGAGGGGAGACCTGATAGAGGTCCACAAAATTATGAGAGGCATAGAGTGGATAGTCAGAGGCTTTTTTCCCCATTTTGGAGGGGCACAGGTTCAAGGTGAGAGGTGGAAGGTTTAAGGGAGATGCAAGGGGAATGTTTTTCAAGCAGAAAATGGTGGGTGCCTGGAATGTGCTGCAGAGAAGATGATGGAAGCAGGCACATTAGCTACATTTAAGAAGTATCTAGATGGGTCTAGGAATGGGGAGGGAGTAGAGGGATATGCACCAAGTCAGGGCAAGAAGTTTTGTTTTAGTTTAGTTACGACATCATGATTGAAAGAGGCTTGGAGGGCTGAAGGGCTTGTTCCTGTACTGTACTGTACTCCCCTTTGCTCCTTGTTCTTTGTTCAAATCTCCATTTCAAATTGAAACCAATATCCAGCTTATGGTATATAACGAAAGAACAAATGACTGCAAATAGTAACAGACAATGCGGTCAATCATCTGTGGGCGGAGAAACAAAGGCCAGAATTCTCCAATCTCACAACCAGCCAAGGCTCCATTCACTGCAATGGGACAGGAGAACCTGAGCTGCAGGCAAGGTCAGAGGATCCAAACCAGAGTCAATACTTCAAGACCAGAGTCTACATGAGCTCTAACTCTGTTTCTCTCTGCACCGATACTGTCAGACACATTCAGCTTTCCCAACACTTCCTGTTTCCATCTGAACAAAAAGAAATCCTTTGCCAGCTGTCCATAAAGCAATCAGATTTCCTCTGAGTCTCTCATTCTCCTTCAGCAGGAAGCCTTGCAGCAGCTACCTGGGATCAGGGGTGGACTTTAGTGGAATTCTGCAAAGTAGGTGGGAAAAGTGGTGCTGAGTCTTCTGACAGGGTGGCACAGTGGCACAATGGTTTGCATAGCGCCAAGGACTCAAGTTCAATTCCGACCTTGGGTGACTGCCTGTGTGCAGTTTGCACATTCTCCCCGTGTCTGTGTGGGTTTCCTCTGGGTGCTCCGGTTTCCTTCCACACTCCAAAGTGTGCGGGTTAGGTAGATTGACCATGCTAGATTGCCCCTTATTGTTGGGGGGATTAGCTGGATAAATACATGAGGTTGTGCTAACAGGGCCTGGGTGGCATTGTTGTTGATGCAGGCTTGATGGGCTGAATGGCCTCTTGCTTCACTGTAGGGATTCTATTAGAGATCCCTGCCTGAATCATCACCAAACCCCCCCCAATCCCCCCACCCTCCCCTCAACCTGAAAATCCATACACGACAGCTTGAGGAGAGATAGTGTAAAACCTGAATGATCTTTCGAGCACGCACTGGGAGGGTTTTAAAATTGGCAGCTGATCTTTGAGGGACTAGGTTGCTGGCAGGGGTGTGAGTCAGAGGCCACCCCCACCAGTGTTTTTCTCTAAGTCCTGCACTGTACAGTGGAGAAAGCCACTATGCTGACCTGGAATCATAGAATCGCTACAGTGCAGAAAGAGCCCATCGAGCCTGTACTGACAACAACCCCACTCAGGCTCTTTCGCGTAACCTCATGTATTTACCCTGCTAATCTCCCTGACAATAAGGGGCAATTTACCACAGCCATCTAATCTAACCCACACATCTTTGGACTATGGGAGGAAACCAGAGCACATGGTGGAAACTCACACAGACACCATTTTTTTGCCTTATCTTTGACATCAAAGGAATCAAGGGCACTCAGAAGCATCAAATGTGCTCATTGACACCAAATGCAATCAGCAATCTGCATTGAAAAACACAAGAAATTAATTACTTAAATAATATCTGAATTTATTAAGTTGCTTCACTAAGTTAAAAATTTCTCTGCTGTGCATGTTGTTGTGCATGTTCATGCAGTACGTTGCAAGAAAGGATGTCCCGAAGCATGGTACATTGGGGAGATCATGCAGACACCACGACAGCGGATGAATGAACATTGCTCAACAATCACCAGGCAAAACAGTTCCCTTCCTGTGGGTGAACACTTCTGCAGTCACGGGCATTCGGCCTCCGACCTGCGGGTAAATGTTCTTCAAGGGGGCCTTTGTGACACACGACAGCGCAGAGTCGCTGAGCAGAGACTGATAGCCAAGTTCTGTACGCATGAGGACAGTCTTAACAGGGATCTTGGCTTCATGTCACGCTATCTGTAACCCCCGTAACTTGCCTGGGTTAGCAAAAAACCTCACTTACTGTGCTGTCTGGAGACAATACACATCTCTCTAACCAATGCTTCACTTACATTGTTAGCCACTTTAATACTTGAATAGCAGGTTAGGTGTAAGGACTCGCATTCTAATCAGCAATCTATGACTGTCTGTGCTGATATGTATGCGATTGCAGACCAGAACACTGCATTTGCCCGACGAAGACGAAAAGTCGAAAGCTCGCAGATTTACTATCAAATAAATCGGTTGGATTTAAAATTGGTGTTGCCAGATTCTTAGTGCATGTTGGGATGCAATGTGAGATCCATAAAACCACAAACAACATAAACATATAAAGACCAGAATAGCTACAAAAACCCTAAGCCCCATAAGTTCTCAGTTAATTTCATTAAGTAATTACTTGCCTTCCTGGGAAGAAAGCATGTAAGATGCAGGATGATTGAGTTTAGCATCCTTGATGCCTCCCTCACCTTCCATTCTGATCTCTTGACATTTCCTGCTGGTCTGCTGGATCCATTCTGCCCCACAATATCCACAGAGTGGTGGCTGAGCCCTGATGACTCTCTCCTCGCCCACCCTCTTCCCCCCCGTCATGGATCTATTCTCTCTCCAACCCCCACAGTCTCAGGCCTACATCTCACCACTGCGTCCAGTCTCGAGCCTACTCTGGAAGTTTGAGAGTGTGCAGGTAGGGGTGGCAGTGTAGTTTGGCATAAGGGAGTAAACTATTCAGGCAGGAGAAGTTGGGTGGGAGGCAGATGTGTGATACACTCATTTTAGGTTATGAAGAAAAACGAAACATCCAATCAAAATGGAATCTGTTTTTTCTCTAAGATTTAACTTAATTTTAGGTTGTTAGATGCTATAGAAGATCAGAAGTGTGGAGAACAAACTCTGTGATCATTTTTGGTGTCAGAATGGTCTTGACAAGGTGAAAGGATGTTTTCTCTTGTGGTTGAGTTCAGAACTATGGGGCTCTGTTTTAAAATCAGAGGTCACCTTTACAGGACAAAAATGGGAGTCTTTTTCTCTCAAGAAGGAATTGGAAGTTGAACCTCCCTGTGTAATTACGGTGTTCGTGTGTACGTGAGGACTTCTTCAGAGTATCAAAGATCATTCGCTACTCTCCGTATTGGAATTTTCAGGCTAATAAACTGACAGAATGGAGCCGACTTACTCAAAAGGCAGTACCTGGCTTTTGTGATGTTTCTCTGGGTGTGATCCTGAGCTGTAGGAGCTTGTGGGGAGATATTGTTCGCTACTTAATACCAACAAAAAGTCTGCCAATTAAACAAGGAAGGCATAGTTGGAGGTTGCTCATGAAGCCAAGGAGAGACCCTTCTGCATTCAGTATTGGAAGAAATTAATGACCTAAACAGGGGTGGGTACAGTGGCACACTCAATAACTGAATATGGGTATCGCACCAACTCCCTCACTCTGCTTTCTGAAACCTGCTCCAACACACCTCTCATCACACTGGCTTACCCTGCAAGTACAGCAAAGGTAAAATTGAATGGTGCCACAGGCTCAAAGGGCTGAATGGCCTATATATGGCCTTGTTCTTATCATTTTAGAATCATAGAAACTATAGTGGAGAAAGAGGCCATTTGTCCCATTGAGTCTGCACCGACCACAATCCCACCCAGGCTCTACCCCAATATCCCTAAATATTTTACCTGCTAGTCCCTCTAACCTACACATCTCAGGACAATAAGGGGCAATTTGGCATGGCCAATCAACCTAATCCGCACTTCTATTGACTGTGGCAGATCACTGAATCTTATGATCTTATGTTTCACCTGCTTGTCTCTTCCTTACACTTCTATCCATCCATCCATCAATTACACTCATTTTCATACAATATCATGCCTTTCCCTCATTCTTACCCTTAAAAAATGCTCTCAATTGAGCCATCTGTATATATACATCATGAATGAAGCTGAATCCATCACGCAAAGCAGCCCCCACCTATTGACTCTATCTACACTTCCCACTGCCTCAGCAAAGCAGCCAGCATAATCCAGGACCCCACACATCCCATACATTCTCTCTTCCACCTTCATCCATTGGGAAAAAGATACAAAAGTCTGACGTCACGTACCAACCGACTCAGGAACAGTTTCTTCCCTGTTGCTGTCAGACTTTTGAATAGAATTACCTCACACTAAGTTGATCTTTCTCTACACCCTAGCTATGACTGTAACATGATATTCTGTGCTCTCTCCTTTCCTTCTTTATGAATGGCATGCTTTGTCTGTATAGTGCGCAAGAAACAATACTTTTTGCCGTTTATTAATACATGTGACAATAATAAATCAAATCAAACCTATACATACCATTGCTCTCACTCCGTGGTCACTTCTTTCCCTCCTTGCAGGAGAAGAGTGTGCAGAACCTAAAGGAGAAACACGGCCCGCAATTTTCTCATCACGCCTGCCATGGGAATTATAGCAGGAGGTGGGTGAGCGGGGGATCGGGAAGTGGTGCCTGGGAGGGATGGACCATGAAAAGGTCCATTAAGCTTGAGTGGGATTTTCCTGTTTTGGAGTGAGCGCAGCTGGAAAATCCCACCCAGAGAGTCGGAAATGACCATCCAGTCATTTTGCAAGTGACAGTGGGAGGAGGTGGCAGGCATTAGCAGAGTGTTGATGTGTTTGGCTGGTGGAGGCCTGAACCTCTCAGCTGGTCGGTGAAGAATTAAATATCAGGCAGCTACAGGATATAAAACACTCAGCCATGCTAACTTGGTGTCAGCAGTGAGTGAAATATGATCATGCGCATAACGACCACTGAAAACATTCTTACCTTGACGGTTGTATTTCATGCCTTTATATCCCCATGGGGCCTTAGATTCAGATTACACATGCTTGCTAGCAGATTGGAGGACTCCATCTCAAGCTTGATTGACATGATGTTGAGGGCCTTTGTGATGACTTCCTTGCCCGTGGAAAGGTGCCAGTGGCATGAAGTATCAAACATGGCTACCAAACAACTGTGTGAAAATCTTCACCAATGGCTTGTACATTATGAATGCCACCTTAAACATGGTTCATGAGTCTTGACTGCTCACCACTTCATTGAAATGTAGCAAAGTGTTCTCTAGCTTATTGCTACCAGAGAGTCCAGGTAGGTTTTAAGAAGGATGGTAGCAAATGGGGAGATGAAAATGGTAGTTGGTTCAAAGTGCTTCCACCTCTCACTCTTGGCTGCACATCTCCATCCATCTGCAGTAGTGAACCTCTTTTAGGGGCAAGATTTTACAGGGGGTCATTTGACCTGATTGGCCAATCAGGCCAAAGAGTGTGAAACCCGAGGCTGAGTGTGGGTTTTCCCAGATGCTCTGAGTCTGGAGTTGAAGCAGTCAGGAGCATTCTGTACACAGTTTATTCATTACAATAAGTGATTTGTTTAGTTACTAAACTTGGCCGTCACCAATACCTTGAGATAGAACACCATCCTTAGTCATTATTTATGTTGCATGGGTGCAGATGGAGCAGTTGTGGCAGGGACCTCACAGGCTTTAAAAGCTTGAAGATCTTGGACAAGAGGGTCTCAGCTGGGACAACAGAGATTTGGCCAGCTTGACTCTATCTTGGAGTTAAGACTATTTAAGAGCAGTTGGAAAAGGAAGATTGAAGCATTATAGTTAAACAAGATGGGTGTTGTTACATAAGGTCAGATTGCTAAATTCTTGTTTTATTTTTGAGTCACATAAATAGTATTTGTTTGCACAACTTTCAAGAGTTGCCATTTTCCTGCTGGTAAGTGGCTTTTTGCTTTGATGAATGGCAAGACAGAGATTAAGGTTGAACAATAGGAGGTGATAAAAAGGAGGCTTGGATGTTTGCAGGACTGTTCTGCGCTGGAGGAAGGGTGAGTGTGGGTGTAAGTAGCTTTTGGATGTGGCTATCAGATAGCTTGACTGATGGAACTGAAGTGATCCGTGTGATGAAGTAGGCATCTCAGACAACAATGTGCACCAGATTAATTGCCCACTTTACATTCTGCTTCCTCCTCGAAATTGCCTAAAGAGGTGCTATGCTCCATAACCTCTGTGGGTTCAAACTTCATCGCTGTGCCATGTTGCAGACTGCAGCACACCACCATCATTCTATCCCATTCCAGTCCCCAGAATTTAATCCATTATTGTTTCCTTCTTCACTGGACTGGAACCCAAGTAATCAAACAATTTGTCTTGATGTGATTTAATTTATTATTGTCACATGTATTGTGATACTGTGAAAAGTATAGTTTCTTGCACACTATACAGCCAAAACATACCATTCATACTGAAGGAAAGGAGAGAGTGCAGAATTGTAATGTTACATTAATAGATAGGATGCAGAGAAAGATTAACTTAATGTGAGGTAGGTCCATTCAAAAGTCTGATGGCAGCAGGGAAGAAGCTGTTCTTGAGTCAGTTGGTACATGTCTTCAAACGTTTGTATCTTTTTCCCAATGGAAGAAGGTGGAAGAGAACATGCCTGGGGTGTGTGAGGTCCTTAATTATGCTGGCTGCTTTTCCAAAGTATAGACAATCGATGGGAGGCTGGTTTGTGTGATGGACTGTCTTCGTTCACGACTCTTTGTAGTTGCTTGTGGTCTTGGGCAGAGCAGGAGCCATATCAAGCTGTGATACAATCAGAAAGAAAGCTTTCTATGGTGCATCTCTAAATGTCAATCATAGTGGACATATCAAATTTCCTTGGTCTTTTAAGAAAGTAAAGGCATTGATGAGCTTTCTTAACTATAGTGTCAGCATGAGGGTCCAGGATAGATTGTTGGTGACCATTGATGCATCTCAGAAATTGCTCCCCCTCATTGTTTGGTCTGTATTATCACAATTAAAGACTCTTATTATCACTGCTCTGTAAGAATATAACTGATAGCAGCAAGCATAGATCATTTGACTCTTCAGGCCTACTCTGCCACTCAGTGAGATACGGCTGATTGTTGTAACTTAAATCCATTTCCCTATCTGCTCCTGATCCCGGACTGCTTTGTAAATTAGAACATAAGAAATAGGAACTTGAGTCTTTCTGCATCTTTGTACAGGTTGCCTACAACTTTGTTCCCTTCTCTCCTTCCCCCTATTTACTATCCTGTAATATCCCATAATACATATTCAGCAGCGCTGCTCCTTGATTCTAACCAAATGAGATTGGTGGAGTCAGTTTCATTGAGACTCTCAAAAGGGAATTGGATTATTACCCGTTAAGAGAAAAACGTACAAGGTTACGGGGATAAGGCAGAGGAGTGGGATTGGATAGAATACTATTTCAGGGAACCAGTGCTGACTCGATGGGCCAAATTACCTCCTTCTGCATTGTAACATTTCTATGATTCTGTGAAATGGATTCTTTGAACCTTCAAGTACACTGTTAGTGCCTGTAATTGTTGATTAATGGCACATATCCCTCCTTTTCTTCATTCCCTAGCCTTGCTGAATGCATTACAGACAGGAATATTAAGTGGGTATTCCTCCCCTTGTTTGAGCTAGCTTTGTGGTTTGCCATTATATTATTAAATCCCCGAAGCTACTTATGTCTGCTGTTCAACAGCATTATTCATCATGTACAAGAGCACACATACCAATAAGGAACAGGACTAGGCCACTCGGTCCCTCGAGCCTGCTTTGCCATTCAATAAGGGCATGGCTGATCTGATTGTAACCTCAACCCCACATTCCTGCCTATCCCTGATAACATTTCACACCCTTGTCAGTCAAAAATCTCTCTAGCTCTGCCTCAAAAATATTCAAAGACTCTGCTCCCACTGCCTTTTAAGGAAAAAGAGTCCCAGAGACTCACAACCTACTGAGAGAAAATATTTATTATCTTTCTCTTAAATGAGCGAATCCATATTTGTAAACAATGACCCTGGTTCTAGATTCTCTAATAAGAGGAAACATCCTCTCCGCATCCACCCTGTCATAGAATCCAACAGTGTAGAAGGAGGCCAATTGGCCCATTGAGTCAGCTTCAACCACAATCCCACCCACGGCCTATCCCCAAAACCCATGCATTTACTCTAGTTAGGCCCCCTGACAATTTAGCATGGTCAATCCATCTAACCTGCACACATCTTTGGAGTGTGGAAGGAAACTGGAGCATCCTGAAGAAACCCATGCAGACATGGGGAAAACAGCAAACTCTACACAGACAATGACCAAACTCGGGAATTGAACCTGTGTTCCTGGTGCTGTGAGGCGCAGTGCTAACTACCCATTACACCTCAGGATCTTAACAGTTTTGAACGAATTGCCTCATACTCTTCTAAACTCTGGCAGGTACAAATCTAACCTATCCAAACTTTCCTCATAAAACAACACATCCATTCCTGGAATTCGTCTAATTTAGAACTGAATAAATATCATTACATCAACAAAGTGAGACAGCATTCTGGGTAGGTTTTATGTTAATATGCAACAATACAGCTTATGTCCCAGCCAGCCCAAGCTTACTGAGGGAAGGCGACGGGTTAGAGGTATTATTGCTAGACTATTAATCCAGAAACTCAGCTAATTTTTTTGGGGACCCAAGTTCAAATCTCACTGCAGAAGGGATGGAATTTGAATTCAATAAAAAATATCTGGAATTAAGAACCTACTGATGATTGTGAAACTATTGTTGATTGTAGGAAAAAAGCATCTAGTTCACTAATGTACTTTAGGGAAGGAAATCTGCCATCCTTACCTGGTCTGGCCTACATATGACTCCAGAGCTACAGCAATATGGCTGATTCCCATCTAGGGATGGGCAATAAATGTTGGCCAGCCATGATGCCCGTGTCCCACAAGTAAATAAAAAAAACTGATACCAATTCACATGGAGGGTGGAATTTTCCTTCCTTATTCACTCTGGAGACACATGTAAGCCAGACCAGGTAAGGACGGCAGATTTCCTTCTCTAAAGTACCAGGCTTCCCAGCAAGATCAAACCAGATGGGTTTTTCCAACAATCATTTTATAGTAATCAGTAGATTCTTAATTCCAAATATTTTTTATTGAATTCAAATTCCACCATCTGCCATGGCGGAATTCAAACCAAGGTTCCCAGATCATTAGCTGACTTTCTGGAATAATAGGCAAGAGATAATACCACTAGGGCATCAGCTCCCTCTCAGTAAGTTTATCCTGGCTGGGAAGTAAGCTGTATTGTAGTGGGCGGGACACAGACCAAGCTGTTGATGTCTAGCAGGATCTTTCGGTCTTGGAGTGAGCGTGATTGGTAATTCCAGCCCGGAATTTTTTACAAGCTGTTCTAACACTCAGAGGGTCCATATCAGTGTTGTTTAGATTTTTGAAAAAGTCTTGTTCCGCACATGAGCATGAAGATTTTGGCTGTGTCACCGATTGCGATGGATTTGCTGTTTTGCTTGCCTCCCAGTGAGGTTGAAATTCTGCTATGAATTCCATTTGTCTCAATCCTGCTTCATTGCAAATCAATGTGGAACAATCCTTAGTTAATGACATACAGAGAGAGGAAAAGAAGAAATGATTTACCATTTTGTTGACGTTTAAAATTTCAACTTTTGGTTCATGTATTTTGATTCACAAATTGAGTCCCAGTTCAGTCGATGTGCCAATTAGCTTGAAAAAGTTACTGAACTAACACTTGGTGTGTTGGATCCAACTTGCTCATTATTTCACTTTTCAAATACACTTGAGCTTAATAACTCATCGAGTTGGCTTCCCTGAAAATAAATAAGTTACATTGTCGATTTAAAATCAAATGAAAAACCCAAGTGGAGCGCCAGTGAGTTGCATGGAGTTGGATATTGTAAGACCTTATTAAAACATGATATGGAGATGCCGGCATTGGGACTGGGGTGGGCAGAGCACAACACCAGGTTAAAAGCCAACAGGTTTATTTGGAATCACGAGCTTTCGGAGTGCCGCTCCTTCATCAACTGCGCGAAGAGGTTTCACAAACATGGTATATATAAACAAAGACTCAATTGCAAGATAATGGATGGATTGCAAGCTATTAAAGTATTGTGGTGTTTCAGGTGTGTAGGATTTAAAAGCAGTTTCATTGCTTGTATTATGTTATTAAGTTAAATGTGAGAAAGGTTCCAATGTACGAAATGCCTCTGGAGGAAATGCCTCTTTGCTTGATTATATCTCAACATTATCAAGGCTGAGACTCATATACCATGACAGAGACTCATGTCTGGCAGAAAGTGGAACAAAAACAGAAAATGCTGGAAAATCTCAGCAGGTCTGTCAGCATCTGTGGAGAGAGAATAGAGCCAATGTTTTGAGTCTAATTGACCCTTTGTTAGAGCTGAGAAATTCTATCAGACAGAAGAACAGTGCTTCTTCAGGGAAGGCATTCCTGGAAAAAAAGCGGCAGTGGGTTTGGTGGGTGGGGTTGGCAGATTAAATGAGGGGAATGTCTTGCCCCCTTTTGGTTGTGCTGAGATATAACCAAATGCCTCCCTTAAAGAGGCAATACTACTGGAAATTTCAACATGGGCTTTGTATAATCAACTGTAGGTCAAATCAATATAATTTTAGGTGGCTCTGTGGTGCAATGGATAGCGCATTGGACTTCTAGTTGATTGCAAAGACATTCAGAGTTCTGCGTTCGAGTTCTTACAGAATTGCTGCCTTACTTTGGGGTGGCTTGGTGGCACAATTGATGGTATTGCTGCCTCACAATGCTAGAGACCTAGGTTCAATTGGGTAACTGTCTGTGTGGAGTTTGCACATTCTCCCCATGTCTGTATGAGTTTCCTCCAGGTGCTCTGATTTCCTCCCACAATCCAAAAATGTTCAGGTTAGGTGGATTACCATGCTAAATTGTCCCTTACTGTCTCAAGACATGTAGGGGGATTAAGTACATTGGGTTATGAATATAGGGGCTGGGTCAGATGCTCTGTCCCAAGTACAAACTTTGTGGGCTGAATGGCCTCTTGCTGCACTGTAGGAATTCAATTATTCTATTCTATGAATTAGAATTTAGGCCAATTGTATGAATATATTAAAAACAGAAAATGCCGGAAAACCTCTGTGCGTTGGACAACACACTGTAGTAAGAGAATAGCACCAATGTTTTGATTCTGGATAACCCTTTGTCATAGGGATCTTCACCAGTGTACTTCCCAGTGTAAATTTTGCCTTTGTTAGGGAGCATTGCTGTTAGGCACTTATATTGAGAATGGTTTGGAATCAATTGAAATTTCATAGGTAGATGAATGAGAAACAAGCTAAAGCACCTCACTCACATTATATGCCATTTCATAACTCCCCATCCTGTCATAAAGCTATATTTGTCCATCTGCAACTAAGATTAATCCCTTGTAAAGATCATAGTACAGATGGAATGTATTTCAGTGCTGTCCACTTTTACATCATGTCTAAACAAGACTTTAATTCACCATTACCACATACCTAGAAAAGGTTAAGTAATATTATCTCTTTTGCAAGCTTATATAGCCTTTGAAAGTGATTGTGGTATTTTTGAACTAACACAGAATGATGAGACCATTGCGATGCAGGGTTTAACATTCATGACTGATGTTACTGGTCTCTTCTAATGCATGTGTACAAATGTTATCTTTATTTCTTCTGTTTCCACTTCTTGGCTGAGTGCCTCATTCAGCTGCAGGTGTTCATATCAGATCAGGGTCTCCAATCTGACCATGAGGAATATAATGAGCTGGTGTATCTGGGTCCGACTCAATTACACATTTGGAACAGTAATGCAGTCCTGGCACAATACCCCTCATCAGTCACTGCCCTACATGTCCTTAAACAAGCTGACCTCACAGTACGACTTGGAATTTATTTAAATATTTTTCAAGCTTGTAACATGCTAAGTGTTCAGGGCGAGTAAAGGAAAACTTCCTAATAATCAGCAGACCATTATGTTTCATTTTCTTTATTTTTTAATTGTTCTTTGGATGTGGGCATCTCTGACTATACCAACAATTGTTGCGCATCCCTGTTGCCCTTACGTAGGTGCTGGTGAGCTACCTTCTTGAACTGGTGCAGTTCATGTGCCCTAGACACACCCACAGTGCTATTAGGGAGGGAATTGCAAGATTTTATTAAGTTTATTAATTAGGGTCACAAGTAAGCTTATACTAACACTGCAACAAAGTTCCTGTGAAAACATCCCAGTCCCACATTCTGGCACCTGTTTGGCTACACTGCGGAAGAATTTAGTATGGCCAATGCATCTAAACACCATACATTTCAGACTGTGGGGCACTCGTAGGAAACCCACACAGACACTGGAAGAAGATACAGGCTCCATGCAGAGGGTGACCCAAGCAGGATCCCAGATGCTGAGAGGAAACAGTGCTAACCACTGTGCCATCGTAACCCAGTAACAGTGACAGGACTGTGACTAAGTTCCAGTTCAGAGTGGCATGTGTGTTGGAGGAAACCTTGCAAATGGCGGTGTTCCCAATCATCTGTGCTGCCATCATCCTTCTAGTCATAGACCCTTTCTGAGGACCCCTATTTTACTGGCATGCCTGCCTCAAAATTGGGCGGTTGAGGCTTGCTGAACGGCATTCTCCATTGGCCTCAGATGCAATCTTACAAGCCTCGGGCGGGTGTACCGGTAAAATTCTAGCATGGAGTCATAGAGCAATACAGCACGGAAACAGGCCTTTGGCCCAAATGGTCCATGCCGACCATGCTTCAGTTTCCTCCACACTCCAAAGATGTGCAGATTAGGTGGATTGAATATGTTAAATTGCCCCTTAGTGTCCCAAGATGTGCAGGTTATGTTGATTGGCCATGTGAAATGCATGTGGTTATAGAGGAAAGAGGGCCTGTCAGAGAATTGGTATCAGCTAGATGGGCCAAATTGTCCTCTTCTGATTTGGTTTGGTTTGATTTATTATTGTCATATGTATTGGCATACAGTGAAAAGTATTGTTTCTTGGGCGCTGGATAGACAAGGCATACTATTCATCAAGAAGGAAAGGAGAGAGTGCAGAATGTAGTGTTACAGCCATACTTAGAGAAAGATCAACTTAATGTGAGGTAGATCCATTCAAAATTCTGATGGCAGCAGGAACGAAGTGTTCTTGAGTCCTCAGACTTTTGTAGGTTTTCTGTAGTGATTCTATAAATAACTATCACCTGTTTCTTTTAATTTAAATGTAGTAATTGACAAACTTTAACTGTAAGACTCAGTGAGTATAAAAGATCCTATGCCACTGCTTCAAAGAACAGCAAAGGGTTTAACTCTCTGTTTATCCATCAATCAACATTATAAATAAAAAAACATTACCTCATCATTTTTAATTTGCCGCTTGTGGGAGCTAGTCGTGACTGACTGACTTTTACACGTCTTATATATGCCTCTACTTCATTGGTTGTACAATACTTTCAGGCATTACAATAATAAAAGCCTTTCTTCATTGGAGAGTTTTGATTAAGTGTTATTCCACCCGGGAAACGTTAGATGGGGAGGGGATTGGAGAGTAGATGTGGGAGAGGGGTTTTCTCACTGGACCTGTCACTGCTTAACTAAATCAGCAGTGCATGTTTGAGAACAATGAAAGATTTAGAAATGGAATTGCTTCCCCTGGGATGGGTTTACTGGTGAGATACCCGGGTGAGCACTGTTTATTTCCATCAGAAGCGGCTCTCTGCCTGGTATATGGATAATGTAAGAAGTCTCACAACACCAGGATAAAACCAAACAGGTTTGTTGAAATCATGAACTTTCGGAGCACTACGCTTTCATCAGGTGAATGGATGTTTATTCTAGTGGATGACTACATGGATGACTACTCTTGCTCCTCATTGTATGATACCATCTTGGCAACACCATTCAACCTTGCATGTAACAAATGGTCTCATTTCTTCAGAAACTGGCTCATTGGTCTAAACTGTAAGCAACTTGTGTCACACTTTGGACACAAGTGGAGCCTGACCGGTTCAGTATTTGATTTGCTTCATCGAGATGGGCAACTTGTCCAACAAATTCAACATCATGACAATTTCCTGTGGTTCTGTAATACATTCTTGTAAAGGTAGGCTTCTAAGTGCATTCACATTCGCTCCGTGTGTGTTCCAGGTTGGTGCTTGAACTTCAGCCTCCAGTGATTGTCTGTGTGGAGCTTGCACATTCTCCCTGTCCTGTGTGGGTTCCCTCTGGGTGCTCTGGTTTCCTCCCACAGTTCAACCTTTTGCAAGATAGGTGGATTGGCTATCTAAATTGCCCCTTGATGTTAGGAGGATTAACAGGGTAAATATATGGGGTTATGGAAATAAAACATGTGTGGGATTGTCACCAATGCAGGCTCAATGGACAAAATAGCCTCCTTCTGCACTATAGAGGTTCTACTGCTTTATGAATCAGACAAATTGAGAGAATAGTTGGGGAATCTTCCAGTGGACCTTCAGATTCCATAGAAACATAGAAAATAAAAGCAGGTGTAGGCCATTTGGCTCTTTCAGCCTGCTCCGCCATTCATTATGATCATGGCTGATCAGCCAACTCAATAGCCTGAACCTGTCTTCCCCCTATATCTTTTGATCCCCTTAGCACTAAGAGCTACATCTAATTTCTTCTTGAAATCACATCATATTTTGGTCTCAACTACTTTCTGGGGTAGTGAGTTCCATAGGCATGAAGCTGGGGGCAGTAGTTATAGCTGGGGGAATGGTAATTATGAGGCCATAAGGAGGGAACTAGGGTGCATAGGTTGGACTAGGAAACTACAGGGACTGGGCACATCTGAAATGTGGAGCTTATTCAAGGAGCAGCTACTGCGAGTCCTTGATAAGTATGTCTCTGTCAGGCATGGAGGAAATGGTCGAGTAAGGGAACCATGGTGTACTAAAAAAGTTAATTCGCTGGTTAAAAGGAAAAAAGAGGCTTATGTCAGGATGAGGCTTGAAGGCTCAGTTAGTGCAATGGATAGCTATAGATTAGCCAGGAGTGAGCTAAAGAGTGAGTTGAGGAGAGCTAAAAGGGGACACGAGAAGACTTTGGCTGATAGGATCAAGGAGAATCCTAAATCTTTCTTTAGATATGTTAAGAATACAGATTGGTTAGGGCAAGGTTAGGGCCAGTTATGGACAGCAGTGGGAAGTTGTGCGTGGAGCCTGAAGAGATTGGAGAGGCATTGAACAAATATTTCTCTTCGGTATTCACGCAGGGAGATGTAAATGTAGTTGTGGAGAACACTGGGATACAGGGTTGCAAACTGGAAAGTATTGAAGTACATAAGGAGGATGTGCTAGATATTCTTGAGGGTTTGAAGTTAGATAAGTCCCCTGGGCTGGACAGGATTTACCCTAGGATTCTCTGGGAGGCGAGAGAGGAGATTGCAGAGCCTCTGGCTCTGATCTTCAGGTCGTCGTTGGTTACGGGTATAGTGCCGGAAGACTGGAGGATAGTGAATGTGGTCCCATTGTTCAAGAAGGGGAAGAGAGACTTTCCGGGGAATTATAGGCCGGTGAGTCTTACTTCTGTTGTGGGCAAAGTATTGGAGAGAATTATTAGGGATAGGATTTATAGTTATTTAGAGAGAAATGAATTGATTGGGGATAGTCAGCATAGTTTTGTGAAGGGTAGGTCGTGCCTTACTAACCTTACTGAGTTTTTTGAAAAAGTGACCAAAGAGGTGGATGGGGGTAAGGCGGTTGATGTGGTATATATGGACTTTAGTAAGGCGTTTGATAAGGTGGCCCTTGGAAGGGTTCTGCAGAAAATGCAGATGTATGGGATTGAGGGTGATTCAGCTAATTGGATTAGGAATTGGCTAGCAGATAGAAGACAGAGGGTGGTGGTTGATGGGAGATATTCATCGTGGAGTTCGGTTACTAATGGTGTATCTCAGGGATCTGTTTTGGGGCCCCTGCTGTTTGTAATTTTTATAAATGATCTGGATGAAGGTATTGAAGGATGGATTAGTAAATTTGCAGATGACACTAAAGTCGGTGGAGTGGTAGATAGTGAAGAGGGGTGTTATAGTTTGCAGAGAGACTTGGACAAGTTGCAGAGCTGGGCTGAGAGGTGGCAAATGGAGTTTAATGTGGAAAAGTGTGAGGTAATTCACTTTGGCAGGAATAACAAATGTGTAGAGTATAGGGCTAATGGTAGGACTCTTAACAGTGTTGATGATCTTGGTGTATGTGTGCACAGATCCCTGAAAGTTGGCAATCAAGTCGATAAGGTTGTTAAGAAGGCATACGGAGTCTTAGCTTTTATTGGTAGGGGGATTGAATTTCGGAGCCGCAAAGTCATGTTGCAACTGTACAAAACTCTAGTGCGGCCGCACTTGGAGTATTGTGTACAGTTCTGGTCCCCGCATTATAAGAAAGATGTGGAGGCATTGGAGAGGGTACAGAGGAGGTTTACCAAGATGTTGCCTGGTATGGAAGGCAGGTCTTATGAAGAGAGGCTGAGGGATTTGAGGCTGTTTCATTAGAAAGAAGGCGGCTAAGGGAGACCTTATTGAAACATATAAGATGATTAGAGGTTTAGATAGGGTGGACAGTGATAGCCTTTTTCCTAGGATGGAGAAAGCTAGCACGAGGGGACATAGCTTTAAATTAAGTGGGTGGTGTTTTAGGACAGATATCAGAGGTAGATTCTTTACCCAGAGGGTGGTAAGGGTATGGAATGCCTTGCCTGCGTCAGTTGTAGATGCGCCAAGTTGGTGGCGTTTAAGAGGTTATAGATAAGTTTATGGATGAAAGGGGAATGGTTTAGGTTAGAGGGTCACTGCTTGTTCCTAATTGGTCGGCGCAACATCAAAGGCCGAAGGGCCTGTTCTGCGCTGTAATGTTCTATGTTCTATGTTCTATAGGTTCACCACTCTCTGGCTGAAGAAATTTCCCTTCATCTCAACCCTGAAAGGTTAACCCCTTATCCTCAAACTATGACCCCTATGTCAGGACTCCTCCACCATCAGGAACATTCTTTCTGAATCTACTCTGTTAATCCTGTTAGAATTTAATAAGTTTCTATTCTGCCGTACCAGGAATCAGCCTGGTAAACTTTTGCTGCACTCGCTCTATAACAAGGACGTCCTTCCTCAGTTAAGTTTCCATAGATGATGGGAGGCAGTTTAACTACATGGAGGTGGCAGGCAGTGGGGGGATGACTATGCTCCAGACTGGCCTTTCCTGACAGCCTGCAGGAGCATCCACAGGGTATGGTGTAGAGGGTTTTCCAATTCCCTCCCTAAACAGTGGTGACCTACCCATTGCAACCATTTTTAAATTAAAGATATTAAAGAGTTGTAGTGTGGTGGCCGCCATTTTGAAGTGCCTCTCTGTTCCTTATCCTCCATTGTAAACGGTTGCTCATATTGAGTTGGAAGGAGAGTCTACTCATCACCTTTAATTGGGCAGCCTTCTGGCCCTGATTAATTGGCCTGGGGGAAAATCACAGGTGAGTGCCTGTTCACCGCCCCCCGGGACAGATTCACAACATGGACCTTGATCTCCCACACCCTCCCTGAGGGATAATCCAGCCTCCCCTCCACCCCCAGTTGCAATAGACTGTCTTCTCCTGTCAGCCTCACTGGCATTAATCCCTCAGCATTTGCCAGTAAGAGTAGCTTTGTGGTGGGGTGTATCACTGTATGATCTGATTGCTTAACTTCCCAATAGGAGAACACTGGGGGCAATTTTATCACTTTGATTCTAAGTGCTGAATCTGGGCACCATTCAGATCTGACTTGGAAACCTGTTCTCAGGAGCCTCTGTACGCACTTAGCCTGAAAAAATACTGTGAGTTTGAATTGTGGAGCTTATCGTGCTCGAAACGTTTCTGCTCTGATTGGAGCTTTCAACTACGCATTAGCAATTAAAAAAAAGATTGAAAAACATTCCTCTGTCACATTGCTACTGGGCCGCAAAAAAACAGATAAAGCAGCCTGGGAGTGATGGTCCCCACAGACATCGCCCTCCACCCCCCGCCTCCCCATAACATAACTGTCCTTCTTATCTGTCCAACACCCCTATCCCCACCCCAGCTACCCAGACTGATCATGATTCCCTTTCTTTCTTCCTCCCCCACTGTCCCCTCCCTCCACCAGAGAACCATCTGAATCTCCTCCTCCTCCCTCTTCCCACCAGAGAATGATCTGGCCTGCCTTCCTCCTTCCCTCCACCACTGATCTGAGTCAAAAGCTCTGAACTTATCTCCTCAGAAGTGAAGTGCCTGAATTGGATCTTTGTCAAGCATGTCAATCTCTCACCAAGCCTGGATGGGCGATCGCAGTGATAAAGGGGAAATGCTGGTAAGATTGGGCGTCCAGCTCGTTAAGTCAATTTAAATTCATGCAAATGTATTTAAATTGATTTTGTGCCCGTTTTGGGTGCAGTTCTGATTGTGGCCATTTTTGGGCCTTGTTAAGTGGGAATCTGCGTGGATCTGGGCACAGATTACGCTATTCGCCTCAAGCCTGACTTTATCACATTTTCGCACTTGAAAGCAGGCACAACACAATGACAAAATCAGCCCCATTGTTTAAACTTCAAAATGACTTTATTGATTGTGAAACTCTGTTGCAACCAATGGAATCAAATATCAAATGTTGGGTGTAACAGGTGGCTGATCTGATGCTGCTGGTTTGATGCCAATTTTCCACCCTGCCCTGTTTAGTGGCTGTTAGTATTTCTGTATTTCCTTCTTGTTTCTGCTGTTCCACTATTTCATTTAAGGATCTTTAAGCACTTTGCTGCTTGGTACGTTCTGCATTTTGGATTGACAGTAACTATCCTCCTGCAGTGTCAATGCTTCTGCTGCTTGTTCCAGGCTTGGGTTGCAAGTGTGGAGGAGGAGAAAGGTGGGGGGTGGGGGGAATGGGGGTTTAAAAAGAGGTGTAAGTTACTTTGACATTAATTCTACCTAAAGACAACATTGCAGAGCATGTTGTGTCTAATTACACTTGGAGACAGGGATGGAAAAGTGTAGACACTGTTTCCCTTGGGATTGATAAACAGCTCAGCTGGGAATGTGGTGAGGTTGCCAGATCAGCTTTCCTGTCCCTCTCCTGTTTCTTGTTGGGGGCAGTCCTCTGTTGCTGGCCATTTAGTGTGCGGCACTTTGCTACTCTGTGCTCAGCACTCATCAAAATTTTTTTGCATCAGAAAATTGATACCCCTCTTTGTGCCAAAGACAAGTGATGTCAACCTCTGATCCCCCCACAAAAGCAACTGCCCAGTCTTCTCCAAGAGAGAGAGAGGGTGTGAGAGAGAGAGAAGGAGTGAAAGCTCTTGTGCCTCTGACATCTGAAATATTTTTACTTTCTCTCTCTCTGTTGGTTACAGACCACAGCAGAGATGACTTCTGCTTCAGGAAATGCAACAGGGTTGGAAGTTCTCCTTTCAACACTCAAGGTAAGACACCTTTTCTCATCTCCATCCCTTTTGTGTTCAGATTTATACATACTGGGCTGAATTTGTCAATTGCTTCACATTTCTTAAGGATTTAGATTGTCCTAAACTAATGGGTTAGGAATTTGTCAACTGGTCAAAGTGAAGCTACCCATAGAATTGTGGAATCCCTACAGTGCAGGAAGAGGCCATTCAGCCCTTTGAGCCTGCATCGGCAACAACCCACTCAGGCCCTATCCATGTAGCCCCATGTATTTACCCTACTAGTTCCCCTGGCAATAAGGGGCAGTTTTTCATTGCCAATCAACTAACCAGGACACCTTTGGAGTGGGGGGAGAAAACCAGAGCATTTGGAGGAAATCCACATAGACATGGGGAGAATGTGCAGACTCCACACAGACAGTGACCTGAAGGTGGAATTGAACCTGGGTGCTTGGCCCTGTGAGGTGGCAGTGCTAACCACTGTGCCATCGTGCCACCCCCTGCATTTATAAAAAATTATTTCAAAATGAGAGCGTTTGCACATACTGGAGTCATTTTGGGATGCGATGCCTGCATATGTCTACAGATGACGCATCTTCGAAATGGAATAGTGAGAAATTGTTCAAAATTATTATTCTTTGATCAGAAATAAAGAACATTCCTGGCCCCAAACTTCACCGAGGAACATGGCATCGCTCAACTTGTAGGAAAAATTATAATTGCAAATGTCTCTAAAATGGCACTCATCTCTTTACTTCAAATCAAATTGTTGCTGGAAGAAACAATCGATCAGCTACGATCAGTTGTTGCTTATTTTCTGCTGACTGAGGGAAGAGTTTAAAAGATTTTATGGCACATGTTGTAATGAATAATGGTGTTAATCTATACTATGTCAGGTCACCAATTACATTTGTGTCATGATTTTTAATGCTCTGGATGCTGTTGTGTTATACTGGCCATTGTGTAAACTGGACAAATCACATTTATAAATCACGTTGTAAACATTGGGGACCGTACGTAGGAAATGAAGAAGGCAATTTAATCCTTCAATCCTGTGCCACTATTTCGTTAAATCATGGCTAATGAGTACCTCAGCCCCATTAACCATCTCATTATGAGAGATAAGAGCATAGGTCCCTCGGATGGTACGGTGGCACAGTGATTAGACTGCTGCCTCACAGTAGCGGGGACCCAGGTTCAATTCCGGCCTCGGGACATTGTTTGCACACTCCCCCCTTGGCTGTGTGGGTTTCCTCTGGTTTCCTCCCACAATCCAAAGATATGTGGCTTAGGTTGATTATCCTTGCTCTATTAATCCTGAGAGTCAGAGGGATTAGCAGGGTAAATGAGTGGGGTTACAGGAGTAGGAACCTAAGTGAGGTTGTGATTAGTACAGACTCGATGGACCAAATGGCCTCATTCTGCACTGTAGGAATTCTATGATTTGTCCCCTTCACCTAACAGGAATTAATTGGTCCATCATCCAAGACATTTGGGGGAGTGAATTCTATGTTTTCCACAACTCACTTTGTGAAAAAGGCTTCCTAATTTCACTAACTTTAGGGTGATGGTAGTGTTGTGGTAATGTCACTGGGCTTGGAAGCCTAAAATCCAGGCTAATGGTTTGGGGACACAGGTTCAAATCCCAGCATGGTAGCTGGTGAATTTAAATTCAGTAAAAAAATGAATCTGGAATTGAAAGCTCAGACAGAATAACATAGGGACAGATGAATGGCTTTCACCTCCCCCCTCTCCCCTCCCCACCCCAATCCGCACAGTAGGGTTGGAGTCGACAGAGGCCGACCTACCCCATAGCCATACGTTGTGGTGGGCAGACTTGACAGGGCCAGTATAGGACTTGCACCTCTCATTTGGGAGGAAGTCCTACCCTTGAGCCAATTAGATTGACCAATAGCTCCGTCAGTCTCAGCAGCATCAAGACCACGTCAGTGGCCACTGCCGGAACTGCAGGAGAAAAAGGATGAAGGCTCATAGATTCCCAGGTCAGGGTCTTGGGCAGCGAGGTTTTGGGGTAGGTCAGTGAGGAGGTGGGTTTAAGGTTTCAGGTGGGTAGGAAGAATGCGGTGGTTCAATCTTAGGTTGGCCACCCCACCCCCTCCTCAATTACCGTCTCCTCATCAGCAAAAAGGTCCTCGAAATTCAAACCACATTGCATACCTCACAGGAAGATGATGGCCTAGTGGTATTGCTGCTAGACTATTAATCCAGAAACTCAGCTCATGTTCTGGGGACCCAGGTTCGAATCTCACCATGGCAGATGGTGGAATTTGAATGTGATTAAAAAAAAAATCAGGAATTAAGAATCGACTGATGGCCATGAAACTATTGTAGATTGTTGGAAAAACCCATCTGGTTCAGTAATGTCCTGTAGGGAAGGAAATCTGCCACTTTACCTGGTCTGGCCTACCTGACTCCAAGCCACAACAATGTCATTGACCTTCAACTGCTCTTAGGCAACTCGGGATGGGCAATAAATGCTGGCCAGCCAGCAATGCCTATGTCCCACAAATGAATAATGAGAAAAAAGTACTAATGTCCTTTAGGGAAGGAAATCTGCCATACTTGCTGGGCCTGGCTTATACGTGACTCCAAACCCACAGCCATGTGTTGATTCTTAACTGTTCTCAAGAGATGGGGAATGAAAATGTTGGCTATACCAGTAACATCCATGTCCTATAAAGGAATAAAACAACTTTAAGAATGAGCATGACCAAAGATGATGGCAACATGATGTGTGGGTAAAATAATTTGAATAATATATTTGTAAATTTCCTGTGCTATTTTTGTGATAAAAGTGAACAATTAAGGCAGTTGGTTTGTGATTGGCCGTAAAATCGAAGGTAATGGCAGAAAAGCTGGGAATATTATAGAGTCACACAGCTCAGGAAAGGCCCTTTGGCCCATCAAGTCTGTACCTGCAATAACTACAGCTAATGGCATTCTAATCCCATTTTCCTGGACTTGTTCCATATCCTCAAATGTTCTGATGTTTTAAGTGCTCATCCAAATATTTTTTAAAGGTTGGAAGGTTTCCAGTCTCCACTTTATTTACGTGCAAGGAAAACAAAACATTTGAATTAGAAAATGGAGATCGAGTAAATGGGTAGAGACACAAAAGGAAAGGAGGAGAAGAGGAAATAATTACGTTGAAAACTGAGTAAGACTGGTGCTGGCCTCTGCACTTAAGAAAATTATTACTGGAGGAAAAGGTCAGAATGGTTTAAGAAATATTTTTTAAAAAGATCTTCAGCCTTTTTCTGATAGCCTTTTTCCTAGGATGGAGAAAGCTAGCACGAGGGGACACAGCTTTAAATTAAGGGGTGATAGTTATAGGACGGATATCAGAGGTAGGTTCTTTACCCAAAGGGTGGTTCGGGAGTGGAATGCCCTGCCTGCAGCAGTTGTAGATGCGCCAAGTTTGGTGGCGTTTAAGAGGTTAGTTGATAAGTTTATGGAAGAGAAGGGAATGGTTTAGTTTGGAGGATCATTGCTTTTTATAATGGTCGGCGTAACATCGAAGGCCAAAGGGCCTATTCTGCGCTGTAATGTTCTATGTTCAGGTTGTGGTAATGTTTAAAGATCAACAAGTGGCGTTAGGTTGAAAGGCAAAAGCGAACAGAAAAAGCCATGGAAAGAATCTGTGAGAGGCTTGAAATATTACTTAGTGGTGGCATGATGGCACATTTCTTAGCACTGCTGCCTCACAGCTCCAGGGACTCGGGTTCAATTTCAGCCTCGGGTGACTGTATGGAGTTTGCACATTCTCCCCATGTCTGTGTGGGCTTCCTCCAGAAGCTCTATTTTCCTCCCATAGTCCGAAAGATGTGTAAGTTAGGTTGATTGGCCATGCTAAAGTTCCCCTTAGTGTCAGGGGGATTAGGAAGATAAAATATATGGGGTTACAGGGATAGGACTTGGGTGGGATTGTAGTTGGTGCAGACTTGATGGGCCAAATGGCTTCCTTCTGCACTGTAGATTCTAGTATCTACAGGGGGTTGCAAAGCATAGCAGGACTACCAAACAAGCAATAAATGGCAAAGAAAGCAAAACCATATAGATACTAGAAATCTGAAATAAAAATAGAAAGTGCTGGAAAGACTCAGCAGGGCAGTGGAAAGAGAAGCACGAATTAATGTTTTTGATCCACAATGCTCTTCTTCAGAGCTCTGCGTTTTTCCAGCACCTTCTCTTATATAACTCACAGAGGTTACTGGGCAACATTGTGAAGTACAAACACCTACAGGAGAGAGTGTGAAGAAAGTGCATTGCCAGGAGCAATAGATGTCAGAGCAGTGGCTGGCTGAGGAAGGCTAACATGAGAAGCCAGGAAAGGACCCTGGCATAAATGAGGACCGGGTAATATTTGTGGCTGGTCTTGGAAGGAGCACGGTTTTATGGTCAAGGTCAAAAACTGATGAAACAATGACTGGAAGTCTTGTAAAGGGAAAATATAAATGTGTTAAAAAAGAACTTTCAAGAAGTAAATTAGATTCTGTCACTCATCTTTCCAAAAATGCAAACAATAAATGATTGTGAATCTTGATTCTAAATGCTTCACAGTGGCACAGTGGTTAGCATTGCTGCCTCACAGCTCCAGGGACCCAGGTTCGATTCCTGGCTTGGGTCACTGTCTGTCCAGTGTCTGCACGTTCTCCCCATGTCTGTGTGGGTTTCCTCCTGCAGTCCAATGATGTGTGGGCCAGGTGGATTGGCTGTGCTAAATTACCCATTAGGCCCTAATTTTACCAGCATGGTTGCCTCGAAATCGGGGCGGGTGAGGCTCGCAGAACGGCATTCCCCATTTGCCTCAGGCGTGATCTTACGAGTTGTGCGGTAAAATCAGTGCCTCATTATCAGGGAGACTAGTTAGGTAAATGCATGATGGTGATAGACCCTGGCTGTGATTGTAGTCGGCGCAGACTCAATGGGCCGAATGGCCTCCTCCTGCTATGTAGGATTCTATGATCTAACCCATGTGGTTCGGTCCTGTGCTTTATTTATAATGATTATTATGTTAAAGATGCTTCATATATTGTTATATATAACAATATATAAGTTATTGTTGTTCGTGCTAATTTATTTCTCAATAAACAATAGTTTGTAGATTGGCTCCTTGCCCCTTGTAAAATGAATGGAAACAGCTCGAATTTCCCAGTCTTTTTCTGAAGATTTCAGTAGGTTGAAATCCGATCAAACTGCAACTCTCAAATTTTGTCCATTGATATTTGATAAATTGCGAAAACTCCTTGTAAACGTGTAACTGTCTGCTTCATTTGAAAAAAATAAACTGTCTGTGATATCCATGACGGGAACAGTCACAAAGGTTATATATGTTTGAAAACTGCTATGGGGCTTTCTCCAGGCTGGTTAACAGGGAGGCAACAATAACAATCTCTGCAATATATGGAGCAATAGCAGCTGATGTCTTTATTAAACTCTCCTGCACAGCACCTGAGTTAAAAAGACACCTACCAAGCTAAAACAAGACAGAACTGTTTTATAGATGTTATGCCTAAAGGAAAAAAAGGATAACACAGAGAGAGGCAAAGGGCCAGATATAGAAATGTTCGCGTGTAATGAAATCATTTTTAATCTAATTTTGGTACACCTTGTTTGAATGAATTCATTGTTTTGGCAGTCTAATCCCCAAACCGGAGACACAAACCATTACAGAGTACAAGCTCAGATACTGTTGCAATAAATGATGTACCGAAAGAGGGCAGATAAGCAATGTAATTAAAAGCTAAATACTGCGGCGCTGAAAATCTGAGATATAAACAGAAACTGCTAGAAAGACTCAGCCGTCTGGCAGCATCTGTGAAGAGATAAAGACAGTTCAGCTTTCGAATTCAGTTTGACTTTTAATCTGGCTGATGAGATATATGCCTTAGAGAAAAGGAGAGAGGGCAGGGGGAGCAAGAAGGAAGGTCAGGGGTAAGGTAGAGAATAGGGCAGATTAAATGACTAAAATGCCATGCAACAGAACACAAAAGGAGTGGCAATGATGGTATTAAAGCCTAAAGCTTTGTCTCGAGTAGGTGTTAATAGTAAACAATGTAATTATATATTTCAATGCAATGATTTGTCCGTATATGAGTTTGGTAGATGTAGGGAGGGATTTTCCAGTTTTGGGATGGGTGCATCCAGAAAATCTCTCCCTACATCTCGCAAACTCATATATGACAAATCATTGTAAAGAAATATATATATAATTATAGCCAGGTCAGCCCCTTACAGTTTCCTTGGCCGGCGGTATGGGAAAATTGTCTCTGTAGGTTTTAAAAAGATGGAATCCAACATAAGTCAATGAGATAAATACTCTTTGTTTTGCTTTTAAGAACCTTCTACAAAATGACATTGGGTAAACCCAAATCAATTCTCCTTTGCACGGACACACACAGAACAGAACAAGGCTGAAAATGATACTCATTAACTGGTAACCTCATTCAAATAAGGCCAAGGAGTGAGCAATAATTTAAACTTTTGTAATCCTCTGTGACTGATTCTCATGGTTTATATTTGACATTCTTTTTGGAAGATAGGAGTGGGAGAGCGACGTGGGGCAGAATTTTCCCATCCTGTCCATCCGCCATGGGAATCATAACAGGCAGGACACGGCCCACATATAGGGGGGATTTTCCAGCATTGAGGTGATCCTGGCTGGAAAATCTCACCCATGAAATATTTCTTGCGTGTATAATAGAGCTATAGAGCTATCAAAATTCCACATATTTCTTTGCTTTATGAAATGGAGAATGTTTGCAAATCTGAAAAGAAATCTTGGAACATGGCAAAATAATAAAAAACATCGAAAGCTGACCAAAACTGTTTTCACAATCTGATCTCCAAGAGACTAACAACTCCCGAATAACCCAGACATGGAAAAAAACAAGAAATGATACAGATTTTGCAACTTAACAAGTCAATGGACGCAACATTCTTTCAGTTGCACCACTGGGATCAAGGAATAATTTCAGAAGAATGGTTCCCAAATAATTTTTGGATTTTAACATTAAAATAGTCTTTCAGTTAATATTAAGCATTTTTACATTTTTTAACTTCACAAGTAAAAAGTCTCACAAATAAAAACACCAGATTAAAGTCCAACAGGTTTATTTGGAATCATCAGCTTTCAGATTGTTACTCCTTCATCATAACTTCATAACAGAAGCAAAGTAATATGTGGAATTTTGACAGCACTGTTATACATGCAAGAAATATTTCACATATGGGATTTTCCAGCTGCCTTCACGCCAATGCCAGAAAATCTTGCTCAAGATCAATAGATAGATCCCCATGGTGGGCAGAATGTGAAAATCCTCCCGCACATCACTCTTCCACTTCTATTTTCCAAGTTAACAAAGGTATTCTGCCCTTCTAGGCTCAGTTCAGTAACAGCGTGTCCAAAATCCAACTCCTCATCATTTTACAGAGAAATGTTCTCTTCTCTCACAATCTGATGGCAGTTGTCCCCCTCTCCCTGTTCAATTCAACCAATCCAGTTAAAAATACACTTCTTCAATTTTTCTAGTTTACTTTCCTATTCTTTCCTCCTCTTCAGAGTGATATCAAATAAAATTCAATTGAGAACCAAGAGGAATACACAAGGTTCAGGGGAGGAGGTGAAAAGCACATATGAATAGTGAAGAGGGATTATAAGAAAAGACTGGCAGCCAAAATAAAGGGGAATCCCAAACTCTTTGAAAGGCATTCAAACCCTAAAAGGAAGAGACAAAACCAGAAAATGCTGGAAAATCTCAGCAAGTCTGACAGCATTTGTGGAGAGAGAACAGAGCCAAGGATGACCCTTCATCAGATCCACTGGTAAAAAGGAGAGTAGGGCCCACTAGGGATCTAAATAGGGCTTTACAAATAGAGACAGGAGCATGGTTGAGGTAGTAAATTAACACTTTGCATTTGTATTTACTAAGGAGATAGATGCTATCTAGGCCATATGTCAGAGGAGGAAACTCTGTCTCTAGAACGTTCCAGATTTGAATCCGCCATGACAGGTGGAATTTGAATTCAATAAAAAACACCTGGAGTTGAGGATCTACTGATGACCATGAAACCATTGTTAATTGTCAGGAAAAACCTATCTGGTTCTTTAGGGAAGGAAATCTGTTGTCCTTACCTGGTCTGGCCTACATGTGACTTCAGATCCACAGCAACGTGGTTGACTGCCAACTGCCCTGGGGCAATTAGGGATGAGCAACAAATGCTGGTCAGCCAGTGACGTCCAGGTCCCATGGTTGAATAAAATTGGTAAAGATGAAGTGTTGGACAGATACTTAAAGTGGGCAAGGCACTGGGAGCGATGAGATGCATCTAAGGATATTGAAGGAAGTGAGAATGGAAATTGTAGTGGTGCTGGCTATAATCTTCCCGTCTTCTCTAGACTCAAGGCAGGTTCCAGAGAACTAGAGAATTGCAAATGTTGCGCCTTTGTTCAGAAAAAAAGTTGTGAGGATAAGCCCGGCAATGACGGAGCAGTAGGTTGAACTTTAATAGTGGGGAAGTTTCTAAAAACAATTACTCGGGATACAATTAGTAGTGAGGCGGAAAAATGTAGGTTGATCATGAAAAACCAGCATGGGTTTCTAAAGGGGAAATCATGCTGAAGTAATTAGATGGAGTTTTTGAAGAGGTGACAGAAAGGGTCAATGAGGGGAATGCTGTTGATGTGATGTGCGTTTATTCTCATTTGATAGTGTGTCACTTGTGAGAAAAGTTTTAGCTCATGACAACAGCAACACAGATGCAAAATTGGCTAAATAACAGGGAACAGGGACTCATGGTCAATGGATATTTTAGGGCTGGAGAAAGGTTTGTGGGTTGGTATCGGGATCTTTGCTTTTCCTGGTATATATTAATAACCTAGATCTAGGTGTGCAGGTGACAATTTCAAAGTTTGCAGATGGCATGAAACAGAAGTATTCTAAACTATGAAGAAGACAGTGTAGAACTTCAAAGGAACGTAGGCAAGTTGGTGGAGTGGGCAGATAGGTGGCAGATCAAATTCAATATGGAGTGTGGGGTGATGCAATTTGGTTGAAAGAACATCGATGGACAATATAAAATAAGGGTTACAATTCTTAGTGTGGTGCAGTATCAGAGGGACCTGGGTATATACATGCATAGATTTTAAAAATAACAGGACACATAGAGAGATCTATTAATAAAACATATAGTATTCTAGGCTTTATTGATAGATTCATAGACTACAAGAGCAAGGAGATTATGCTGAATTTAATCAAGCTATTAATTAGACCTCAGCTGGAACATTGTGTATAATTCTGGCTGCCGCACTATAGGAAGGATATAAATGATTGGAGAGAGTGTAGAAGAGATTTACAAGAATGTTTTCGGAAGTGAGAAATTTCAGTCGTGGGGATAGATTGGAGAGGTTGAGACTGTCGTCCTTAGAGAGAAGAAGGTTAAGAGGAGATTTCGTAAAAATGTTCAAGATCATGAGGGAGTTGGAGAGACAGGGAGAAACCGATTTAAAGTGGTTTGCAAAAGAAGAAAATGTGAGTGGTTCACACAAATGGTTCGGATCTGGAATGCATTGCCTAGAGGTGTGATGGAAACAGATCCAATCAAAGCATTCCAGAGGGCATTAGATGATTATTTGAATAGAAACAATGTGCAGGGATATGGGGAAAGGCCGGGGAATGGCACTGAGTCACAATCTTCATTGAAGAGCCAGTGCAGACATGATGGGATGAACAACCTCCTTCTGCACTGTAACAGTTCTGTAACTGTGAGTTTGTGTCAGCACACTTCTTCCTCCTCCATCCCAAAGTTTTCCTTCCAGTTTTACCCCAATACCCACCAAAGCAGTTTTGCCCCTTCCTTTCCCCTTTCTTTAACATGCAAACTTCTTCATTCTATGGCCATTCATTTCTGCCTCTTTAATTATCATCTATCTCCCCCCTCCTCTTCCCTCCATTTCCCTTTTCCCTTTCATTGCCATTCACTCGGTGCTCTTTTTAATCTTTATTCTTATGTGGGAGAAGGACATTGTTGATAAGGCCAGCAGCGGTTCCCATCCCCAATTGCCCATCCTTGAACTGAGTGGCTCACTATGCCATTTCCGAGGATAGATAAGAGGCAATCACATTGCTGCGGGTTTGGAGTTACGTGTAGGCTAGACCGGTTAAGGATGGCAGATTTGCCTCCCTCGACTAAAGGCATGCAAATCTCAATTTACAGAACATTCTTAAAAACAAGAAGAAAAGCTTTTACCTAATTAGTTTGTGATGGATTCCTCATTAAAAAAAATTACATCTCGGAATTTGATAGGTGTCAAATCATTGTAAAGGCAGAGCAGCAGATATAATTACACTGTTCGTCTGTTCTGCTTTTGTGTTTTGGTATATCAAATATTGCACCTGTCTCAAAGCTTGTTCTCTGTAATGGTTTGTGTCTCCAGTTTGGGGATTAAATTGCTGAACAGTGAAATCCTTCAAACAGGGTGTACCAAAATTAGATTAAAAGTGATTTCATTACACTCAAACATTTCTGCAGCTGGCCTTTTGCCTCTCCTTGTATTATCCTTTTTCTCCTTCAGGCATTATGCTTGCAAAGGGCAACAGAGGAGCATTTACATGCTTATTATTACTGAGACTAGCTTTATTAATTGAATAACTTTGCCATGGTGAGATTTGAACTTATGTCCTCAGATTATTATCCTGGGCTTGGGCAGTAGTAGCTCAGTGACATTGTCACACTCTGCAATTGACTTGCTCCTACACAAGTACAGTGGAGTATGCACCACTCAGTGCTATTGGCCACGTTTAAACTCATTGGGTTGAATTTCACCATCCTGCCTCCCACCAGAATCCTGGGGGAGGGACATGGACCATGCAAAAGTTTGTTGACATTGGGCAGGATTTTCCGCCATTGGGGTGAATGTGGCCGGAAAATTCCGACCTTTGTCTATTGTAGATGGAAAATCCTATTCCAACCAAAAGCCCCACTCGCGATATAAAGAAGCTCTAATCCTCAGCTTTATGATGAGGTCTTGCGGCACAATGGGTAGTGATCCTACCACTGGACCAGAAGGGCTGGGATTGAGTACAACACCAGGAATTGTTCGCCAAGGAATGGACGTTCAATGTGGTTCAACGGGTTGATAATCAGCAGGAAATCCTTCTAACATTGGTGTGCAGATTTCCTCCCACAGTCTAAAAGGTGCATTGGCCACGCTAAATTTCCTCTTCGTGTACCTGAACAGGTGTCAGAGTGTGGCGACTGCGAGATTTTCATAGTAACTTCATTGCAGTGTTAACGTAATACTACTTGTGACACTAATAAATAAACTTAAACTATCATTTTCCCCTCTATTTCTCAAAGGGTGAAAAGCAGCATGGCTGCAAAGATAGACTAAAAACAATCCTGGGCATTAATGCTCAGAATGGCAGAGGGAAGGCGATGGCCTAGTGGTATTATTGCTAGACTATTAATCCAAAACACAGCCCATGTTCCGGGGATCCGGGTTTGAATCCTGCCACAGCAGATGGTGGAATTTGAATTCTATTAAAAAAATCTGGAATTAAGAATCTACTGGTGACCATGAACCATTGTCGATTATCTGGTTCACTGATGTTCTTTAGAGAAGGAAATCTACTGTCCTTACCTGGTCTGGCCCACATGTGATTCCAGAAAAGTGGTTGACTTACAACTGCCCTTGGTTTACTAAGAGTGGGCAATAAATGCTGGCCAGCTAGAGATGCCTACATTCCACAAATGAATTAAAAAAAGGCATAGAGGTGCCTTCCCTGAAGGACATTAGTGAACCAGATGGGCTTTCACAACAGTTGACAATAGTTTCATAGTCATCAGCAGACTTTAGTTCTCTGACTTAGGAAGAGGAAAACTAGGGGTAATGGAAGCTGGCTGATTTCCCTTAAATACCACTGAATATTCTTATTAATCTTCAGACTGAAACTATGGCTGGAATTTTACCGGCATGCCAGACCCGATTCCGGGGGGTGGGCTAGGCTTAGAGGAAAGCATTCTCCATTGGCAGGATCATTCGAAACTTGGGCAGACGTGCCGGTAAAACTCCGCCCCATGTCTCAGAAAAAACTCTCTCAGGCTGACTAATAAAGCAATGCAGATTGCAATAGAAAGTGAAAATTCATAGAATCCCTATAGTGAAGAGAAAGGCCATTTAGCCCATCAAATCTGCACCGACCACAATCCCACCTAGACCCTCTCACCATTACTGCATGCATTTATTCTAGCTACTCCCTCTGACACTAAGAGGCAATTTAGCTTGGCCAATCCACCTATCTGTACACCTTTGGAGTGTGGGAAGAAGCTGGAACACCAAGAGGAAACCCACACAGACACAGGGAGAACATGCAAACTCCAAGTCACTCAAGCCAAGAATTGAACCCAGATCCTTGGCGCTGTAAGGCAGCAGTGCTAATCACTGTGCCACCATGCTGACAGAAGTGGGTGTTGCTAACTGGCCAGCCAGCATTTACTGCCCATCAAAAGGACATTTAAAAGTCAACCATATTGCTGTGGACACGTAGCCAGACCAGGTGAGGACGGCAGATTTCCTTTCCTGAAGGACATTAGTGAACCAGATGGGCTTTCACAACAATTGACAATGGTTTCATGGTCATCAGTAGATTTTTAAGTCCAGATTTTTTTATTGAATTCAAATTTTACCATCTGCCGTGATGGGATTTGAATTTGGATTCCCAGAGCTATTCCCTGGGTCACTGGATCACTCATCTAATGACGATACCACTACGTCACAAGCTCCCCCTTAATGATATCAGTAACTATAAAAAAAGCCTGTTACATATTGCAGAAGGTCAAGAATAACATGGAACTTATTTAACAAGTTAATACTGCAGCATGTGGGATTTATAAATCTGTACTTAACAGACACAGATTCATTTGAGTAGGCTGTATTAGCTCTCAAACACGCAGGAGAGGGAGAAACTCTGGTGTGAGAAATTAAAAAAGCATACCAATATTCCAGACCCTGAAACCTCATGCAATTAGCTTCTTGAAACAGGAAAAATAGGTACTTAGCTAAACTGGAGGAGTAATGAGTGGTAAAAATTTACACAGCGATGAGGAAAGAACAAAGAGGTCAGATTAATTGATTAGCTCTGCCACAAATATGATGGACTGAATGGCCTCCTTCTATGCTCTGGTCTATGGTTATAAAACGATTCCCTCCTGCTTGTATACCAGCCTGTGCAGAAACAGACTTGTGAACATATCTTCTTTGCATCATGGCAGCTTTGATTAATAACTAAGTCTGCAAAATCTGCAGCTCATTGACAATTTGGAATTAGCAGACAAAACTATTTTAAAGATGCTTGGCCTGTGTGGAATGTGTGAACTTCATTGGCTGGTCTCCAGAGACCAGCAATTATATATTTGTTGCAGTTTATTTTTGGTCTGAAAGCCATTAAGTTAGTGGCCTGGATGAGAAACTAGCTGCTGCTGGTGCCAGGCATTGATTCCAGAATCTTCTTGGGATGCCAAATAATTGCTCCACTTCCAACAGGTCTTGGGTTGACTGTTAGGGGAAATGTACGCGAACTAACGGCACAGAACTTCCAAATGTGGAGCATGTCCTGTACTCCCCAGTGTTGTGCATCATACAATCCCTACAGTGCAGAAGAAGACTATTTAGCTTTTGATTCTCCAAATGAGTATCTTAACCAAGCCTACCACCCTCCTTCTCCCCATAACCCCACACATTTACCCTGATAATCCACCTAACCTGCACTTCTTTTGAACACTAAGGACTAATATACCATGACCAATCTTTCTAAATTGCACATCTTTGGACACTAAGGGGCAATTCAGCATGGTCAAACCAGCTGACCTGGACTGGGGCATGGGGGGAAACTGGAACACCTGGAGGAATCCCACACAGACACGGGGAGAACATGCAAACTCCACACCTATAGTCACCCGAGGCCGGAATCGAATCCGGATCCCTGGTGCTGTGAGGCAACAGTGCTAACCACTGTGCTGCCTATGGGTAACCTGGCTTTTTTAAGCAGAGTTTGTCTGGAACACCAATTGTTACAATAATTATTCTTGGAATGAGAATCACTCATTTTAGAAATAGATCAAACATCAACATTTTTTTGATGGCAGCAAACAAAGGAAAGTATCAGGAAAAATGCCTGACTGAGTGTTGAAGCAATGACCTAGAGGTGATAAATTCTCCCCAGCCCCGACTGAAAGTGAGACTTGCATTTATACAGCACCTTTCCCAACCACTGGGCATCCCTACATACTTTACAGCCAATGAAGCCTTTTCTGAAGTATCATCGCTGTTGCAATGTGAAAAATATGACAGCTAATTTTCACAGCTAACAACCGGATCGTGACTGGATCATTTGTTTGACTGATATTGAGTGAGGAATGCACATTGGTCCGGACACAGCAGAGGACACCTCTGGATTTTTATTTAAACATCCAGCTGAGAGCAGGCAAGGCATTAGGCCTTGATATTTGTCCTCAAGATCAGGCTTGGGATTTGAAACTATAACCTTCTGACTCAGAGGAATGTGATTTTACTGGCATGTCCACCTGAGATCGTGCCCGAGGCCAACGGGGAATGCCGTTCTGTGAACCTTACCAACCCCAATTTCAGGGCAGCCATGCTAGTAAAATCAGAGCCTGAGAGGCAAAGATATCACTGACTGAGCCACAGAAACTCTGCAGGAACTCCTCAATCGCATCCTTTAGCGACAGGTTTGGGGGAACTTTACTGCGCACATAGGCACAATCTTGTTTAGGTATCACTTTGTTTCTGTCTATTTTGTCGCAGAGTTCGCATGATGTGAAAAGTACTCTCAGCATCCTGCAAATTCTGGATGAATTGCTGTCGGCAGGTGAGTGTGCGAGGCAGAATTCAGTCATCGTTCACCAATCGCCCGGAAACCCTGGTTAAAGGGCACCAAAGTGGTTTAGGGTAAACAATCTTATTTTGTCATGTTTTAAAATCCCGATTCTTTCTCTTGGTTGCTGTGCAGTATGCCCGAGGATGGGAATCAGACACATCTCCAACAATGCAGCTCTGTAATTGTGTGAGTGGCTGTGGTCAGTTCCTGCCTGTGTGTGAGTGTGGGAAGTATGTAGCATTTGTTCATATATTTCCTGATAGCGTATCTGAGGCTGGAACTCACATCACTCGAAAGACAGCTGGCTGGAACGGCAACACACAGTCCCACTGTTCCACTCTTTGATCTCTTCGCTGTAGTCTCTTCCCTAATTTTAGATTGCAAAATGAGTTTCAGCGCACTAATCTAATATTAATGGACCACAAAGCTGATGGTGAGGAAAGGTATATTCACTTCTCTCTGTCTTTGCGACTTCCATACGCAACTAGGAAATGTTAAGTATTTCACCAACTGTATTAATCTATATTATTGGATTTTGCAAACCAGACAAAAAGTTCAGAAAGCAAAACTTGGACAAAATAATTTATCTGTCTGACTGACCCCTTCCCCTCTCTTGATTTCTGTCCTCCCACACCAAGTGTTGCTGGGTGATTCAGCCTGAGGGTGCATTAAAGCATTGTTTATATTTTTTCATAGACTCCTTCTGTGCAGAAGGAGGCCTTTTGGCCCATCAAGTCTACATCGACCACAACCCTGGCCCTATCCTCATAACTCCCTGCCTTTACCCTAGCTAGTCCCCTGACTCTATAGGGCAATTCAGCGTGGCCAATCCACCTAACCCACACATCTCTGGACCATGGGAAGAAACTGTAGCACCCAAAGGTAACCCATGCAGACACGGGGAGAACACACAAAATCCACAGAGCTACCTGAGGCCAGAACTGAACCTGGGTCTCTGGTGTGGCAAGACAGTATGGCAACAACTGTGCCACCATGCTGTGCAAAGTTGGTGCAGATTTGATGGGTTGAATGACCTCTTCTGCACTGTATGGTTTCTATTCTATGTCTGGGTGCCAGCTCTTGCTGTAGCATTATTCTACAATGCAGAAATTGTCTGGTAAACTGTCTTAGTGACCATTCCTCATGAGGAAGCCTAAACCATTGGATTTTAGGATTTTTTCATTCTGCCCTCACTACTGTATGGTACGCCACTCATTAAAGATGAACAGGTGCAAATTCCAGGAGCACAGAGCTCCATCCAGTATTGATAAGATTGTTTGATCCAGAGATGACTTTTTGGATGTGCAATTATTTTAATTGGCTCCTCTCTCCAAGGCAGCATGCTAAGATAAGAAATTTGACTACACCGTTTAGGGCACCTCAAATGCACATCCTGTGCTATGTGGGAACTCCAGGATGCTTTCCAGGTCTCCGGTAGCCACATCGGCAAGAAATATTGTCAGTTGCAGCAGCTCAAACTCCAGGTTTCAGACCTTGAGCAGCAGCTTTTGTCACTGGGCAGCATCTGTGAGGTTGAGAGTATTGTGGTTAGCACACTTAGAGCTGGGTTGAAGATTATTTATTAGTGTCACAAGTAGGCTTACACTAACTCTGCAATTAAGTTACTGTCAAAATTCCCTCGTCACCACACTACAGTGCCTGTTCAGGCACGTGGAGGGGGAATTTAGCTAACCCCATACACCTAACCAGCACATCTTTTGGACAGTGGGAGGAAATCGGAGCACTCAGGAGTAACCCATGCAGACATGGTAGAATGTGCAGACTCCACACAGACAGTGACCCAAATCGAGAAGTGAACCTGGATATCTGGTGCTGTGAGGCAGCAGCGCCAACCTCTATGCCACTCTGCCGCCCAACGGAGGGATAGAGGCAATGGGTGACCAAGAGGCTGGCAAGAAGAAATAGGTAGTACAGGAGCCAGTAAGTGAATCTCAGTCTCCAGCCAGTACTCAGTTATGAATAATGATGAAAGTGATAGTTGATTTGGGGAGTACAGCCAGGCCTGGGTCCATGGCATCACGACTGAATTAGCTGTAAGAAAAGGGGGTATGGGGGATGCATGAAGAAGATTGGAAGAGCAATAGTGACTGGAGGTTCGATAGATAGGGGGAACAGACAGGCATTTCTGTAACTGCAACTGAATCCAGGATTTGCCTCCATTGTTCCAGTGTTAAAAATGTCACTGAATGGCTGCAGGGGTACCCTAAGGGAGAAGCATCTACAGCCTGCAGTAATGGTCCACCTCAGTACAAACAATGTATATAGAAGGAGGGGTGTGATCCTGAAGTCAGAACTTAGGGAGTTAGACAGAAAATTAGACAGCAGGACCTCAACAGTAGCAACATAGGAATATAGGAATCCCGATCCGCTATTTAATCTGATAGTGGCTGATCTCTCCCTGATCTCAAGACTACCTCCCCATCTGTTCCCCATACCACTTTAATCTGTTTTGTTTAAATCAGAAATATATCTATCTTCTTCTTGAAACCATTCAATGATTCAGACTCCATCGCGCTATGAGACAGCGAGTTCCACAAATTCACTACCTACTATGAGAAGTAGCTCTTCCCCATCTTAGTTTTAAATCTATCGCCTCTCTCTCTCTCTCTCCCTGCTTTTTTGGGTGACAAGCAAGTGAGTATTGAAATGGAAAGATAGAGCGGACATTAGTTTGACTGGAAAGATGAGGCAGAAAGAAGGCTTTAGATTCCTGGGTCGCTGGAACCAGCTCTGGGGGAGATGGGTCTGACAGGTTACACCTAAACAGAGCCAGAACCAATTTCCTTTCAGGGTGATTTGTTTGTGCTTAGCGGGAGGGGGAAGGGGTATTATTCTAACCTGGCAGTGGGTTGAGAACAGGGAGGTAATATTAAAAAGATGCAAGGAATGCTGAGAGAGACAGATAACTCTAGAATGGGAAATATTGGCTGAATGTTTGTCCAATGACCACTTGAGGGGAGATGCCGAAAATCATAAGAGGGCAAATAGAGCAAAATATGCAGAGAATACACATTGATAATGACAGAAGTGAGTAATGGTAGCTTTGTGCATTGTGGGGGATGTCCTTCTGAAGGAGGTCTAGCTGTTCTTTCTGCCCAAGGCCTCGGCTTGTTCATCTTCAGGCTTCCCCCACACCAGGTAAATCCACTTGTTAGTCTATGAATTGGACGGGAAAGGATCCTATAATGAATATTAGGATACTGAAGGTGTCTGGGTCAGTCTGGGGGAGCCTTGTGCATTGTGGGAGATGTTCTCATTCCCTACGAGAAACAGGCATGACTAATGTGAACAGTCACTTTGAGGGAAGCCACCAACGTACTGGCAACCTTGCATAAAGCACACAGAGGAAGCCCTAGACTGAGTACCCAACCTTTCTCTGGTACAGGAATCAAGATTTCTCACTGGCATTACAGGAAGGCATCTCATCAGAACAAAGAATGATAAAATGGGCGCAATAAGTGACAGTTTATTTACAGAGGTGGACACAATCTCAAATTGCTCACACCATGCCCACACTGTTCTACTAGAACATTTTAACATTTCTAACCCTGCCACTATGTCTTGGCACATCCCAAAATTCATAGCAGAGGTGGAGGCAGCTTCCAGTCTGCCATTATCTTGACAGGCATCCTCTGGAGGGCCATTGCCTATTTTTGGGGTCCTGCCTCGTGGCAGTGTCACTGCCTTCAGCCTGTGCAGCAGGAAGAGGGGATTTGGATGGGTGGTACAGTGACAGTGACCTGGGAGGATGGTCCAAAACTGAGCACCAAATGTTCCTCCTCCCTATGGGTGCCCAAAGGCCCCTGGCTCCATCCTTGGGAAAGGGAACAGCAACAGTGAGCTTGAGAAGCTCTGCTGTCCTCTGACATTGGCACTCATAGATCCTCACAAGTACTTGCACAATGGAGTGCATTTCTTAAGTTTATTTATTAAGTATCACAAATAGGCTTACATTAACACTGCAATGAAGTTACTGTGAAATCTCCTTGTTGCCATATTCTGGCACCTGTTTGGGGACACCGAGAGAGAATTTTGCACGGCTGATACACCCTAACCAGCATGTCTTTCGGAAGGAAACCAGGGCACGTGGAGGAAACCCACTATGGAGTGCAAGTGCTTGGAGAAAAGTCCTGTACCAAGCTCTCCACGGTGGCTGCACCCTGACTGTGATGACCTGCTTGCATTGGAGGGTCTATCTCCCCAGAAGCAAGCTGGAAGAAACCATGTAATGTTTGCCTTAATGATTGTAATTTCATGGGGAGTACATTGTGTGATAACACAAAAAATGATGATGTTTCTTTCTATAGTTTAAAAGTTGTCAACAAAAAAGAAAATGGTGTTTAGTTGACAGTATTCTTAGTCATTTGTTACAGTAAAACAAAGGCAATCTTGCTGTGTCATTTTTTCACATAGAAACTGGAAGATTGAATCCCTTTTTTAAAGGTATCAGTTTCTCTAGTGATTGTAAATCATTAATCATTAAATCAATAAATCATTAAAGTTGGTAGAATAAGTTGAGAGAATGGTTAATAAAGCATAAGGCATTCAGGCTTCATCAGCATAAGGCTTCATTAATAGGGGCGTAAAGTACAAAAGGAAGGAAATTATGTCAAACCTGTATGAAACATGGGATTGTATTGTGTCCAGTTCTGGGCACTAATCGTTAGGAGAGAATGTAAAAGTGATTATCAAAATGATTCCTGGACAGAGGAACTTCTTATAATTAGAGAATTTGTGAATGCTAGAGATTTGAAGGTGGTATTTAAAATCATGAGGGCTCTGGACAGAGTAGATTGGAAGAAACTTCTCCCCTTGGTGGAAGGATCATGAAAAAGAGGGTTCAGATTTAGGATAATTGGAAAAAGAAGCAATAGTGACAGGAGGAGAAACCTTTCCCTGAATCTGCAGCACACTGCTGGAAAATGTGGTGAAGGCAGTTTCATTCAAAGTGTTAAAAAAGGAATTGGATTAATATCTGAAAGTCGGAATGTGCTGGGCTGTGGGGAGGAGGCACTGGGTGAATTGTTCTTTCAGGGATGGGCCGAATGGCCTGTTTCTGTGCATCAATCATTCTCTAATTCTGAGATCCCACTTCCTATTACACTGGCATGCCGTATGTCATGGAATAATTTATCAGACAAGAGAATGATAGTCTGAGACAACCCTTGGTCAACATTCCTTTCTCAATCAGGATTTGAGAATCATACGGTAGAAAAGGAGGCCAATTGCCCATTGAACTTGTGCTGCCTCTTTAATATAATACATTTCACAAATCTCTCTTCTTCCTTAAAACCTACTTTTTTGACTATCTTTCCTAGTTGCTCCTTATTTTGCTTAATGCCATTTGATTTTTAATTTGTTGCAAGTATTAAACACAAGTTACTACATTTTCTTTCATCTTTGTATTGTTCCAGGTACGGTCAAACGGATCAGTTACATGATTTCCAAGGGTGGCAGTGAAGCATTGCTACACACACTAGTGAATATGACCAGGATATTTCCTCCCAATTACTATGTTCTCTTACCTCTAATGCACTTAATCGTCAAAGTTGGGCAAAGAGGTAAGGAATAGAATTTAATGTTGTTTTGTACATTTTGGCATTCGTGACTTTACAGAAGTAACAACAGAGGAAAAGGGATGAATATAGATTTGGGGCAGCAAGGTGGCACAGTGATCAGCATTGTTATCTCACATCTTCACGGACAAGGGTTCAATTCTGTGTGCAGTTTACACATTCTCCCTGTGTCTGTGTGGGTTTCCTCTGGGTGTTCTGATTTCCTCACACACTCCAAAGATATGCTGGTTAGGAGGATTTGCCATGCTAGAATGCCCCTTAATGTCCAAAAATGCATAGGTTAGATGGATAAGCCACATAAAATGTGTGGAATTACGAGGATGGGATGGGTGAGAGGGCCTGGGTAAGATAGTCAGAGAGTCGGTGCTGACTCGATGGGCCAAATGGCTTCCTCCTGCCTTGCAGGGATTCTATGTATAAATGAAATCACCCTTGGTGTACAGTGCATGGTTTCAAAATTTGTGAACAGTATAAAATTTAGAAGTATTGTGAACTATGAGGAGGATAGAATAGAAATTCATAAATAGGCAAATCGAGACCATTTTGTCAGTATAAACTGATAAGGACATATATAAAAACAGCTAATTCTCTGATTTAGCATCTAGCAGCACAAATGAACTAGACAGGTAGTGACAAATTTGTATTAATAAGGTTGTGGTAATGGCTTATGCAAATTCTGTATTCAATATTCTGTATTATTGGAAATGGAAACAAGTTGTTTTAAAAAGACAGCCTTTCCATGCCTGGTACATATCATGAAAAGCCCAGAAAAGGCTTTTCAACCAGCGCAAACTGCTCATAATCACTCGCTACTGGCATAACCAGATCTCACCCAGAAAGGTAGCATTTAAATATGCTTAGCCTACTCGGTACCAGGTTCTCCAAGCTATTGACCCTTGGGTGCTCTGTGAACCTGCTGAGCAAAGACCAGGCACGATCGCCATGCCAGAGGGCTTGCAGGCCATTGAAGCCCACAAGCGGTTGGGGACATAGCTGGGCAGTGCCCACCTGACAGTGCCAACCTGACACAGTGGCACTGCCAGTTAGGCATTTCCAGTGGGCTGGGGGAAGTACAAGGGGATGGGACCAGAGTGGGGGTGGGGAGAGTGGGGAGTTATGAAAGAGAAATATGCGGCGGGGACTATGATGGGGTGTTATGCAGGGGATGGGGAACTAAGGGCAGGCAGGTTGGGGGTCATGAAGGGGGTCCTATTGGGAGGGACCCAATGCCCAGTGGCAGCAATCCCTTTCAAAGTCAGGATGGGGAAATGTGCTGCTTATAAGAGAAAGATTCTGGATGTTTGTAGAGGGAGTGAGGAGGTCCCCCGTGCACTGTGAGATCAGAGCGTCCTATCAAAATGGAGCCTAATTACTTTGTAGCTGGTATGTTTGGGCCCAGCCCCTCCCAGAACCAGTGTGTAATTCATCACTGTCCCAAAAACTGATTAAGTGTGAAACGAGTATGATCCAGTCTGCACTGGGCAGACGGATGCAGATCGCTCCAGTTTTCTCGCAATTATGACACTAGTGATTTTTTGGGAAAATTTTGCCCAATGTTTATGGACAGAGAGTAGATCTGTGGAGAAACAACTTGACTACAAAGCTGATGAGTTGATAATTCTATAAATTTACTTTCATGATGCAAGAAGGTCTGGGAATACCACGATAATCAATAAAACAGACACCTGATTAGCATACTGCTTCACAGTGTCAGGGACCTGGGTTCAACTCCAGCCTCGGGTCAGTGTCTGTTTGGAATCTGCACATTCTCCCCGTGTCTGCACGGGTTTCCTCATGAGCTCCAGTTTTCCCCCATAATCCAAAAAAATGCAGTTTAGGTGGATTGTTCCTGCTAAATTTTGTGTCCAAAGATGTGTTGGTTAGATGGATTAGCCATGGTAAATGTGTGGGGTCATGGGGATAGGGCAGAGGGGAGGACCTGAGTGAGATATTCTTTTGGAGAGTTGGTACAAAATCGATGGGCTTCTTTGTGCACTATGGTTTCTATGATTCTATGGTGTCAGCAATAATTTGATGATGGAATAGGGGGCGTGAATAATTCTCACAGGATCTGGCGTTTTATAAAACTATTGGATGATATTTGTCACAGACAGGAAGTTCGGACAGAAAGCTCAAGAGATTGGAGCCATTGATGAGACCTTAAACTTGCTGCAGCTCAGTTTACCACAGCCCAAGTATGTCACTCCCTGTCTGTGGGTTCTCAGGATCTATGCGTCTAATGGTAAGTGTTACTGATGATCACAAATTTGGAAACTTTAAATGACTTCTTCTAAGAAGCCCTAATGTGACTAATAAGATAGACAGGAGCAGAATTAGGCCATTTGGCCCATTGAGTCTGCTCTGCTGTTCAATCAAAGCTGAAATCCCCCTTCTCCTGCCTTCTCCCTGTAACCTTGATCTCCTTAGTGATGAAGGACCATCCTTCATCACTATTTACCTCTGTCTTAAAGACACTTAATGACCTGACCTCCGCAGCTCTCTGTGGCAATGAATTCCACAGTTTCACAATCCTCTGACTGAAGAAATTCCTCTTCATCTCAGTTCTAAAGGAGCATCCCTTCACTCTAAGGTTGTGCCCTCGAGTTCCAGTCTATTTAATAATTAAGAACTTAGTAACGGAATTCCAGTATTTCAACCTTTGCAAGCATTAGTTTTAGCAGAATGCAATTGCTATGATTATACCTCCTGAGCTTGTTGAGAAATTCAGATCAAATTAGCTGTTCATTGAACTAATTTGGTGTTTTATAATCATTTCCTCAGGGCTTCTTGTAATATGGGTTAACTATTAATGTTAACTGAATCATATTACTTCATGTAATATTGCTTAAGTCCTCCCCTATCACCTGAGTGTTCCTACTCAACTTGCACACTTGAAAAACACTAACCCTTTGAATAGTTACATTTATTGTTAGTTAAGAGTCTGTGCTCATTTCCTACCATCTTTTGATCCACGATGTTTGTGTTTCTTAATATTCTATTGCAGGTAAAGGAGGCTTTAATTTCTTGATTCCCACATGAATATTAATCGGTTTCTCCAGCTCTTTCACACAATGACTAATAGATGATACACATTTTTCCTCTGGTTTAGTTAATATTAATAATAAAAGCGAAATACTTGGACACTGGAAATAAAAATAGAAAATTCTGGAAATGTTCAGCAGGTCAGGCAGTATCTGTGGAGAGAGAAACAAAGTTAATGTTTCAGGTCTGTGAGGTGTCTTTGGATATAAAACTGCTATGCCCTTGTCTCTGTACATAATCAAGTAAGTTCTGACATTGTCCTGTTCAATAAGTATTGCTGTTAAATATTTCTGGAGTTACTGTCCAGCAGGATATAGAAACATTAAAACTAGAAGAAGGAGTAGGCCATTCGGCCCTTCAAGCCATTTGTGATGATCATTAAACTCAATATCCTGATCCGCGCCTCTCCCATATCCCTTGATCCCTTTATTCCCAGGAATAGAAATATTCCTATTATATACCTGGTTGAGCTGTTATACTTTTGTCAAATTACACTTCTACAGAATGTATCCAATTCCTGATACTTGTTTCCATTGTGCATTCTGATCCCAGCCTTCCTTATAGAGATGTCCTTTTCTCGTTCTTGTCTTGTTGTGGGTGCTTGTTTTCAATAACCAACTGGTTCAAAGAAATATTTTTAAAAATAAAAATAGAAATATTGCCAAGCATACATTTGATCTTTGAGTTGTGGGGGAACTAGCAGCCAAGGCCTGATGTTTTTCTCTGGTTTGCAGGGAGAACATCAATGGAGTAGTCACCTCTTTTCTTGCTGACTAATTTCATCGTCTATGGGGCACGAGAAGCAGAGCATTCAGCTCAGCTAGTTCATGATGCAGAGGTGATGGCCTAGTGGTACTATCATCAAGCTATTAATCCATAAGCTAGCTAATGTTCAGGAGACCTAAGTTCAAACCCTGTTACAGCAGATGGTGAAATTTGAATTCAACAAAAAAATGTCTGAAATTAATAATCTACTGATGACCATGAAACCATTGTCAGAAAGGAACAAAACATCTGGGGCACTGATGATCTTTAGGGAAGGAAATCTGCTGTCCTTACCTGGTCTGCACTACATGTGACTCCAGAGCCATAGCAATGTGGTTGACTCCCAACTGCCCCCGGCCAACAAGTAATGGGCAATAAATGCTGGCCAGCCAGCAATGCCCATGCCCCACAAATGAATGAAAAAAAAAGTTCTCAGAGTAGTTTTGTAAATAAGCAGGAAGTGACCTGTTGTTCTTTTTTAATTTTCTTTACCCTTCTCCCAAGAGGGTATTTTCACTCTTCCCAGAATCTGGGTAACAGACTGAGAATCCCCTTTTTGCAGATTCTCTCAGTAACTGACTCTATCTTTTGGTGTTCCAGAAGTTAGCACACTTCAGTACACTTAAGCTTTAAGCTGTAATGGCCACAACAATTTATTGAACAAAACTGAAATGAATCAATGATATAATGAGATGATGGTGGGTAGCTCAATTTGGAAACAATGATTTGTGCAAACCTGATATGTTGAATGACCAGTTCCTACAGTGGAACCCACATCAGGCAGGATTAAACCCTGTTTCAGTACATACAGCAACATTGCTTTACCCAGGTACTAGATTGCTTAGAAAGTCAGAGAATCACACTGATAATTTTTAAAAAATGTTAATTTATGGGATGTGGGCACTGCTGGTTAGGTCAGTATTTATTGCCTGTCCCTTTAATGTAGTCAAGTTAATTGAATTTCTTTGTTTATAAATTACATGTATTTGACACTGCCTTTACAGCTGCAACTGGAGCTGCGCTGGGTAAGAGTGGAATTATGAGCCTTCTGTTTAAACTGATATCTCCATACACAACCAGGAACACAAAGGCTATCAGGTAAGAATTGGGACCTGCCACAATGCAATTGGAGTATGCTAATCTTGACAGTCCAGTCTGCCTCAGGGCAACCTTTCAGTCAAAGGGCTGTGCTTTCAACAGCTTCACTGTGATGATCAAATCAATAACTTAAATAATAGTAATTAATATTAAATTCTCTCACGGTGGCACAGTGGTTAGCACTGCTACTTCAGAGTGCCAGGGACCCAGGTTTGATTCTTGGCTCAGGCCACCATCTGTGTCGAGTCTGCACATTCTTCCCATGTCTGTTTGGGTTTCTTCCAGGTGCTCCAGTTTCGTCCCACAGTCAAAAAGACAAGCTGATTAGGTGATTGGCTGTGCTAAATTCTCCCTCAGCATACCTGAACAGGCAACAGAATTTGACAACTAGGGGATTTTCATGGTAACTTCACTGCAGTGTTAAAGTAGGTCTACAGGTGATATTAATAAATAAACTAAAACTTATCCATCTGCAATGTTCTGTCCAAGTAGTCAAATCTCACAGCATGAGATTCTTGGGTCATTTGCTATGGAAGAGAAGCTCAGCTGGTCCCTGGTTGCCATTCTCATCATTTTTATCTTTGGTTTACCTTTTCTTAGGTGGGCTGTTACCTAGGCTAAAAAATACCCCACGTACTCTTTACCATGGGACCCATCGGCCATGAGAATCCAATATTCAGTCATATCACAGTTGAAGCCAAAACACTAATGACTCTGAGGTCGGAAGATTGTTATGGAGTCAGTGGGCACTTTGTCCGGATGCTTGGTGGATGCCAACACAATATTCTAAACATCAGTCATCAGGGTTTTCCAGAATGGAGCTCGATCGTTTGTTTTCTGATTCGGGAAATGTTACGGCCAGGCCAAGGCTCACTTCCACTAATTAAGTGATGCAGCTTTCAATATGCTGGGACAATGGATAGGATTTTCTGACTGCGCTTGCTCCGAGCCTGTTATCAAAGGAACTTTGCATGTTCTGCCCCGGCCCGCTACGATTCCTGTCGTAAGCAGGACTGAAAAATTCCACCATTGTCACTGTATATGGTGTACTACAGCACCACCGCTGGGAGGAGGATACAATTAAAAGGATGACAAGCTTACATAGGCAGTTTCCATTCTGAACATGGATGCAAGTATTTGTAATATAAATATAAAAATAAGCTCATGCGACTTTAAAATGGGAATAGAATTATATTGTTTTGCCCCGATGCAATTATCTCCTCACCCTCTGTTAATCCCTCATCTTTAGGGCACTCTTAGTCTGAATTCTTCATGGAGTCAAAGGCCGGAATTTTACCACCCAGCCCCTATGGGAATTGAAGCAGGCGAGGGAACATGGAAAGGTCTGTTGACCTCGGGCAGGATTTTATGGTTTCAGGATGGGGGGGGCATAAGATCCGGCCTGTTGAATTCCTAAAGGGCAGAAAGAGGCCGACACTGACAACAATCCCACCCAAGCTCTATCCCTATAACCTAACATATTTATCCTGCTAGTCCCCCTGAAATCAAGGTGCATTTATCATGGCCAATCCACATAATGTGCACATCTTTGGAGTGCAGGAGGAAGCGGCAGCACCCAGAAGAAATGCACGCAGACTTGGGGAGAATGTGTATACTCCATACGAGCAGTGATCCAAGGTCAGAACTGGACCCAAGTCTAGGCGTTTTTAGGCAGCAGTACTAATCAATGTGCCACCATAATGCCCATGTACAATGCCATTGGAGATTGTTCAGTATAATTTCTCTATTTATATTATGCATTGATATATTAATTAAGCAGTTTCTATGCTGCCCTTTATTATATACCTATGTACATTCTTTGGTCAGTATATATTACTTGCCAGTTTATATTTTGCCAATTCATAGTTTAAACTCTGTTTTATGTTATTCTCTCATTGACAGTTACCAACCTACATCTCAATTTATATTGTATATATATTGTGGGTATGCATTTCGAGGAATAATAGTTTTTAAAGAGATGTTAATGATTTTCTTATTACTAATAAATTTTGTGTCAGGTATTGTACGTATTTTAAAATGAGAATATATCCCACAATGTTTTCAGTGGTTTTATAAAAACAGTGATATGATGTGAAGGATTATTAACCAGGGATATTGACTTCACTGCTTTGAATGTGGCTCTCAGATCTGAGGCTATGCTTTGGAAATTTGCGACTATTAAGGAGGTATGTAAGGAACAGACAGTGGGGAGGGTAGACATCCAGGGGACGATACTGGGCTTGGGTGTCGGAGATTGAGGGTAACTGGCTTGCTTGAATCTTGATGTATTTAGGACAGGGACGTACATAACAACATGAGGAATAGGAGGAGGATTGCATCACTAGACCTTTCATGCCCATCTGCCATTGAATAAGATCATTACTGATCTCATTTGTAACCTTCTGTCCACTTGACTCCCTGGCCTCTTACCCATTGGCTCCATTATAAATCAAAAATCTGACTAACACACTGTTGAATATATGCAATGACATCACCAGGGATCTGGGTTCAATTCCAGTCTGGGTGGCTGTCTGTGCGGAGTCTGCATGTTCTCACCGTGTCTGTGTGGGTTTCCTCTGTGTTCCTGCCACACTCTGAAGAATTTCGGATTAGGTTGATTGGTCATGCTAAATTGTCCCTTAGTGTCAGGGGGACTAGTGGGGTAAATACGTGGGGTTGTGGGGATAGGGCCTGAGTGGGAATGTGGTCAGTGCAGGCTTGATGGGTCAAATGGCCTCCTTCTGCGCTGTAGGGATTCTAAGATTCAATGACCCAGCCTTTACTGCTCTGCATGCTGGAGAATTCCAAAGATAAAGACCCTCTGAGTGAACGAATTTATCCTCATCTTTTTAAACGCGGGACCCTTTATTTTGAAATAGTGGCCCTCTAGGTTCTAGATTAGCCCCACAAGGAGTCTCAGCATCAACTCTATCAAATCTGCTCAATTTCTTATCCGAAAATCATCTCTTATTCTTTGAAACTCCAGACCCTCACAGCCTGTTGGAGGAGGAAGAATTAAGAAAATCAGACAAAACCACCATGATCACCTTTGAACCATAATTTCCAAGAATCCATGGCATTTCCTCCATCAGCTTTCTCCAGCAGAATATTTGCAATTCCTTTCTGCTTTTTGGTATTTTGGCATTTCTGCATTTTTTAATTGTTCGTATTAACAGGTATAAAGACAGCAGTTAGGGACACAGAGAGGCAGGAAACTTCTCTCTGAATGCTTCATTTGCTAGTTTACTCATTTAAGCTGTAGCTAATAAATATAAATTTCCATAAATGGCCACCTGCCATTGGCTGGCAGGATTTTCCAATCCCACCGATGTCAATGGCATTTTGCGTGGCTTACTCATCTCATACATTGGGGTGTCACCTTTGGCAGGACTGGAAGATCCCACTGGCATTGTGCTGCCAGAAAATCCCACGCACAGAGCTAAATTTTCCAGTCCCGCCCATTGTGGCAGGACGGACAATTTGACGGACCATTTACCAGGTTCATTGATGTTGGATGGGAATTTCCAGTCTTGGGGTTGGTGAGACTGGAAAATTTCCTTGTCTTCCACCTTTTCTTATTTACACTTGCCAAAGGACCTATTGGCTAAATATGCAACAAAATAGATGAGCGACCAAAACATATATTCATTTTCATTTAGCAGCTTTTTGTTTGTTTTTGAATGATCAATGTAGACACTGCAATTACAGATAGTAGCGATCACAGGTGTATCTGTCTGAGAGATTTGTCATAAAAACCGGCATTTGTTAATAAACCTCACTGCTCTTCTTAAAGAAAGCTTTAGAACTTAATCTCCAATATTCTCCAACACTCACAGAACTGAAAGGATGCACTTTGCATCCTTCAACTGTCTGTTGATATACACAGATAAGAAATTCTGCAAAGGACATATGCTCAGATAAGGTTAAAAACTCTCTCCAAAGGCAGAGGTAAAAATACCCAGCAAAGCCTGGGCTCTGTGAGATAGGCTAATTCCTTGAAGGTAGAAACGTTAATGAAAAGAATTCTTAAAAGACACCAAACAAGTTCAGAGCTTGAACTTATTCACCTTACATTGAATTATGGTGCTTTTGATTATTTGAATTTGTTCACAGTCTTATTTTGGTTAATGGCATTTTTTTTTAAAATGGCAGATTAAAGCCCATTCAAGTATCCTTTAAATAATTGAATTGGTTTACTGAGAGTCAACAGAGGGGTTTTTGTATAGTGAATGATGCTTTGGCCTTGGTTTTGGGGTGTTACTGTAATACCCTTCAATGGTGCAAATGAGAGGGTTTATTAATATCGAGAACTAAATATGCATGACTAAAGCTTCCTCTACACTGTCCACATCAAACACTCCCAGGATAGGTACAGCATGGGGTTAAATACAGAATAAAGCTCCCTCTTCACTGTCCCCCCATCAAACACTCCTGGGACAGGTACAGCACGGGGTTAGATACAGAGTAAAGCTCCTTCTACACTATCCCCATCAAGTACTCCCAGGACAGGTGCAGCACGGACTTCGATACAGAGTAAAGCTCCCTCTACACCGTCCCCATCAAACACTCCCAGAACAAGTATAGCACCAAGTTAGGTACAGAGTAAAGCTCCCTTTATGCTGTCCCCATCAAACATTCCCAGGATCGTATAGCAAGGGGTTAAATACACAGTAAAGTTCCCTCTACACAGTCCCTATCAAATGCGCCGAGGACATCTGGAGCACAGGATTACACACAGATGAAAACCCCCTCCGTACTGTCCCTGTCAAACAAGGACAGGTACCACATGGTTTTAGATACAGAGTAAAGCTTCCCCTACTGTCTACCCCATCAAACACATCCCGAACAGATATAGCACTGTCCCCAACCAAACACTTCTTAGTGTGCCCATTAAGTATTGCCAGAACAGATACAGCATGGTGTTAGAGAACAACTAAATACAGGTTGCTTCTGAACAACTTCCTTAACTCCAGCTAAAGATCTCCAGCCCTGGGACTGCTCATCCCAATTGACTCTGGTTCATGTACTCCGACCCGATTAAAGGGGCCACGAAGGGTTGCCCCTTAAAGCGGCCATGCTTCTCCCAGTTACTCTGTTCCAAGAATTTCAATCGGTAGCTTCAATGTAAAGTACTGACATTAAGCGAGTGATTCGAAAGGCTGTGCAGAAATTTGTGGTTAGAATCTGTATCCCATTCACAATTTAAAGGGTGACTAGTGGTTAACATTGCTGCCTCACAGCACCAGGGACCCAGGTTCAATTCAGTCCTCAGGGGTCTCTCTCTGTGTGGAGTTCGCAAGTTCTCCCCATGTCTGCGTGGATTTCCTCCAGTTGCTCCTGTTTCCTTTCACAGTCCAAAGATGTACGGGTTAGGTTGATTGGCCAGGCTAAAATATCTGTAAGGGTCAGGGGATTCACTAAGGAAATATGTGTGGATTATGGGGATAGGACCTGAGTGGGAGTGTTGTTGGTGCAGGTTTGATGGGCTGAGTGGTCTCCTGTTGTAGATTTTCTATGATTTTGTGATAAAATAACATCCAGATTCAAACACAAATTCAGAAATAAGTGCCTTTCCATTTTTGCCTGTGTCTAATATGCCAGTTTAATGTGGACTCAGTAAGAGTCTGGCAACACCAATTTTAAATCCAACCGATTTATTTGATAGTAAATCTGCTAGCTTTTGGCGTTTGTGCCTTCGTCAGGCGAATGAGGTGCTCTGGTCTGCAATAGCACACACATCAGCACAGACAGTTTACAGATTGCTGATTAGAATTCTTTCTAGTTTAATGTGGAGGCAAATACTTGCCAATCGCTACTCACCTGTTGCTGTCTGTCTGTCTCTCTCACCTATTTAGAGCTTAATGATAAATACAATGGGGTCACTATCTCATCTGTTACTCATGCTGAGCTAGGGACATGTTAGGTCAATTTCTTAATGGACGCACATTAAACCAATTCGTGAGAGTTCGCAGAGCTAGTGGTGTGTTGGACTAAGTGAAATATCAACCCGCTTGTCTGATGAACTCCCAACCTCTGCTTTGCTTTTGCTTAATGTTCCGAGACGTTCTTGTTTCTTGGATAGAATGTTTGGAATCTAAGTGACAGCAGTCAGGCTCATTTTTATAACAGCATTTGACCCAGTGGGTGTAACAAGATCTCTTCTCGACATGCAGAAGCATAGGAGACTTACAGGAGCACTGATTCCAGAGATAGGGAAATGTATGAGTAGGTGGAAGGTATAGCAGGGTAAAAGCACGACGTGTCACCATCAATTGTGTCCACACCTCCTGCTTGGTTGTGCTACAATTTTAATCATCAAGATAAATACCATGGCAAGAAATCTCTTAAATGAAGGGCCGCATCTATCCTATAAATACAGTGTGGACACTGACTTACGAGTAAATATTTGGATACCTTGGATCCCATCCTCTTGTACAAAGTGGCTGCTGACGAATTCAAATACTGAGGCATTTGATCCTGAAAACTTTCTTGACTGTAAATGAAATACTATGTGGCTGCCTTGGAGATACTTCCTGCTGTGATGCTGTGTGTTAGCCATGGTTGCTAAGCTGTATCTGAAGGTCAGAATTTGCAATTAAAATAATGTAGCTGGCTGCTGCTTTTGCCCAAGTGTCCACTAGTGTGAGCAAGATCTGGGCATTGCTGCCTTACAGCGCTGGGGCAAGCGATTCCTGGCTTGGATCACTGTCTGCGTGGAGTCTCCAAGTGTCTGCTTGGGTCTCCTCCGGGTGCTCCAGTTTCCTCTCACAATTCACAAGACATGCTGGATAGGGTGCATTGGCCATGCTAAATTCTCCTGCTGTTTACCTGTACTGGGACCTGGATTCAATTCCAACCTTGGGTCACTATCTGTGTGGAGTCTTCACATTCTCCCTGTGTATGCATGGGCAAGACCAGTAATCCGTAAATTACTGCAGATCTGGAATCTGAAACCAAAAAAGAAAATGCTGGAAAATCTCAGCAGTCTAGCAGCATTGGTAAGGAGAGAAAAGAGCTGATGTTTTAAATCCAGATGAGTCTTGCCTTGACAAAGATGACCACAATCAAGTCAATAAGGTTGTTAAGAAGGCATACGGAGTCTTAGCTTTTATTGGTAGGGGGATTGAATTTCGGAGCCACAACGTCATGTTGCAACTGTACAAAACTCTAGTGAGGCCGCACTTGGAGTATTGTGTACAGTTCTGGTCCCCGCATTTAAGAAAGATGTGGAGACATTGGAGAGGGTACAGAGGAGGTTTACCAGGATCTTGCCTGGTATGGACGGCAGGTCTTATGAAGAGAAGCTGAGGGATTTGAGGTTGTTTTCATTAGAAAGAAGGCGGCTAAGAGGAGACCTTATTGAAACATGTAAGATGATTAGAGGTTTAGATAGGGTGGACAGTGATAGCCTTTTTCCTAGGATGGAGAAAGCTAGCACAAGGGGACACAGCTTGAAATTAAGGGGTGGTAGTTATAGAACATAGAACATAGAACATAGAACATTACAGCACAGAACAGGCCCTTCGGCCTTCGATGTTGTGCCAACCAAAATAAAAAACAATGCCCCTCCAAACTAAACCATTCCCTTCTCTTCCATATACTTATCAATTAACCTCTTAAACGCCACCAAACTTGGTGCATCTACAACAGCTGCAGGCAGAGCATTCCACTCCCTAATCACTCTTTGAGTAAAGAACCTACCTCTGATATCCGTCCTATAACTCATACACCTTAATTTAAAGTTGTGTCCCCTCGTGCTAGCTTTCTCCATCCTAGGAAAAAGGCTATCACTGTCCACCCTATTTAAACCTCTAATCATCTTATATGCTTCAATAAGATCCCCTCTTAGCCGCCTCCTTTCTAACGAAAACAAACTCAAATCCTTCAACCTCTCTTCATAGGACCTGCCCTCCATACCAGGCAACATCCTGGTAAACCTCCTCTGTACCTCTCCAATGCCTCCACATCTTTCTTATAATGTGGGGACCAGAACTGCACACAATACTCCAAGTGCGGCCGCACTAGAGTTTTTGACAGTTGCAACATGATGCTGCGGCTCCTAAATTCAATCCCCCTACCAATAAAAGCTAAGACTCCATATGCCTTCTTAACAACTTTATCCACTTGACTGCCTACTTTCAGGGATCGATTGACACATACACCAAGATCCTTCTGTTCCTCAACACTATTAAGAGCCCTACCATTAGCCCTATACTCTACACATTTATTGTTCCTGCCAAAGTGCATTACCTCACACTTTTTATAGGACGGATGTCAGAAGTAGGTTCTTTACCCAGAGGGTGGTAAGGGTATGGAATGCCCTGCCTGCTGCAGTTGTAGATGCGCCAAGTTTGGTGGCGTTTAAGAGGTTAGTAGATAAGTTTATGGATGAAAAGGGAATGGTTTAGGTTAGAGGGTTATTGCTTTTTCTTAATTGGTCAGCTCAACATCAAAGGCCAAAGGGCCTGTTCTGCACTGTAATGTTCTATGTTCTATGTTCTACATGCTTTAACAAAGAGCCTGCTGAGATTTTCCAGCTTTTTCTCTTTTTGATAATATCCAGGCTTGGGCTGTCAAGTAACATTCACATCATACAAGTAACAGGAACTGGCCATCTCCAACAAGCGAGGATATAATCATCACCTCTTGACGTTCAGTAGTATTACTATTGCTGAATCTCCCATTATGAACATCCTGAGGGTTACCATTAAACAGAAACTGAACTGGACTAACCTTGTAAATGTACTGACAACAAGAGCAGGTCAGAGGCTCAGAAACTGACAACGAATAACTCACCTTCTGCCCTCCCAAAGTCTGTGCATCATCTACAAGGCACAGGTCAGGAGTGTGATGGAATATTCTCCACTTGCCTGGTTGGATACAACTCCAACCACAGACAAGGAGCTCAGTACCATCCAGGACAAAGCAGCCTGCTTGATTGGCACCTCTTCTATAAATATTCGCTCCCTCCACTATTAACACACCGTGACATCCATGGGTAGTCTCTGTTAGATGTGCTGTAGCAACTCAACAAGGTTCCTTAGGTAGAACCTTTCAAACCCATGACTGAGAACATCTACATGGACAAGAGCAGCAGACACATGGGAACACCACCACCTGAAGATCCCCTCTTGAGCTATCCTGACTTGGAAATATATTGTTGTTCCTTCACTGTTACTGGTTCAAAATCCTAAAATATCCTCCCTGTACCTCATCTCTTCATCACCTTCTCAAGAGCAACTAGGGCTGACAATAAATATTGGCCTAACCAGCGATGCCCACATCTCATGAATGAATAAAGAAGTATAGGCCTGCTTTCTCGTTCACTCCAAACTAAATTAAATTGATCTCTTCAGCAGAGTGGCACAGTGGTTAGCACTGCTGCCTCACAGTGCCAGGGACCTGGGTTCAATTCCAATCTCGGATCACTGTCTGTGTGGATTCTGCACATTCTCCCTGTGTATGCATGGGTTTCCTCCAGGTATTCCGGTGTCTCCTACATCCAAAGATGTGCAGGTTAGATGGATTGGCTATGCTAAATTGCTCATTGGTGTCCCAAGATGTGCCAAGATTAGGAGGATTAGTGAGATAGTTGTGTGAGGTTATGGGGATAGCGCAGGGGAAGGCGCCTGGTGGGATGCTTTGTCAGAGAATTGATGCCGACTCGTTGGGCTGAATCTCCTCTTTCTGCATTGTAACGATGCTATGCGTTTGCTGGCTATGGGAATGCAATTCTGCATAAACTTGGAACTTCCCGACTTCATATTGGCTTGAATCCATGTCGGGGAAACACTCAAATTCATTAAGCTGTCAGACTCCTTCCAAGAGAACATAAAAGGAACTTGTGTGTGGAATAGATAGATTAGACTTGAGTGGTGTTCCTTTGGAGTTGGGCTCAGATACATTATTGGATATGTATTCTCATTCAATTCTACAACTCAAGAATGAAAGTTACATCATAAAATGACTTAAAATCTGCCTGATGTTGTGTTTTAGGTAACTCTGTAGCAACATGGGGAGAATGTGCAAACCCCACACAGACAGTGACTCCAGCTAGGATTCAAACCTGGGTTCCTAGTGCTGTGAGGCAGCAGTGTTAAGCATTGTGCCGCTTCTGGAATAGGAATATCAAAGCAACAAGCTTAATTTTCATAGAGGGGGAATGGTAGGCATTTGGCCATGATGTCACCTGTATATTGAATATAATATGTTTCATTTTCAGAGCTGCCACTGAAGCTCTTTCAGCTTTACTGAAATCCAGTGAGTTTTTTAAAATCATTTCATTGTTTTCTTTCTAAGTTACATCGTGCATTGACTTAAAATCTGCTTTATGTTGTGTTTTGGGTAATCCTGTAGCAACACTTACTATTTCTAACCAGTCTATTCTTGAAGAAAAATCAAATGTCTGTATTATAAATCTGCAACAAGTGATATTGTTCAGATGGTTGTTACTTTAAAATCGCTTGGACGCTATTCTGCTTTTTCATATCTCTTTTTCACTCCTTTCGCGATTGCTTGCACCTTCCTGACCTGCAGCTGTGACTCGATTCCTGCACTTTGAACTTCAGCCTCGCTTGTAATCCCACCCTCCACTTCATCTCTGTACTTTTAACTGTCCTGCTCCATGGCTGCGATTCTTGATTAATAGATCCTTTGTCTGTTGTGGGTTTGCTGTGAACAGTTTTGTTGCATTTTCATAATGATATAGAGGGGCTAATCCCTTGTGAAGGATTGGGTAATTATACTCTGGGTTTATTTATTGAGATGATGTAGAGATGCCGGCGTTGGACTGGGGTAACTATCAAATAAATTGGTTGGATTTTAAATTGGTGTTACAAAACTTTATTTATTGAGATTAAAGTAAAGGATGGTATAGAGGTGCTGTCACAAGACAAGCAATCCAGCAGTTCCAGGTTAATTCGTTGGGGACATAAGTTCAAATCCTATCATATTAGCAAGAACAATTTAAATTAGAATCATAGAAACCTCACAGTGCATAAAGAGGCCATTTGGCCCATCGAGTCTACACTGACCACAATACCACCCAGGCCCTACCCCCTTATTCCTACATATTTACCTCTAACCTACGCATCTCAGGACGCTAAGGGCAATTTTTGCAAGGCCAATAAACTTAAAATTGAATTAATGAATCTGGAGTTGAAAGCTAATCTCAGTAACAGTGAGCAAGAATCCATCATCGATTGTCATAAACATTCACCTGGTTCACTAACTAAGGGCAGCAAGGTGGCATAGTGGTTAGCACTGCTGCCTCACAGTGCCAAGGACCTGGGTTCAATTCCAGCAGCGGGTCACTATCTGTACGGAATCTACACGTTCTCCCTGTGTCTGCGTGGGTTTCTTCAGGTGTTCTGCTTTCCTCCCACAGTCCAAATATTAGATGGAGGTGCAGGTTAAATGGATTGGTCATGGTAAATGGATGGAGTTACAGGGATAAGACAAGGATGAGGGCCTGAATAAAAAACTCTGTCAGAGAATCAGTGCAGAATGGCCTCTGTTTGCCCTGTAGGAATTCTGTGATTCTTATGTTCTTTAGGAAAGGAAATTTGTCGCACTTCCCTGCTCTGGCCTACCTGTGATTCCAGACCCACAGCGAATGTAGTTGACTCTCAATTGCCCTTTTAAATGGCCTAGCAAGGCACTCAGTTCAAGGGCAATTAGGGATGGGCAACGAATACTAGCCCAGTCAGCGACCCCCACATCCCACAAAAGAATGAAGAAATGAGACAATGTGAAGAGATATAGATAAATAAAAAGCTTGGAAACATCAGAGCTACAGAGCTGTGTGAGTGTGCTATGCATTAAAGTGTAACTGCAACTGGATCGCATGACACACTTCCATTCTGCTGATGTTATGCAGCTATCCCTTAAAGCAATAACGGGCCACCAAGGCCCGTCGCAGGAGTGGCTCTCCTTCATCTCAGTGGCTGCAAGATTGTTCATTAACCATGACCCCATGAATAAGATTAAATGCATTTAATACATGCCAATATATTTTGAATAGAGTTATAGAAAATTCTTAATCAATTATATATTTAAAGTGAGGTGATGGCTGAGTGGTATTAACACTAGATTATTAACCCAGAAACTCAACTAATGCTCTGGGGATCCGAGTTCGAATCCCTCCATGATGGATGGTGGAATTTGAATTCAATCAAAATATCTGAATTAAGAATCTACTGATAACCGTGAAATCATTGTTGATTGTCAGAGAAACCCATCAGGTTTAATGATATCCTTTAGGGAAGGAAATCCACCTCCCTTACCTGGTCTGGCCCACATGTTGCTCCAGAGGCACAGCAATGTGGTTGACTCTGAACTGCCCTCTGACAACTAGGGATGGGCAATAAATGCTGGCCAGCCAGCGATGCGCATGTCCCATGAATGAATAAAAAACATATTAATGCAACTATGATCAACTTCAAATTGTAAAATTAAAAGAAACGTTTATGTTTTGGACACAGAGGGAGCATACAGCTCATGCAGTCTATGTTGTGAGCAATCAGCACGCATCTCACTTCACTTTCTTTGCGTCACATTCACTCACATTGATAGGAAAACCTATATGTACGGCAATCAACAGAATGTGGCAAACCCTGCCCCTGGGCAACGGTCAACAACATGTCTTGTGGGTCAATCTCAGGATCCAGGTGAGCCGCATGTTGATCCCGAATTGCCTGTTACTGCCTTAAAGGCACATTACCAATAAATCCACCTGCTTCACTTGTCCCCAAACTACAAGCGTCCAAACTTTGGGAAGAATGGATTGTAAACTTTATTGAGTCAATGCTGAGTTCATGCAGGGTGCTGTATAAATTCTAATCCTTCTGAGTTACTCCATGGCTTGGCTTCTAATCCCACCACCAAAAGAGGAAGTGCTGGAAAGTGCAGGTCTGGCAGCACCTGTAAAGAGAGAAAAGAGCTGACATTTCGAGTCCTTACCTGGTCTGGCATACATGTGATTGACCCTCAACTGCCCTCTGAACAAGGGCAACTAGGGTTGGGCAATAAATACTGACCAGCCAGCGATGGCCGTGTCCCACAAATAAAAATGTACATTAATGAAACAATGATCAATTTCAAATGGTAAAAAATAAAAGAAATATTTACACTTTGGGTACAGCTCTCAATGTTGTGAGCAATCACAAGACAAAGGGGCTGTCTGGATTCGAAACGTCAGCTCTTTTCTCTCCTTACAGATGCTGCCGGATCTGCTGCAATTTTCCAGCATTTTCTCTCTTGGTTTCAGATTCCAGCATCTGCAGTAATTTGCTTTTATTCTAACCTCGCTATCCTACCCTGTGGCTTTGCTGTTCATGCCATAGCCAAGTGACTCTGCTTTTAAATTTACCATCCCATTTCAATCTGCTTTTACTTTCCAACCATTCTGCTGCTTCTGATCTCTCTGTGTTTGCCTGTTTTTATGGTAGGTGTTGGAGTAAAATTGACCTTCGATTTTTTTACTGCTCCTCCATTTGACCTTAAATGTGACATTAAAAAAAAGACATTTGACGATTTAAAAGCCAGTGTGAATGCTGGTTCAAAATCTTCAATTTTAAGTCCAGAAATGCAACGGTCGCACTATTTCCACTGCAAGTATAATTGTTGCAATAATTACATTCCCTGCATAATATGTGAGATAATTGGACTGTGTCAGACTAGGGTAATATGATAAAAGATATGGGATCTGTTGAAGATTGGAAATTAAATTGGGGCAGCAAGGCAGTACAGTGATTAGCACTGCTGCCTCCCAGTGCCAGGGACCCAGGTTCAATTCCTGGCTTGGGTCACCGTCTGTGCAGAGTTTGCACATTCTCCCCATGTCTGCATGGATTTCCTCCGTGTGCTCTGGTTTCCTCTCTCAGTCCAGAAGACATGCTGGTTAGGTGCATTGGCTATGCTAAATTCTCCCTCAGTGTACCCGAACAGGCACCAGAATGTGGCGACTTCGGGTTTTTCGCAGTAACTTCATTGCAGTGTTAAGCCTATTTGTGAGATGGACAAATAAATTTAAAGTTATCAATGAGGCAGAAGACTTGTGAACTTGTATATAGAATTTGAGACATGCGACTACTTGTGGCACTAATAAATGAACTTTAAAGACACAGAAGATTGGGTGACGTAAGGGTTTGGCACGCAATTATGCATTTATTCCACAGGGTGACACTGTTGTCTACTAATCAGATATAGAACCAAGTTCTGGGCTCATTCTAACGATCCAATCAATCTCCAATTTAGCTGCCAAGATAAAAGGAAGAATTGCTCAAAAAAAAATTTGACTTCCTCTTTGTTTCAGAACGTAACAGCAGGCGAGCGCTGGATAATGGATACATCCAATGGCTCTTGCAATTGTATCAGGACTGGCACCAACGAGATACACAGAATAACTACGTTTCCATACACAAAGCTCTCCTCAAGTGCATTCGAAATATCACAAACACCCCAATGGGGAAGAAAGCCTTTCTGCAAGCAGATGGGATGAAAGTTCTTCTCAACACCTCCCGGGTACGTGGCTTCAACCCTGAGGGGTAAGAAAAAACAACCATAAAACTTCTTGTTGCAGTTAAACAATACTGCGAAGGCCAGGGATCAAATAAGAACGGAAAGTGCTGGGAAGACTCAGCAAGTCTGACAGCGTTTGTGGCGCGAGAGAGAGACAGAGAGAGAGAAGCAGAGTTAACTCAAAATGTTGGCGTGAATCAGGGTGGGCCAGGCTCACAGTTCAGCTTCTCCCTTGGCCTCGGGCAGGCCAGTGTAATAACTCTATGGAAACAGAAGTCCCATCACCAAGTTACTTTATTTATACTGTACATCTATACAGCCAGCTCACCAGTTACTGCTGAATTCAGGCTGGGAGTCTGACACACCTGCTTTAAATAGGGAGCGTGAGGCACCCTGATTTAACCAGCAATTAAGACTCCTTGAGTAGCTTTTTTAACCGAGTAAATGGACTCAAATTAACTTAGGGACAACTTTAAAAGGGGCAGCTCCCCAAAAAGGAAGGGGGGACGGCCAGAACAAAAAAACGAAGTCCAAAGGAAAAGGACTCATCAGGTAGTTCATGCTGTAGCAAGCCAGCCTCATTAGCCTGGCTGAAGTCATCAGAGAAAGGCAATAAAATTACGGCAGCTTACTCTGCTTCTCTCCCTGCAGCTGCTGCTGGACCTGCTGAGTTTTTCCAGCATTTTCTGTTTTTATTCTGTAAAACATCTGTACCAATTGCCGAATGGGACTTAAACAGAATTTTCTTCTCCGATTGTAACGAAATGCATGAAGACAAGAGGTAGATAAGCAACATCACACAGAGGCCGGAGTTTTATCGCCTCGCCTGCCTGAATTCATAAGATTCCACCTGAGGTTAACACAGAATGGTCGTTCTTCAAGCCTCACTCACCCTGATTGTGGGGCAGATGAGGTGGTGAAATTCTGGCCAGAATCTCTGAAAGAACAGTCGTAAAGTCAACTGTGAAGGAGATACTGACGGCAATCTGAAAACTGCATGGCATTTAATACCCCCCCTCTCCAACTGACCAAATCCCCTGCCTTCCCCACCCACAAACCACTCCAAACCACCTCCCCTCAACCCCACAACCCCCATCCCCACCCTACAATAAAAGGGCTTCAGGACTGGTAGAAAATTAAAAACTTGTCCCGGACCCGGGTTCAATTCCAGCCTCGGATCACTGTCCGTGCGGAGTTTGCATGACCTCACCGTGTCTGTGTGGGTTTCTTCCGGTTTCCTCCCACAGTCAAAGGCCGAATGGCCTCCTTCTGCACTGTAGGACTTGATGAAAAAATACAATGGGTGCGATTTTCTGGCCACACTCAACGCAGAACCAGAAAATTCTAAAGTCAAAACCTGAGGTTAATGGACCTTAGCATTCCGCCATCCAGCCCACCCCCCGCCCCACTGGGTGACATGGGAGAATTACTTTGGATGATTTTCATCCCCAGATACTAACCCTCACATAAAATAATTATATAGAATTTGTAATGGATTGCCACACAATCTTGCACAAGTTTGATTTGATCCAAACCAGGTAGTTTTGTTTGGATTTATTTGTCTCTTTCTGTAACAGGACATGGATGGGCAGCAATTGGTTGATTGGCCATGCTAAATTGCCCCCTAGTGTCAAGAAGATTAGCAGAGTAAATACATGAGATTATGGGGCTGTAGCTGTGCCACCGTGCTGCCCCACTCATTCTGCTTTTCCCTACTCTGCACTCCATTCTTGCCTTCCTTCAATTTCTGCCTAGATTGTTCCATTGATTTCCCGGGTTTGAGGTGGGCTGCATTCTTGTGAATGAGGAGACAAGAAAAGGGATTCAGGAGGGTACTGAGGGCAAACTAGACAAACACATGCGGGAGAAAGGAAGAGAAATTTTATTCTTTACTTTCATTCATGAAATGTGGGTGTTGCTGGCTAGGTCAGCATTTATTACCCATCCCTAATTTTGTTTGAGAAGGTGGTGAGCTGCCTTCTTGAACTGCCGCAGTCCATGTGGTGGAGGTACACCCACAGTGCTGTTAGAGAGAGAGTTCCAGGATTTTGATCCAGCAAAATGAAGGAACAGCTGATATATTTCCAAGTCAGGATGGTGAGTGGCTTGGAAGAGATTAACTGCTAGTGGGTGGTGCATCTACTGCCCTTGACTGTGGGAGGAAACCAGAAGAAACCCACACAGACACAGTGAGGTCATGCAAACTCCACACGGACAGTGACCCGAGGCTGGAATTGAACCCGGGTCCGGGACAAGTTTTTAATTTTCTACCAGTGGTAGAGGTTGTGGGTTTGGAGGGTGCTGGCTGAAGGAGCCTTGTTGAATTTTGTGAATGATTCACACGGTTGGTACTGTGTGTCGGTGGGGAGGGAGTGGATGTTTAAGGAAGGGGTAAAAACAAGGGGTAGCTTTCTCCTGGATGGTGTTGAGCTTTTTGAATGTTGTTGGAGTTGTCTTCATTCCGGAAAGCGGGGAATATTCCGTCACACTTGTGCCTTGTGAAAAGTGGCAGTGGTTCAAGAAGACACCTCACCACTATCTTCTCAGGGGCAATTAGGGATGGGCAATAAATGCTGGCCCAGCCAGCAACACCCATATCCCCTAAATGAATTTTAAAATATGTTACTACAGCAACATTTCCCCCACGAGGTAACATAGATCTTTATTCCAAATGGAATTGCTTTCTTTGAGGAGTTTTGCTAGCTTTGTTAAAGATGTTACTCAGACTGTACCAGTTCTCTTGTTGGCTGTATGGTTTTAGTAAGCGTTAATAACTCACATCCATAGCAATGATGAAAAGATCATCAGCTGGTCACAAGATATATTAGAAAGCTGTGCTCTGAATGGAAATGGCTTTGGTTGGGACAAGCTTTGAAGGAGAGAAAGCAATATCTCTTGTCTCCAACAACACCTATTAGCAGAGTACAAACTAAATCTTGCAAATGCAACCATATTTGGACAATATCCAGGCTTGGGCTAACAAGTGGCAAGTAACATTTGCACCACACAAATGCCAAGCAACAACCGTCACCAATAAGAGATATTCTAACCACTGCCCCTTGACATTCAATGGCGTTACCATCACTCAATTCCCCACAGCCAATATCCTTGGGATTAACATTGACTAGAAACTCAACCAGATTCACCATATGAACATAGTGACTACAAGAGCAGGTCAGAGGCTGGGAATACTGTGGTGAGTAACTCCCCTCCTCATTCCCCAGAGCCTATCCACCACTTACAAGGCACAAGTCAGGAGTGTGATGGAATACTCCCCACTTACCTGGATAGTGCAACTCCAATAATACTCAAGAAGCTTGACACCATTTAGGACAAAGCAGCCCACTTGATTGACACCACACCCGCAAACATCCACTCCCTCCACCATCAGCGCTCAGTAGCAGCAGCGTGTACTATCTGCAAGATGCATTGCAGCAATTCACCAAAGATCCTTTGGACAGCATCTTCCAAACACATGACCATTTCCCTTTAGAAGGACAAGGCAGCAGGTACATGGGAACACCACCACTTGTAAGTTTCCCTCCGAGCCACTCAGCATCCTGACTTGGGACAAAATCCTGGAATTCGTTCTCTAATGGCATTGTGAGTCAACCCACAGCACACAAATTGCAGCGATTCAAGAAGGCAGTTCCCCACCACCTTCTCAAGGGCAGCTAGGGATGGGCAATAAATGCTGGCCAGCCAGTGACACTCATGTCCTCTGAATGAATAAAAAAAAAGTTCTCTGTATCTCCAAGCTGAGAATGAATTGACTCGTGACACTCTGGGGTAACTACTGGCACTAAACTGTTTCTTCTTTCTCTAGGCTTGTGGCTCCACTACTGACCTGCAGCCTATTGTCAAATTAGCGACACAGATCATGCGCAAATGTCACCCAAAGCAGTCTCTTCCTTTGTTTACGGTCAGAAGTTGCTATTCCTTTGTGCTGCCAAACACAGCGGACTCCCAGATACTGGATTGCCCCTGCACAATTCCTCAAGGTGAGCTTCTGTAGGTTTCTCTCATCTTGATCTGACCTTTTTTTTGTAATGGTCATAAGATCATAAGGATAAGGAGCAGGAAAAGGCCATTCGACCACTCGAGCCTGCTCTGCCATTCAATAAGATGAAGGGCAGCAGGGTGGCACAGTGGGTAAGCACTGCTACCTCACAGCACCAGGGACCCAAGTTCGATTCTAGTCTCAGGTGACTGAGTGCGGAGTCTGAACATTCTCCCTGTGTCTGTGTGGGTTTCCTGCTGATGCTTGAGTTTCCTCCTACAATGCAAAGATGTGTAGGTTAGATGGATTGGCCACGCTAAATTATCCCTTAGAACCTGATTTTAGCATCACACCCACCCCAACAGTATTCTCCATTGGCCTCAGATACAACTTTGAGTCTTGGGTGGTGTGCTGGTAAAATTCCAGCCTTAGTGTCCAAAGATGAGTGGGTTATGTTGATTGACCATGCTAAATTGCCCCTAGGAGAGTTAACAGGGTAAACACTTGGGATACGGATATAGGGACTAGAATGTTGTTTGTGCAAACTCGATGGGTTGAATGGCCTCTTGCTGCACTGTAGGATTCTATGGCTGATATGATTGTGGCCTCAACTGCATTTTCCTGCCTTCCACCACCCTACCCCCATAATCCTTTGAAGACCTTATCAATTAGCTATCTGTCTAACTCAGTTTTCATTCTATTCAGTGAACCAGCCGCCACTGCTCTGAGAGTTCTAAAATCTAGTGAGTCCCTGAGAGACAATAATCCTCCTAATCTCCATCTTAACTGGCAGACTCTTCACTCTAAACTGTGCCTCCCAGCTTTAGACTCTCCCACAAGGACATCTTCTCAGCATCCACTCTGTCAATTCCTTCACGATCCTATTTGTTTCAATAAGATCACATCTCAGTCTTCTAAATTGTGATGAGTACAGTGCCCAGGTTGCCTGACCTTTCTAGGTGACCAGGCAGGCAGTTAGTGTTTATCTTCATTACTCTGTGGAATGGAGAGAAAGCCCTGTGCCAGAATTCTACCGCCTGGCCCACCATGGGAATCGGAGTGGGTGAAGGCGGACAATGGGAAGGTCTATTGACTTTAGATAGGATTTTATGGTGTCAGGTGAGTGAGGTCATAAAATCCCACCCCTGGAGTGCACACATGCTCAGTTTAAAATCATTGCTGTCAGTGATTGTCATTCCTCCATAAAGTACAATCTAACAAGCTTGCAGTTTGAAATCTTCTAGAAATCACTGATTTGATGGAAACTTCCACTTATCACACTGCTGGTCTTATTGTAGAAATCGTTGTAAAGTTACACCTTGCTGGATGAAACATAACAGGATTTCTGATGATCACTAAGTCGTAATTACTAATGAACAACTTCTCTATCTCTGAAAGCTAATTTTATATTAACACATTGGCAAATTTTCCATCATGATAAAGAATTCCATCAATTTTTGAAAATACTTTTCCATGGTTGATTTATTTGAAGATAATCCTTTTAGTTTAGGTGCTAGTTTTTGTAAGTCTGTGGATACACTCTATGTTGGCCTGTTGTACAACTGTATAGTACCATCTGTCAGCCTGTAATCTCGGTAATAGTGTACATCAGGAACACATTTTGTACCTGTGCTCGAGATGGCTGTCCCAACATGAATAAATCAACAGAAAGACGGGATCCTAGCTCACCAAAAGCAAGGTCTAATATCTACGAAAAAGAGTCAGCAACCATCATCAGAAAAAGTAAGAACTCCAAACAGCCAAAAACAAGGTGATATAAGAATCACAGCATTGTTATGGTGCATTGCTACTTTTTGCACTGACTTTCCAAATGAGTTATTTCGTGCCATTCCCCATATCTCTGCACATTGCTTTTATTCAAGGAATCATCTAACACCCTCCTGAATACCTCGATTGAACCTGCTTCCACTACCCTTCTAGGTGGTGAATTCCAGACCAAACCACTCAATGTATGACATTGTTTTTGTTGCAGCACATTTACTACTTTTGCAAATCACTTAGTTTTTCTCATTCTTGACCGTTGGGTTAAGTTTAGTCCCAACTCTATCCAGTCTCATGACTTTAAACATCTCTATCAAATCTCTTCTTAGCCTTCTTCTCTCGAAGGAGAATAGTCCCAACCTCTCCAATCCATCCTCATAACTGAAGTTTCTCATCCCTGGAACCATTCCAGTAAACCTCTTCTGCTCTCTGTCCAATGCTTTCACCTCCGTCCTATGGCGTGGCACCTAGAGCTCTACACAATGTTCCAGCTGAGGTTTAACCAAGTGTTTTCTATAAGTTTAGCATAATCTCATTGCTGTTGTATTCTGTTTACAAAACTTACACGAAGGCTTACATTAACACTGCAATGAAGTTACTGTGAAAATCCCCGAGTCACCACACTCTGGCACTTGTTTGGGTATACTGAGGGAGCATGGCCGATGCACTTAACCAACCTGCCTTTCGAACCGTGTGAGGAACCTAGGAGAGAATATACAGTGACCCAATCCGGGAATTGAACCTGGGTCTCTGGCACTGTGAGGCAACAGTGCTAACCACTGTGCCATCATGCCACTTCTGTACTCTCTACAATGTTTTCACATCTTTCCAGAAGTGGTCACAATATCCCAGCTGAGGTTTACCTAGTGTCTTGTGTAAATTCAGTGCAACCTGATTTGATTTGATTGATTATTGTCACATGGATTAACCTGTAGTGAAAAGTATTGTTTTTTGCGCACTATACAGATAAAGCATAACCTCCTTGCTCTTGTACTCTATGCCCCTATTAATAAAGCCCAAATACTGTATCATTAACTGCTCTCTCCACCTGGCCTGTCACTTTTAATGATTTATATATATATATATATATATATACCCAGATCCCTCTCCTACATCCCTTTAAGAATTGTATCTCTTAGGTAATGTAATTAACAAGTTATGCAGAAAAATGATTAGAACAGGTTTGACAGATTTGTGTGTTTGTACAGAGAATGTTGCAGTCAAAGAAAATGATGAAGAGGAAGATGAAGATAACACTGCGAATGAAGAGTTGGGGTATAATGAAGATGTAAGTAACTGGAATAGTATGATTGTTAAAAAACAGGTAAAGCTTTATAGCTTGATTTGGGTGTGAGTTTATCTTATTGAAAAGAGCTTTGATTTCTCCAATGTTCCTCACAATGAGGAGGGAAAAATAATGTGCTTCTAGCAGTTAGGTTAAAAAGAAAAATGAAGGAGGAGGAATGGGAACTTGAGGATCAGTCAAAGAGAAAGGTTTTGAGGATGTTTTAAGATGCAGGCTGGAGGGAGCTTTACAGCAACTTTCAGTTTGTGATAAAGATGGGACAAAATTCTTTTTCCCACACAATTTCATGCACTTTCAGTTTGGCATGTACTCTACAGAGCAAGGTAAAATTCTAGCCTAGATTTGATCCCAGTGGTTAGCACTGTTACTTCACAGTGCCAGGGACCAGGTTCAATTCCCGGATTGGGTCACGGTATATTCTCTCCGAGGTTCCTCACACAGTCCGAAAGGCAGGTTGGTTAAGTGCATCGGCTATGCTCCCTCAGTGCCTTATACCTCCAGAGGCAATAATCTCACAGCTGACAGAATGATTACCGATGATAGGGTAGAGAAGAGAGGGAGAGGTGATGAGAGGAATCCCGATGTTTGGGAAACAGATGGTATTCATGGAGATATAGGACAAGAAGACATTGGAATCAATATATAGGCTAGAATTTTACCTTGCTCAGGAGGGTACGGGCCTGAAGTAGAAGTGCATGAAATTGTGTGAGAAGAATTTTGTCCCATCATTACCGCAAACTCATGCAATAATTCAGAAGGCGGGCGCTCACCAGAGTTGTCAGTGTATCTGCTGACTACTGAATAGATAATATAGTGCTTTAAGGGCCAGTTGAATGCAATTATTTTGTGGCCCATCTGATTTGACATTTGGTGGGTGGGCTGATTGGCCAGGCAGCCTTTACGTTTCAGCTTCAATCCTGATCCTGGGAGGGATGACATATCAAATAAAATTTGGAAGCTGTGTCTGGGGACTGAAGTTTGTGTTTGAACGCACTGCCTGCTCTCTCTCTGCAGCGTTTTCCATTGTGATTTATTTTTCTCAGGCATGTAGTTCCCTGACGCAACTCCCCAGTCCCGTTGAGGGAGCCCAATGGAAGCACCAGATTGCACCCTCCCTTTTCTCAATGCCCACCCTCTTCCCACCCTCCCCAGCAACGCACTGCCTATCCCAGTGAACAATTTTACACTGACTGCCTGTTAATTGGCGGGTGGCATTAAAGTTTATTTATTAGTCATAAATGGGCTTACATTCACACTGCAATGTGAAAATCCCTTAGTCACCACACTCCGGTGCCTGTTCGAGTACGCTGAGGATGAATTTAACCTAATTCTAAATCAAGATCAACCGTGGCTGGAAGTGTCCAAGCGCATGTGCTTGATGGGCAAAAAGCTCAGACCATAGAGTACGTACATCTGTATCTGGAGTCAGAGTTTGACTTGATACTAGAATGAAGCAGAGCAAGACTCCAGGAAGAGAGAGAGAGAGAGAGAGAGACTCACCCCAATATACTTGAAATTGGTTCATGCTTGAACACTGGGTTTACATGCAAACTGCTTTGACTGTGCACTCACTCAAGTTTGATCAGTGTGAATTCACTGTAAGACAAGACAATGCTACAAGGTGGGAAATTAGACGAGGATTTATTAAGGTGAAGGGAGTCAATAGAATCATCATCCTTTTGCTTCCTTTCCCTCCCTATTTCTGTAACTTCCTCGCAGTTTACAAAACCTTCTCCCCCACCCCTCTCAGTTTCTATTAATCCAGCCAGTTGTACACTCCCAGCTATTCCTGTTTGACGACTTCTGGTACTTCTATTTTTAGCAGTCCAGGCTCCAGGTTCTGGAAGTTTCCATCATAGGTCCCCATGCTAATCCACCTCTTCCCTCTCCTTCCTCAGAATTCCCCATGAAGGTCACTTTTTCAGCCAAGAATTTGTGTAGCCTTTTCTGTGTCTGAGCCCTCTCTGAACTGCATTGGAATGGTTTATTATGTCTAAGCCACGAGATAACTGGAGGCTCTCGTTATGAATGGCAGTATGACCAGAATACATCCTGCGACCCTTCTGTGCTTCTTTCAAGCACTTCAAATTATGGGAGATTTCACACTCCTAAATTTCTGACGATAGCAATAAAACAGGAATATTTTTGCTTAATTTTCCTAATAGCAGCACCAAAGTGGGACTTTATTCTGCCTGTCTACTTTGGATTTGATACAAGAGGTGAAAATGAAGCATTAATTACCGTTGGCAAATGAGTTTTGAATGAACTTGAAGCTTGCAAATATTCCGCACAATTAACAAGTCTGGTCTTACCCAAAGGAACGCTGCATCGTTTAAAGGGACAAAGTTATGTAAGTTGTAAGGGACGTTACGACTGAAGTTGACTTGGAAGTAGCAAATGTCTTCAATGAACTAGTGCCAATTGTCTAGAGTTCATCTCTGGTCAAGTCCTTGAAAGAATTCATAAAATAAATTCCCGGCCCACAAGTGACAGCTGCAGTTGAACACTGACAGGGCTACCTGCCATTGCCTCTGTAACTGACATTCGGTCATCATTGCCTCTGTAACTGATATCCATTGGGCTCTGTGAACAGGAAACCTCTGATGTACAGTCACAGCTCACAAATGAGAATTACAATCAGTGCACTTTGTATTAAGGCTTGAAGATATTGATTTACCCTGTCCAGTGCAGGACATAGAATCATAGAATTCCTACAGTGCAGGAGGAGGCCATTCAGCCCATCGAGCCTGCACCAACCACAATCTCACCCAGGCCTCATTCCGGTAACCCCACATATTTACCCTGCAAAGCCCCCTTGGGTTAATTTGTCACGGCCACTCAACCTAACCCACACATCTTTTGAGACGTGACCAGATGGTCTGTGTGCAAATTACTGCGTGCAAAATTGAAAATAAAGATTTATAGTCAATCCCCCAGGCATAGATTAGCATTGGTTTGATTTTTATTTGTCACATGCATTAGTAAACAGTGAAAAGTATTGTTTCTTGTCACTTTACAGACAAAACGTATTGTTCATAGAGAAGGAAAGAAGAGAATGCGGAATGTTGCAATCATAGCTAGGGTGTAGAGAAAGATCAGTTTAATATGTGGGAGGTTCAGTTAAAAATCTGACGGCCGAAAGGAAGAGGTTGTTCTTAGGTCTTGAAATTGTGCCTGAAAACTAATTAATTTCCAGTCCTGTGTGCATTAACTTGTGCCAACTTTACTCAACAGAAGTGGCACGGTGGCATAGTGGTTAGCATTGCTGCCTCACAGCTCCATGGACCTGGGTTAGATTCCAGTCTTGAGCGACTGTGTGGAGTTTACACATTCTCCCCATGTCTGCGTAGGCTTCCCCTGGGTTCTCTGGTTTCCTCCACATTCCAAAGATTAGCTGAATTGGCCATGCTAAATTGACCCTGAGTGTCCCAAGATGTATAGATTAGATCGATTATCCATGGGGAATGTATGGGGTTACTGGGATAGGGTGGGGGAGAGAGCCTGGGTAAGATACTCTGCCAGAGAGCTGATGCAGACCCAATGAGCCAAATGGCCTCTTCTGTACAGTAGGGATTCTATGATTCTATGAACTGCACTTTTGTTTCCGACTCAGATTGCTTTTGTGCTCAAAACCCCTTATTGGTGTCTGACAGCATAATGGGCTAATGTTTCAGTAGTGGGGAGGAGATGCTCCATTCTAGAAAATGGGTGGCATGGTGGCACAATGGTTAGCACTGCTGCCTCACAGTGCCTGGGACCGGGGTTCAATTACGGCTTGGGTCACTGTCTGTGTGGAGTTTGCACATTCTCCCCGTGCCTGCGTGGGTTTCCTTCCACAGTCCAAATGCGGATTAGCTTGATTGGCTATGTCAAATTGTCCATTAGTGTGAGGGAGACTAACTAGGATAACCGTGGGGATCTGGTGGGATTGCAGTCAGTGCTGACCCAATGGGCCAAATGGCCTCCTTCTGCACTGTAGGGTTTTTATGATTCTCTGATTCCATTCTATTGATGAGACTGTGAATTTAAGTATAATTTGCTTCATCTGCTGTTTCTGATGGCTGTCAAAGATCTTATAGCATTACTTGAAGGAGAGCAGAGAGTTCTTGCCTCAAGCAATACCATTGAATCTGCTCATCTCCTGGCTGCTTGTAGCAGCTGATTGATGTACATTAACCACTGTAATTTTCACATGTAACAGGCAAACAAATCATTAATTGGGCAAAGTGCTTAGGCGGCATTACAACGTAATGAGACGCTGGATAAATGCAAAGCATTAGTTTTGAACCTGAATATTTCTCCATTTGCTTGTTGAAGGAAGATGACCTGGAAACAGATTTGTCAAGGTTGAAGCCAAGTCCACAACTTGATAGACCGGTGGAAGAGTTGAAACAGTACGAAAGGCTTTGTCCAGAACTTGTCGGGTATTTTCAGGTGCGTTCATAGAACTTTCTAGTGCTTGGGTCGTGTGTTTCGAATATCCAATTGTTTTACTAAAGTAGGGTTTACTGTCACGAACAGAATGAAGAGAATGTTCAAACAACAGAGCCTTTCCAGTGGCATCAGTAGTTCTTGGAACAATATGAGGCATTGCGGAAATGGTGAGGATAATTTGTACTAGCAGATTCAGGCTTTTAGCAGCCAGGAAATAAAACAGCCTCCAGGTGCAATTATCTACCCACACAAATATAACATTTCTTGTAACTAATGCAGATTTTACTGAAAATGTTCTGACTTGTTTGGCAAAGGTTTATAGTTCTCTTTCCCGCTTGAAGTAAATGGCAAACCTTTTTTGTCCTCTTAGTGCTGCAATTCTCACCTGTTCTGGAAGTATCTCTGATATCTCACACCTTTAATAATTGAAGACCAAGTTCACGTGTGGTGCTATCCCTCAAACTTTGCTCAAGTCTAAAAATATGACAGCAATCAGATTTCCTCAATTCCATCATCTTAAATGATCCAATTGAGTTCGTAGAATCTTAGAATCATAGAATCCTTACAGTGCAGAAAGAGGCAACAATTGCACCCAGGCCCTATCCCCGTAACTCCATGTATTTATTATGCAGCCTTTCTCTCATCCCTAACTGAATGGCAAACATGCAATTTGGCCATTCAAAAATCCTGTTGGGCCTTAGACAAGAAGGTCAGGACCTGATTTTTAATTTGCTTTGATTTGTTCTTGTACATGTATTGGGATACAGTGAAAAATATTATTTCTTGCATGCGATACAAATATACCATTCATAGAATACATAGGGAAGAAGGAAAGGAGAGAGTGCAGAATGTAGTGTTATAGTTATAAATAGGATGTAGAGAAAGGTCAGCATAATATAAGGTAGGTTCATTCAAAAGTCTGTTGGCAGCAGCGAAGAAGCTGTTCTTGAGTCAGCTGGTGTGTGACCTCAGACTTCTGTGTCTTTTTCCCAATGGAAGAAGGCAGAAGAGAGTATGACCAGAGTCCTTGATTATGCTGGCTCCTTTTCTGAGGCAGTGGGAAGTGTAGACAGAGTTAATGGGTGAGAGGCTGGTTTGTGTGATGGATCGGGCTACATTCACAATCCTTTGTAGTTTCTTGCAATCTTGGTCAGAGCAGGAGTCGTACCAAGCTGTGATACATCCAGAAAGGATGACTTCACTGGTATATATGTAAAAATGGACGACAATCACAGTGGAAGTCATCCCAATCCCAGAATTGAGACTCAGCCCCAGCGACCTGTTATAATTGATATCATTGTATTCCATTGAATAGTGAGGAAGACACAGGGAGTCCTGTCCCAGAGCAAGAACAACTATTCCTGATCAAACAAGAACAGCCCAGCCCATTTTTGGCTGTTAGGAATTAATAATGTAAATGCTGATTTCAAATGAAGACACCTTCCACATTGACAGGAAATTCAAAGTTTGCCTGTATTGTTTTGTGATGATGGTCATTAACTGGCTAAATGCCCTTGTGATTTACATGTGGGACACTGTGTGCTGAGCAAGCACAAATATAAATCTGCCATCAATCACATTGTGGAGAATGAACCTGCGGAAGGAGCTTCCAGCTCGCATTCATTGTTCCCTCGGGTCTATGGGAAGAGAGATGTACCGTTTGACTCCAGCAAGCAAGATACAAATTGCCCTGTTGACTGAAATCTGCTGTTCTCTGCTGGCTGACTCACGCTAGAAATGTCACCATGGGCCAAAAAAATCCCACGAGGAAGAAAATATAGCTTAACAGTTCAAATCCCCAGACTGCTTCGCACTTGAATGGACCAACTTTCTAGGAGTAAATTTCACAATCCTACTCAGGATTGCTTGGAAGTGAAGAATTTGGAATTGTCTCTTGCCGCTTATCTTAGAGGGGAGGGCGGTGAGGATGGATGTTGTGGTGGGGGGGGAAGCAACGTTGTAATGGGGAGGAATGGCCTATGAAAGATTGTTGCCATGATACCACTCTACAACTAATGCCATTTCTCTTTAACTTGGGGAAAGTGTGAGATCTCAAAACTTCATTTCAGATTAATGAATGATACAGGAATCTGTCTGAGCAAAATGTCACTGAGTTTGAAATTAATTAGTCCAAGGGGGAATCTGTGATGAGAATACTGTCAAATTCATTTCAATATTTCTGCTGATTAGTTGCACTGTTGGCTGAAAAAACATTTATTCTTAAATTAAATGCTAGATATACTGCTTTATAATGATTCCAAACAGCACAAGTGTGAGGTCCATTAATCAAAATTAATTAGATTAAATGCAATGAAGAAAGTTCAATAATATTTTACTGACAATATCTTATACAAACAATTAAGTCACCGCGATGATGTTTCTGCAACAGATACTTCAGAGTAACTGTCCCTGGTTAGTTAAAAACAATTATTTATCATCTCCTGTCTGTAAATATTTAACTCTACATTGAATATACAGGTCAGGAAAAATTCTTTAATCATTGGTGAAGTATGGGCTGCTTTTTCTCACAGGGAGTGTTAGAGCTAAAAGCAATTATATCCCATTAAATGGAGAAATAGGTAAAAAGGTGTATTACAGGAAGAATCATAGAATCCCTACAGTGCAGAAGGAGACCATTCGACCCATGGAGTCTCACCCGCAACAATCCCCCCCCAGGCCCTAGCCCCATGTATTTACACTGCTCGTTCCCTGACACTGTGGGGCAGTTTGGCATGGCCAATCCACCTAACCAGCACATCTTTGAAGTGTGGGAGGAAACCCGGAACATCTAGAGGAAATCCCTGCAGACCCGGGGAAATATGCAGGCTCCATGCAGACAGTGAGGCTGGAATTGTACCCAGGTCCCCGGCGCTGTGAGGCAGCAGTGCTAACCACTTGTGCCACCGTGACGTGATCTCAATTCTGAATGTTCAAGATATTGTGGGATGCATCAGGAAATCACATTACAATAACCCCTTTTCTTAAGAGAAAATACTGGAAAATCTCAGCAGACATGGCAGCTTTTGTAAGGAGATTGTCAAACCTTTGACAAAGAGTCATCTGGACTCGAAACGTCAGCTCTTTTCTCCCCGTACAGACGCTGCCGAACCTGCTGAGTTTTTCCAACATTTTCTCTTTTGGTTTCAGATTCCAGCATCCGCATTAATTTGCTTTTATCCTTTTTCTTAACACTCCTCAATCTCACAGGTACATTTTAGTAATTATCGCCTCATTTTGTTTCCCCCAGCGGTTGGTGGATGAACAGAGTAGCAATCAGGAGAGTGTACCATTTCCAACCTTCTTCACAATCCCAGGACCTCAGAAGCACAAGACGCGCAGGGAGTGGCAAGAAGATGTCATTGAAGAAGTTGCCCCAATGCCACACAACCCGCTCGGGTCCAGAGGAACCAGTCGAGTGGCTTTTGGTTTGTCCGACAGTGAAGAAGAAAGTGGGTCCAAACTATTGAAAAAGAGTTGTTGCGCTCCTGTCCAAAGTTCAAGCCAACATCTTGTACACCCAAGCTGTGGATGCACTTTGAACCCTTCAAAACGTCAAATTAAGGAAGCAAATTGGAATAGGCCGAGGTCCGGCAAAGATTCGGCAAAATTAAGCACACACTTACAAAAGGTGCGAAATATCCGAGGACAAAGTGTGGCTGGTGACAAAAGCACTGGGTTCCTGAGTCAAAGCTGGACCATCGGTAGGGACTATGGACCACAGGATACTGAGAGAAAGCTTTCTGAAATGCACAGGGAAATGATTCCATTCCATGATCCATACGTTTACACCATTATGGCAGAGAAAACACAATCAGTCACCGATTACCAAACACTGGCATTCCCAGATTACTGGGGTCACATTGCCCCACTCTATCAGGAACCAATGACTGGGCAGTGGTGTGGACATCAGAGGTAAAGGCTTAATATTAAAGTTTATTTATTTGTATTACAAGTAAGGTTTACATTAACACTGCAATTAAGTTACTGTGAAAATCTTCTAATTGCCACACTCCACCACCTGTTCGGGTACACTGAGAGAGAATCCGGCATGGTCAATGTACCCTAACCAGCATGTCTTTCGGACTATGAGAGGAAAGCCATGCAGGCACGGAAAGAATGTGCAGACTCCACACAGACAGTGACTCAAGCCAGGAATTGAACCCGGGTCCCTGGAGCTCTGAAGCAGCAGTGCTAATCACAGTGCCGCCCATCATAAAGTGTTTTATGTTTCTTTCACTCTCTAAATGTGGTTGATATGAGGTTATTCAATTCCTTGATCCTTGAATGTCATTCAATCTACTCTCTGCCATGGCTGAGCTGCAGTAACTACTCATAGACAGTCCATTAGGAATGACACCGAGTCACTTCCTCTGTCCCTAGGAGTGTAGCCCACTCATTCCCATTGCTTGTCCATCCAGTAGATCATGTACTGGATTCATTTCAGTAAGAGAAATTCCAATTCACACGGGCAGGACATTAGGAGGCAGACAATCAGAGGGGGAGCAGATGGTTGAGGTGGGTGGTGTTACATCAGGTGCAGACACCTCACTGAACATCAACCCATCCAGTGAGGAAGGTGACTCCAGGACTTTGATAATCAGGGAATGACGAGGTACCTGCATGCCAAGATATCCTGTAAAGTTTTAATTTTTATTTATTAATGTCACACATAGGCCTACATTAACACTACAGTGAAGTTACTGTGAAAATCCCTGAGTTGCCACACTTCAGCACCTACTCTGGTAAACTGAAGGAGAATTTAGCATGGCCAATGCATTTAATCTGCACTGATTTCAGACTGTGGGAGGAAACCAGAGCACCTGGAGGAAACCCACACGGACACAGGGTGGATGTACAGACTCTTCGCAGACAGTGACCCAATCTGGGAATCGAACCCAGGTCTCTGGCGTTGTGAGGCAGCAGTGCCAACCACTGTGCCACCATGCCGTCCTGATCTGGAGGAATAAAATGTTTCTGTGCATCCACTAACCTCACCTTTCAGAACAGTACAGCTTGTGGGATTTAGGAGTTGCCAAAATCATGTTCCTGCACTGCATTTGATTGACAGATGTTCTGGAGCGCAAAGAGTCAGCACTTTTTCTGGGATGTTGTCAGTGTTTGTTGCCTTTACTGTGCATGTAGCTGTTGCTGATGTCACGTGGACCGAACTGAAGTGACTACCCCACAAACAGGGAATGGACAGGTCAGTTTGAGGGCAGCAGTGTGGCTGGTATTATATGGCACCAGCCACCAAGAGCAAGTGGAGATGGGACAGAAAAGAAAGACTTGCATTGATATTGTCGGCTGTTCCTCCCACCTGGGTTCGGAGGTTCACTCTGCATATCAATGACCCAAAACTCCAGAGTTTGCCTAAACTGGTGCATTTTCTTGTTTGATTTCTATCACAGACAGTTCAGTAATACCTGTGTCAATGACTGCTCAGCCCTGGCTTTTATTACTTGGTTTACTTGAGAAACTGATTGGATTGGGTGGCCAATTCATCCTTGTCCATTCTGTGTTCAGATAACTGACCAGCTCACCCCTTTCTATGTCCAGCTGCAGAAACGGCCTTGAGTTTAATGAATAACTTTCTTAACGATGTCTCTGCTTCCTGCCATGCCACGTACACACTTTCAGATTGGCTCATTTCCCTGACAGCAGCAGTTTGTGATTGGCTCATATTCACCATCCCCCCATTCTCCCCCATCCTGCACTCCAGTCCCTGGTCACCCTCCCACAAGCAGGAAGGTCCCGACACAGAGTTTGGCTGTGCTCCTCCTGAGTCTGCCTGCACCAGCAATATCCATCTTCTCCAGTGTCTGTGCACTTTTACAGAGTAGAAGCAACTCACTGCTGCTGGAAATCAGGCACACCACATTGAGCCTGAAAGTGGATTTCCTCATGATTATCTATTACCCAGGAGAACAACCAGTCAATGTAATAGACTGACTGAATTTATGCTTTGTTAATTCAGTAAATGTATCATCAGATTAATTTAACAATGACTTGTTCAGATGATGGGCCTCTTCCATGTCCTTTTGAAGTCTTATGTTTTGTTTTGATCAAACCAAATTTTGGCTTTGTCATCTGCAAAATTTCAAACTTGCACTTGAACCCTCAGGTCCAAATCACAGAATCCCTCTAGTGCAGAAGGAGGCCGTTTGGCCCATCAAGTCTGCTCTGACAACAATCCTACCCAGTCCCTATTCCCGTAACCCCATGTATTTACTCTGCTAATCCCTCGAACCCATGCATCCTGGGATGCTAAGAGCAGTTTACCATGGTCAATCAACCTAATCCACACATCTTTGGACTATGAGAGGAAACCAGAGCACCCAGAGAAAACCCACGCAGAAATGGGGAGAATATACAAACTCCACACAGACAGTGACCCAAGCTGTGGTCCCTGGAGCTGGTTTGATTTTGATTTGATTTGATTCATTATTGTCACACGTATTAACATATAGTGAAAAGTATTGTTTCTTGCGCTATACAGATGAAACATACCATTCATAGAAAAGGAAATGAGAGAGTGCAAAATGTAGTACTATAGACATAGCTAGGATGTAGAGAAAGATCAACTTAATATAGGGTAGGTCCATTCAAAAGTCTGATGGCAGCAGGAGCTTTTGGAGCAATGCTCCTTCATCAGGTGAGCATCTGATGAAGGAGTAGCATTTCGCAAGCTTGTGGTGCCAAATAAACCTGTTGGACTTTAACCTGATATTGTGAGATTTCTTATTTTGCCCGCCCCAGTTTCAACACTGGCATCTCCACATCATGGATAGAGCAGGGGAGAGGACCTAGTAAGATATTCTGTAAGAGAGTTAGTGCAGACTCGATGGACTGAATGGCCTCAGCTGCACAGTGAGGATTCTCTGATTCAAATCTGCTGCCTTCTCTTTATAATTCCATGCTTGTGTATTAACTTTCTCCTGGGTCATTGTTTTAGAAAGATTTTCAACCATTGATGTTAAATTGACCGGTTGATATTACAGGAATATCCTTCTCTCAATTTTTGAACACCCAATCTTGAATTCCTGGGCATGGTAGCCAGAGTTAATAAAAGCAAGTTTTTAATGGCTCCTGCTGAGGCGATTTTCAAACTTGGTACCTATCTTTGGTTTCAGGGATAAAATATTTGAAGACATCCAACGTTTAGTCAACCCTGGGGATCTTCTGAACAAGGTCGTTTTTGATATTGAAAGGTGAGTCAGCCCATTTCAGACCGCATGCACAATGCTTCATTTGAATCCCAGAAAATGGTTCTCAAAACTTTCTGAGTCTGGTGCATTTGAGCATTTTGCTGATGCAATGCTCCAGACAAGAGCATGAAATGAACCAACGGAAACGGATTGCCAACCGCTGAACCGTCCTCTGATGAAAATAGCTCCCAATTTCTCAAGTCTCTTGGTGTATTTGTGAGAACTCATAAGGCCTCCCAGTGACTCCCCCCCCATCCCTGCCAAACATCATCACCCCTCACCTCCTCACATCTACCTCACTTCAATAGTATCCTCTGTGGGGCAAATAATACAAATCAGCCTCCTTTTGTCATTTGATGTTCAGTAAATGCTACAAAAATTGACTTCTTGTCAGAGTGAACACCACAAAGGATGCCTTGGGATTCTGCAGAGGATTGCCTTTAGTTTTAATAACTTGTGAATTTGGCTGAAAAACTACAGGGTGGAGGATGGTGCGGGGAGGGATAGCAGAAAATGGGAGTGGATGGTGTGGTAGAATTTGCACGGGTTCAAATCCCACTATGGCAGCTCTGGTAGAATATTAATTCAATTCATAAAATCTGTCATTGAAAACTAGTCACTAGTAATAGTGACTTGAAACTGTCGCTAATTGTCACATAAACCCATCTGCTTCACCAACGTTCTTCAAGGAAGGAAATCTGCCATCCCCACTCCGTCTGGCCTACATGTGCCTCCAGAGCCACAGCAATGTAACTGACTCTAAAATGCCTCTCTAAAGTGCTCTAAGCAATCCACTCAGTCCAAGAGCACTTAGAATGGGCAATAAATGATGACCTTGCCAGCAATGCCCACATTTCATGAAAGTATAAATAAAAAATAAATGGAAACTAGCAGAGACGTAGGAAATGCTTGGATTGGCGGGTACAGAGGAGCAGTGTCAGGCAATACAACAGGACATAGATAGGTTGGTACACTGGGCAGATAGATGGCAAATGGAATTAAATCTGGATAAATGCGAGGTGATGCATTTTGGCCGGAAAAATGTAGAAGAGAGTTATAGGATAAAAGGTAAAACTATACGGAGCATAGAGACGCAGAGAGACTTGGGGGTTCAGGTTCACAAGTCTCTGAAGGTGTCCTCACAGGTGGAGAAGGTGATAAAGAAGGCGTATAGTATGTTAGCTTTCATAGAAAAGGATATAGAATACAAGAGTAGGAGTTTGATGTTGCAGTTGTATACAACTTTGGTTAGGCCTCACTTGGAATACTGCGCCCAGTTCTGGTCGCCATACTGTCGGAAGGATGTGGAGTCCTTGGAGAGAGTGCAGAGGAGGTTTACCAGGATGCTGCCTGGTATGGAAGGACTGTCCTATGAGGAACGATTAGATAGACTGGGGTTGTTTCCCTTGAAAGACGTCGGCTTAGAGGGGATCTCATAGAGGTGTATAAGATTATAAGGGGTATAGATAGAGTAAATGGAGGTAAACTTTTTCCACCTTTAGAAATGGATAGGATGAGGGGTCATGGCCATAGGGTGAGGGGGGGCTATGTATAGGACGAATATTAGAGGGCAGTTTTTCACACAAAGGGTAGTGGGGGTGTGGAATGCACTGCCGAGTAAGGTGGTGGGAGCAGGCACGCTGGGGCTGTTTGAGGGTCTCTTGGACAGCCACATGAGCGGTATGCAGATAGAGGGATATATTAGGACTGTTTAACTACGGCTTTTTTCCACAGGTAATTCGGTCCATACTTGACCAACATTGAGAATGCATTCGGCAGGTGGTGCGGGTACAGCTCTTGGATGTTGATTCATGAGTTGCCTGGTACCTCATGTCGTAAATGAGTGCTTTATGTGGACCATCTGAAGGGCACCATGACAGCTCAGAGACTATCGAGGTGGCTGTGCAGACACTTGGAATTGGGCCGGTGTCTGCGGGAGTTTGCGCGTTCTCCCCGTGGTTGCGTGGGGTTTCTCCGGGCACTCCGGTTTCCTCCCACAACCCAAAAATTCGCTCTTAGGCTGACTGGGAAACAAATTGTCCCTATAGTGAGAGTCTTCCATATTAGGAATAACCTAAATCTATAATAGGATAATGGAATTGCTACTATATAGTTATGACGGCGGCGCGGGCTCGTTGGGCCGAAGGGCCTGTTTCCCGTGCTGTGTTGCTCATTATCATTATCATTATCAAATATTTGCAGTGAAATGAACACCTTTTGTTTCAATGGAAATTTTTAAAACCTTCATTGCTTCCACAATAGTTGATGAACGAGGATGTAAAATTTCTACCCTGAGTCTGACATCTACTCATTTTTTAAATGATGATATCTGCTTGGGTGCGTTCTATTGCTTTTAAAATTGGGTCCAAATATTATTCCAATAAATGTTATTTTTTCTTGCAGTCCTTCATTAGCAGCATCAGTGAATGATGTTTCCCTTAAGTTCAACTCAAACTTTGAGTCAGGCAATCTTCGGAAAGCTATTCAAATTCGCAAGTAAGTATGAAGCAGGGCACCATGTTGTGTGGTGTATGTAGAACAATAACCATCATCAATAAGAGACAATCTGACCACCACCTCTTGACATTCAATGGTGTAACTATCACTGTCAACATCCTTGGGGTTGTCATTGATCAGTAACTCAACTGGACTCACCACATAAACACAGTGGCTACAAGAGCAGGTCAGAGGTTAGGAATACTACCATGAATAACTCACCTCCTGGCTCCCCAAAGCCTATCCACCATCTACAAGGCACATGTCAGGAATGTGTTGGGATACTGTCCACTTGCCTGGAGGGGTGCAGTTCCAAAATCACTCAAGAAGCTTGATACCATCCTGGACAAAGCAGCCTATTTGAGGGCTGAGGGGAATTTTCCTTAGAGTCCTGGTTAATTTCTCATCAACCAACAGCACAACACATGGAAGATCTGGTCATGATGACTTTGTTGTTTGGGGAAATTTGCTGTGTGTGAATTGGTTGCTGATATTCCTACATTAGAACAGAGATGACCCTTCATAAGCACTTTATTGGCCGTAAAAGCCTTTTGAGATATCCAGTATTTTAAAAAAATGTATTCATTCATGAGATATAGATATTGCTGGCTAGGCCATCATTATTGCTCATCCCATACTGCCCTTAAGAAGATGGTGGTGAGCTGCTCTCTTGAACCACTGCAGTTCACGCAGTGTAGGAACATCCACAGTGTGTTAGGCAGAGAGTTCCAAGATTCTGAACCAGTGACAGTGAAGGAAGGGTGATTTGGAGGGGAACTTGCAGGTGATGGTGTTCCCATGTATCTGCTGCCCATGTCCTTTTAGTTGGTAAAGAGTATGGATTTGGGAGGTGCTGTCTCGGAAACCTTGGTGAGTTCCCACAGTGCACCTTGTAGATGGTGCACACTGTTGCCATTGTGCATCACTGGTAGGGGATAAATATTTAAAGTGGTGCCTGGAATGCCAATCCAGCAGGCTGTTTTGTTCTGGATCATGAAAAGCCATTGGTCATGATGCCATCGAGAAGGATTGATTTCCTTGGTTGGAGACCACAGTCTCTGGACAAGTGAGTGGACATTTTAAACTGGGGAGAAAAGATTTAAGTACTTAGAGGGTTATGCATCTTTGAAATTTGCTGCCCTGATGAGTTATGGATATTGAGTTCCTGAGTGTAATCAATGCTGAGATTAGTAGATTTTTGAATTCAAGAGACATGAAGATTGGACTTGAAGATGGAGATCAGGCAGAGGAACAAGCATGATTGCATCGAATGACAAGGAAGGTTCTCGCCACATTAGGGACATTCCTACTCCAATTTATGCTGATTTCTAAAGGAGTCACAAAAAAATCATTGGCCAACAGGATTAAGGAAAATCCCAAGGCTTTTTATACGTACATAAAGAGCAAGAGGGTAACCAGGGAGACGGTTGGCCCACTCAAGAACAGAGGAGGGAATCTATGCATATAGCCAAAGGAAATGGGCAGGGTATTAAATGAGTACTTTGTGTCAATATCCACCAAAGAGAAGGACTTGATGGATGATGAGTCTGGGAAAGGTTGTGTAGATAGTGTGAGTCATGTTAAGATCAAAAAGGAGGAGGTATTCGGGTTCTGCATTAAGTTAGACAAGTCCCCAGGGTCTGATGGGATATACCCTAAAATACAAAGAGGGGCAAGAGGGGAAATTGATGGGGCCTTGAGAAAAATCTTTGTATCCTCACTGGAGGTCCTAGAGGATTGAAGAATAGTCAATGTTGTTCCTTTGTTTAAGAAGAGTAGCAAGAATAATCCAGATAATTACAGACTGGTAAGTCTTACATCAGTGTTAGGGAAATTATTGGATAGGATGCTTTGAGACAGGATTTACTCCCATTTGGAAATAAGTGGAAGTATTAACGAGGGGCAACATGGTTTTGTGAAGGGGAGGTTGTGTTTCACTAACCTGATCGAGTTTTTCGAGGAAGTGACGAAGGTGATTGATGAGGTAGAACAGTGGATGTTGTCTATATGGACTTCAGTTAGGCCTTTAACAAGGTCCCTCGTGGCAGACTAGTGAAGAAGGTGAAGTTGCATGGGATCAGAGGTGAGCTGGCAAGGTGGATATAGAACAGGCTTGGTCAAAGAAGACAGAGGGTAGCAGTGGAAGGTTGCGTTTCTGAATGGAATATTATATTCCTCAGGGATCAGTACTTGGACCTTTGCTGTTTGTAATATATATAAATAATTTGGAGGAAAATGTAATAGGTTTGATTAATAAGTTTGCGGATGACACAAAGATTGGTGGAATTCCAGTTAGTGATGAGGACTATCAGAAGATACAGCAGGCAAAAGATCGATCGGAGGCTTGGGTAGAGCAATGGCAAATGGCATTTAATCTGGACAAAAGTGAGGTAATGCATTTTGAAAGGTCTAATATAGATTGGACATATACCATAAATGGCAGAATCCTTAAGAGTATTGATAGGCAGAGTAATCTGGGTGTACAGGTACACAGGCCATTGAAAATGCCATGCAAGTGGAGAAGGTAGTCAAGAATGCATACGGCATGCTTGCCTTCATCGGTTGGGGTATTGAGTTTAAAAATTGGCAAGTCATGTTGCAGCTCTATAGAACATTAGTTAGGCTGCACTAGGAATACAGTGTTCAATTCTGTTCACTATACTACCAGAAAGATGTGGAAGCTTTGGAGAGGGTACAGAAAAGATTTACCAGGATGCTGCTTGGTATGGAAGGCATTAGCAATGAGGAGAGGTTGGAGAAACTTGGTTTGTTCTCATCGGAATGATGGAGGTTGAGGGGTGACCTGATAGAAGTTTACAAGATTATGAGGAGCATGGACAGCATGGATAATCAGAAGCTTCTTCCCAGGCTGGAAGAGTCAATTGCAAGGGGGCACAGGTTTAAGATGCAAGGGGCAAGTTTAAAGGAGATGTACAGGGCAAGTTTTTTTACACAAAGGATCGTGGGTGCCTGGAACTCATTACTGGGGGAGGTAATGGAAGCGGTTATGATAGTGAGTTTTAAGAGGTGTCTACATAAATACATGAATAGGATGGGAATAAAGAGATATGGTCCCCAGAAGGGTAGGGAGTTTTAGTTCAATTGGGCAACATGGTTGGTGCAGGCTTGGAGGGCTGAAGGGCCTGTTCCTGTGCTGTAATTTTCTTTGTTCTTTGTTCTTACTCTTCTCCAGATATGAATATGATTTGATTTTGAATGCTGATGTCAACACGGACCTTCAGCACCAATGGTTCTACTTTAAGCTCAGTGGTATGAATGCTGGGATCCCCTATCGATTGAATATTATTAACTGTGAGAAGACAAACAGCCAATTCAACTACGGTAAGAAGCAAAGATGCTGAAATCAGAGGAATTTGGCCTCTCAAGCCCATTCAATTCCTATATGTACGGTCACCCATCTTTTGCCTCATGTGGCAAGTTTAGGTTTATTTGTTAGTGTCACAGGCAGGCCTACATTAACACTGCAATGAAGTTACTCTGAAAATCCCCTAGCTGTCGTGCTTTGGCGTTGTTCAGTACACTGAGGGAGAATTTTGCATGGCTAATGCACCTAACCAGCATGTCTTTCAGACTGTGGGAGAAAACCAGATTACCCAGAGGAAACCCTCACAGACATGGGGAGAATGTCCTGACTCCAGATCTGAACCCGGGTTCCTGGCACTGTGAGGCAGCAGTGGCACAATAATTGAAGTTTGCAGGTTAAGATTTGGCTATAACTTGATAATTGGCAACAAGAGTTACAAAGCTCCACAATCCAACATTGGGTAAATGGTGTAAATGGGGTAAATGGTGGCATTGTGGTATTGTCATTGGACAACTAATCCAGAGACATCAGAGTCTAGGGCTCAAATCTTACCGTGGGATTTGAATTAAATCAATGCAAATCTGGAATTATGATGACCATGAAATCTAATGTTGTTAAAAACCCATTTAGTTCAAGAAATGATTGAGCCCGGACGTGACTCAGACCCACAGCGTTGTGGTTAACTCGGAAATTTCCTACATGCCTGTCAGTTCATAGAATCATAGAATCTCTACAATGTAGAAGGAGGCCATTTGGCAAATCATGTCTGTACCATTCACAATCCACTCACCTGATGAAGGAACTGTGTTCTGAAAGCTAGTGGTATTTACTACCAAATAAACATGTTGGACTTTAACCTCGTGTTGTGAGACTTCTTACTGAGACTGAAAGGACATCGCTGCTCGACTGAGCCTGTTAAAGATGATGATGGAACTGACAAGAGGAAAAAAACATATTCAACCTCATCCTCACCAGTTTGCATGTCAAAAATACATCCGTCAATCCGTCACAGTATTGGTAGGAGTGATGATAAGAATTGTCGATAAAGTTCCAAATTCTCATTGAGGACCTCCCTCTGCTGCATTGTGGAGCACTACCACCCTGCTAAATTGGATAGATTTTGAACAGATCCAGCAATTTTTAAGGTGCATCTTGACAATCACATGAATAGGATGGGAATAGAGAGATATCATCCCCGGAAGGATAGGGGGTTTTAGTTCAGTCAAGCAGCATGGTCGTTGTAAGCTTGGAGGCTAAAAGACTTGTTGCTGTGCTCTAACTTTCTTTGTCCTTTGTTCAACCCAAGAATGGGAAAACATGAGGCACTGTGGGCCATCAGCAGCAGCAAAATGGTACTCAAATCTATGGTGCGTCATATTGCCCACTTTACCACTACTGTCCACTAAGATAACAAATCAACTCCGGTTCAATTAAAAGTACAGGGGGGAGCATGGGGCATAGTGAGGGTGTTGAAGGATATGGAGATAGTGCTGGAGTATGGTGTTGAGATAGAGGATCATGTTGAATGCTGGAATGGATTTGAAGGGCTGGATGGCCTACTCCTGCTCCAATTTTCTCTGTTTCAATGTTTATTAAAAAAATGAGGTGTCACCTGGGGAAGGTCCAAAACAGGATTACTTGTCAAACGGCGTAAGCAGCATGCAATAGACAGAGCGAAGAGACCCCACAACCAATGGATCAGATCTAAGCTCTGCAGTCCTGCAACATCCAGTCATGAATAATGATGGACAATTTCCTGGAGAGGGAGGCTCCACAAATATACCCATTCTTAATGTTGGGGAAACCCAGCACATCAGTGCAAAAGATGTGGCTGAAACATCTGCAACAAGTTCAGCCCAACTAGATAATCCATCTTGGCCTCCACCAGAGGTCCCCAGCATCACAGATGTCAGTCTTCAGCCAATTCAATTCACTCCACATGATATCAAAAAATTGCTAAAGACCAGATACTGCAAAGGCTATGGGCACTGACAATATTCCAGCAATACTACTGACGACTTGTGCTGCAGGACAAGCACAGTAAGAAGTCTGACAACATCAGTTTTAAATCCAACCGATTTATTTGATAGTAAACTCATAAGCTTTCGGCGTTTGTGCCTTCGTCAGGCCATTCGTCATTCGCCTGAAGAAGGCTATAATAGCCGAAAGCTTACGAGCTTACTATCAAATAAATCGGTTGGATTTAAAACTGATGTTGTCAGACTTCTTATTGTGTTTACCCCAGTCCAACGCCGGCATCTCTACTCCAGGACAAGGACAGCCTAGTGGCACAGTGATTAACCACGCTGCCTCACAGCACCAGGGACCTGGGTTCAATTCCAGCCTTGGGCCACTGTCTGTTTGGAGTTTGTACATTCTCCTCATGTTTGCGTGTGTTTCCAGGAGATTGTGGGTGCTCCAGTTTCTTCTCACAATCAAAAGTATGTGGATTGATTGGCCATGCTAAATTGATCCTAGTGTCAGAGTATTAGCGGGATAAACATGGGGGGTTACGGGAATAGAGCCTGGGTCAGTGCAGACTCAATGGGCCAAATGGCCTCCTTCTGCATTGTAGGGATTCCATGAAGACATGCCATGCCCTTAACCAAACTGTTCCAGCACAGCTACAAAACTGGCATCCACCCAACAATGTGGAAAATGATCCAGTTTTGTCCTAGATATGAAAAACAGGACAAATCCAAATTGGCCAATTACCAAAGTGATGGAAGAAATCATTGACAATGCAATCCAACAGGATAAATGTGTAGGGTTATGGGAATAGAGCCTGGCTGGCATTGTGGTCAGTACAGATTTGAGGGGTCGAAGGCCTCTTCAGTACTGTAGGAATTGTATGATTTTCTTTGCAATAACTTGCTCGCCGATGCTCATTACAACGTTGGTTTAAACAGGAACAAAAGATTTCTCATACTCTGGCTGCCCATGGTTATGTTGGTGGTGGAGGTTTAGAACGTGCTTTTGAAGAGACCAAGTTTACATTCTTCATCACAAGTCAGTCTGCACTGAATTAAAATACCCATTTCTTACGAACCAGGATGACTGGCAGTCTTTCATTTGCACCTTCTTGCTGTATAGCTGTACATGGATGATGTCCTCATAGAATTCCTATAGTGCAGAAGGAGGACACTCGGCCCATTGAGTCTGCACTGACCACAATCCCACCTAGGCCCTAATCCCCTAACCCCACATATTTACCCTGCTGACAGCAAGGGCCAGTTTACCACGGCCAATCAACCTAACCTGCACATCTTTGAACTGTGGGAGAAAAGTGGAGCACCTGGAGGAAACCCACGCAGACATGGGGAGAATGTGCACACTCCACACAGTGACCCGAAGCCGGAATTGAACCAGGGTTCCTGACACTGTAAGGCAACAGTGCCAACCACTGTGCCATCGTGCCACCCTTGTTCTGGAGCACAGGTCTTCAGTACTATTGCGGTAGACTGTAGATTTTTGCACAGACGAAAGCTGAATTATCAGAACTGCAAGTTGATACGAGTGGAAAAACGTCAGGTTATAGCTACTACTTTTGAGTCAACTGTTGTATGTTTTAAGGTGGAGTGGGATTATCAAGGTGTCAACACCTTTTTGGAAATATTGCTTCAACGGCTGCATAATCAGACTAATTAGATTTGCCGACTCCGCAGTATGATAATCAGCAGACTCTTCAGCATTCAAATAGCTAGTTTGAACCGCCGTGCCACTTCTGACTTAATTAACGCCTCATTTGAGATTTTGGCAGAAAGAAAATCTATCTCGGTATAGACTTCTTCTGGAATTGTTGTGTCTGTTCCTTGATATGGTTAGCACTGCTGCTGAAATGGTAAACCTTGCTTAGAAATGCAACCGGCTGAAGCAAGTTTTTAAATGCTTCTGTCCAAAATCATGTAGATTTTAATGTAGTGAGTGCTCTATTCTGACACTGGCATGTTGCCTGCTCTGTGAGCTATTTATAGAATCGGTGTAATTGTGTAATCATAGTATCACAGAGTGCTACAGCACCGGAGGATACCATTTGACCCTGTGTGATTGTGCTTTCATAGAGCTATCCAATTAGTTCTTTTCCTAGTAACAGCACAAAGTGTTCTTCTTCCAATATTTCATGGAATGACAGAATCCTTACAGTGCAGGAGGGGGGCCATTCAGCCCATCGAGTCTGAACTGACTTTCTGAAAGGGCATTGCACTCAGGTCCACCCCTTACCCTCGCTCCTCTCCCAGTAAGTCTGTGGTTAGCACTGCAGCCACACAGCGCCAGAGACCTGGATTCAATTCCCAGTCTGGGTCACTGCCTGTGCAATGCCTGTACATTCTCCTGTGTCTGCGTGCATTTCCTCTGGGTGCTCAGGTTTCCTCACACAGTTCAAAAGATGTGCTGGTTAGGTGCATTAATCACGCTAAATTCTCCCTCAGTGTACCCAAACAGGCACTGGAGAGGCAACTCGAGGATTTTCACAGTAACTTCATTGCAGTGTTAATGTAAGCCTACTTGTGACACTAATAAAGTTTAAACTAATCTAGCGTATTTACAGTGGCTAATCCACCTAACCTACATATCTTGGGACACTAAAGGGCAATTTAGCATGACCAATCCACCTAATCCGCATGCCTTTGGAGTGTGGGAGGAAACCAGAGCTCCTGGGGGAAACCCACACAGACAGAGAGAGAAAACGCATAGACTTCACACAGACCAAGGCCAGAATTGAATTGAGTCTGTGCCACAGTGCCACCTAAATTAATCCAATTCGCTTTTGAAAGTGATTAGTATTGAATCTGCTTCCAGCAACCATTAAGCTTGAATATATTAAGTTAATGGTGGGATTTTCTGCCCCCACCCCACCCCTGTCCACTGTGATGGAGGCAGTCCACCATTCACCGCTGGTTGGATCTCCCAGTCCTGCCAGTGTCACTGGCTTTTCCCATGGTTTGTGTGCTCCGCTACTGGGGGACCCATGGTGTGGATCACCATGGCGGGGAAAGTCGCTATTGGCGGGATCGGAAAATCCTGCAGGCAAGAACAGCGGGAAAACTTTGTCCGCTGACTTTAAAAGGGTGGTCTTTCTGATTATCTCTAACTCCTTTTTCCAGCTTTGCCTGAGTGTTTTATCCTATCTTGGAATAAAGCATTTTACTGATTGAACAATGCTTTCCCCTTTCATTAATCCCTTTGACGAGATGAAAGTAGAAAGAAACGGAAGATCCAGCCCAGATCAAAAGAAGTTACTCTCCTGGTGAATTAACTGATACGGGACATTTCCATTTGAAAAGGAAGCGTAGGGGTGTGACTGACACCCGTGGCAGAATCCATAACAAGTGACATTTCACTTAGTTTTAGAATCTCTTAGACTCATTCCTTATTCCATTCAGTGCCTGAATCTCTCCTTTCTCGAGCTTGAAACCATTCTAATTATCCGCTTCTCGCTGCCCACGGAGATATAAGGAAAGAAATGCTTTCATCTCGACTAATTCTTAATCTCCTTTAATATTTCTTATTGGAAACTCCGCCCTGCTGTTGGGAAATTTCCACTCAAAAGCGGAGATGTACTGCATTCTTCTGCACCATTTTGGTTTCAGTTCATTGGTTATCCCCTGTGATTCTTGGCTCCCAGTTTCACCCTCCCCTTCATTCATTCCTTATTTACAGGTTATTAAAGCTGGCGCTGGCTCATTGAAAACTGTTGCCCTCTGTCTGGTGTGGAAGTCTGGGGCCTGCAATGTGCCTGATGTGTGCAGCATGCCGAAGTGCTGAGCTCTCCTGAACAGGCACTAGAGTGTGGCGACTCGGAGATTTTCACAGTAACTTAATTGCAGTGTGAATTTAAGCCTACTTGTGACTAATAAATAAATAAATAAACTAATCAATCACACCGCTGGACACTGTGCAAGTCTCATTACAGCCTGAAATTGCAGGTCCCTCCAAACGTAAAACTGGGAGGTGTGAGTAATACTAATATATGTAACCTTTCTAATGTTACATTGATTAAAAGTTTAAAGTTTATTAATTAGTGTCACAAGTAGGCTTACATTAACACTTCAGTGAAGTTACTGTGAAAATCCCCTAGTGGTTATAACTGTTTGCAATTAATTGTTCAAGTTTAAAGTGCCATTGTTTTGCCCCATCATGAAGTGTTTTATGTTTTTTTAATGCAATTGATATGAGATTATTTAGTCCTCTGACCCTCTCGTGTCATTTGATTTACTCTCCATAGAGCATCTTGCCAACTGATTGGCTTCTATTAGGGGTTAGTGCCATTCTTTTATCTTGCCAGTCAAAGAAGACACAACTGCAGTCAATATCTACCTGCCAACACCAAGTCTGGCCAGGGAGTTCATTAAGAAGTCTCACAACACCAGGTTAAAGTATTGTTGTGAGACTTCTTACTGTGTTTACCCCAGTCCAATGCCGCATCTCCACATCAGGGAGTTCATGACAGGTGAAGTTGCCTCTAATTTTCGGCTGGTGGACATGGTTACCACTTCCCTGTGAACTCTAACCCTTCCAACACTGCTGCTTGCCTGAAACTACAACCTCCTATCTGAGCCTCACAAAGGAACTTGCAAACACTGAGTGAAAGCCAGCCTTGCTTGGAGAATTAGGAACATTCAGCAGTGTATATACTGGCTCCCAACACCAATCAGATATCCTAACTGGAGAGGCGCCCTCTTGACTGTGCACGCACCGCAGTTTTCAGAGAGTGAACCTTTGGCACCTCCAAACCCTGACCCTGTCGATTGGGTTAGGTGTGATTCAGCAGATCTCACCCAAGGCCTGCAGCTACTGGTTGGCTGCTGCGTGCTGCCCAGCTGGAGAGTGGCCTAATGATGGAGCAACTGAGAGAAGCCAGCGAGCAGCTGAGGAGAATGAAGCCAATCGAAAGAATGCCTGCTAACCAAGCTGTCCTTGATTACTCAGTCATCAGACAAGATACAACTGCAAAGTCCTTTCACTAAAATCCTTTACTGCCAGACAGTCGTACGGTCACCCAGGCGTCAGCTGTTTACCTTCTTCCCTTCTGTCCATCAGGCAGCCCCTCTCTGCTTTTGCATTTAGCAGATTGTGTTCCCAGGCTGTTCGCATTATGGAGAGCTCTTTAGCACAGAAAGATCTGACTCGTGGCGCGGAGCAGTAGTATGCAGCCGGTGTGATGGAGGGACCAGTCTGCTCCCATCAGACAAAGATCCCCTTCTGGTGACAAGCCTGTATCAGAGGCTAGAGCTCCCATCTCTTGCTCGCATGGGTTGGCTGGGAAACTCGAAAACCAGAGGGCCCAGATTGAAGTTACTTGACAAAAGAAGCAATGGCAAAGTGTAGGAAAGAATCATAGAATCTCAGCAGTACTGAAGGAGGCCATTTGGCCCATTCAGCCTGCACTGACCACAATTCCATCCAGGCCCAATCCCCGTAACCCTACATATTTGGCATGGCAAACTAGCTAACCTGTACATCTTTGGCATGTGGGAAGGAACTGGAGGAAACCCACCACAGACACAGGGAGAACATGCAAACACCACACAGTCACCCAAGGCTGGGTCTCTGGCACTGCGAGGCAGCTGTGCTAACGACTGTGCCACAAGGCCACTAGATCAGTTTGGATTTGGAATGCATTGCTTTCAGAGCATTCTGGTGCAAAACACAACTGTGGCTCTCTGTGGGTTTGATGAGCACCTGAAGAGCAAAAATAAAACATTGCTAGGCTACAGTAGAAGGGTGGGGAGTGGATCTAATCAGATTGCTCTTGCAGAGAGCCAGCATTGTCACAGCAGGCTGAATGGAAACTCTACACTCATTGCCAGCTGAGTGTCAACGCTCATGTAAAGACCATGCATTTATGTACAGTATGGGGGATAAATCTTCTCGTCCTGTCTGCCACAGGAACCGTAGCAGATGGCCGGGGGTGGGGAAGGTGAGGGGGGATGGTGAACCTTGCAAATGTCCGTTGATCTCGGGCAGGATTTTCCGGTTTTGGGGCGAGCATGGCTGGAAAAACCCACTCTGAGATTGGACCTCTGAATTCAGTGGCATTTTATTTATGCTTATAGGGCAGAATTTTATGTTGTATTTTTGGGTATGCTTTTGACCAGGAAGAACATTAAAATGCATGTGATGATATCAGACACGTGACCAAGGTCGACAGACCTTCCCCTCGCCTGCCACTCGCCATTTCCGTGGTGGGTGAGACTTCTTACTGTGCCCACCCCAGTCCTATGCTGGTATTTCCACCAGAATAAAGATTGCGAGAGAGGATTAGCTCTACCAATGTGCCCAAGAGATCAATGAGAATGTGAACACAGAACTTTAAGGGACATTGTGCTGATATAGTTCTTGATGATTGATATTTGGCACAGTACAAGGAATATTGTAATATGGTAAATGACACACTGAAGTGATAGAAAATGAACATTTTGTAAAGTCTGAGTTCACAGAATGCTACTGTGCAGAAGAGGCCCTTCGTCCCATCGAGTCCAGACTAGCAAATGGAAGGCCTTGACCTCCCAACCTAATCCACTTGCAAGCACTTGGCACATAGCTTGCAAGTTATGGTGTGCCTATTCACTTGAGTTCTCTGGGATGTTTTTCGATAGTAATGTAATTGAGGGTGTTACTGAATCAGATTGGTGAACAGTAAAGGAGTTCTGACCAGACTATCCAATAAACTCGTTCTGTTTGCACTAATCTTGCATTGGTTAAAATAAATATGTCATTTACTTTCTGCCAATGAGCTGAGTCTTTATAATTTCACTCCACACTACTTAGGCTGTATTCTTTAGTGAAGCATTGTACTCTGCTCCCAATACAATGTCAACCAGAAGACCTGGCTTCTGAGGATATTCTGCCCTCAAACATTCATTCTGCAGTCTATTTCTCATCAATCGCCTAGTGGTATTATTGCTAGACTATTAATCCAGAAACTCAGCTCATGTTCTGGGGACCTGGATTCGAATCCTGCCACAGTGGAATTTGAATTCAATATAAAAAATCTGGAATAAAGAATCTACTGATGACCATGAAACCATTGTTGATTGTCAGAAAAATCCATCTGATTCACTTATGTACTTTAAGGAAGGAAATCTGTCGTCCATACCTGGCCTACATGTAACTACAGAACCACTGCAATGTGGTTGATTCAACTGTCTTCTGAAATGAACAAGTGAGCCACTTAGTTGTAGCAGCATGGCAGGAAGGCAGCTTGTCCACACCTTCTCAAAGGATGGGCAATAAATGCTGGCCAGCAAGCGATGCCCATGTCCTACGAATGAATAACAAAAATAACTGTGCTTAATTCTATAGATACACATTGAAATGAGTAAAAAGCTTGTTGAACAGATAAGCCTTGGCTCGAGTTGATAGCCTGCTTACTGAAGCTTTGCATCCTGTGGCTTTATATACTGTGGTTTTAGCTACATGTCAGGTGCAATTTATTTTTTGCATAGTCTTGCTGCTGTAGATATGTTGTGTAAGGCGTACATTCTTTTTATTCATGTACTTGCAAGTAATATACTTTCTTTGAACCTCCAGTTGAGTTACGATGATAAATATTTATACGCTGTAACGCTGAGACACTCAATACGACGCATGCACTTACCCATAAATAAAACACGGTATTGATCTGTCTGCAGCGTGTTGCAGTTTAATATGGTTTTAGACATTTCATGTTTCCATGCTTCACACAGAGCCTGGTTTCACGGCAGTTTCATGATTCAGCAGCTTGAGGGGATTTGGTTGCGGTGGTGAATTTATATATATGTTAGTTCAACTGTTGCGGACAAATCCTATTGTCTCAACGTTAAAACAGATTTAATACCAAATCATTGACGCTTAAATGGATTGCACAGATTGTGATGTGGTTGTATTAATATGGGTGACAATTAGTGTGGCATCTCTAAACAGAAATAGACTGCTGCGATTTTGAGATTCTCCATGAAATTTGATGTTATAGCAATAATACAATTTCACAATAAGCAACTCTGTGAGATTGGCAAAAGCATTTACTCAGACACACGAAATAGGAACTCTTAATATTGACTTTCATGAAGACATCTGTTGTACGTATACCAGTCAGGGGATTGAAGATGTATTATATCTTTCAGATATTAACGTAAATCAAAGGGCTGGGACTCATGTCCTTCATTTAATGATAAATCTGCAGTTTCACATTGTTCTCTCTGCTTTAAAGTGAATTGGGAGTTTAAAAAATGATCACCGATAAGAGGATAAAATATTATTCAGAATTTCTCCAATTAACTAGAATCCTTCGTGTTGCCCTAATAACTCCATTAAGGGTGGTTAATACTGCTGCCGCACAGTGAAAGGGAACTGGTTTGGTTCCTGGTCACTACACAGTGGTTAGCACTGCTGCATCACAGTGGCAGAAATCCTGGTTCAATTCCCGGTAATTGTCTGTGCAGAGTCTGCACGTTCTCCCCATGTCTCCGTGAGTTTCCTCTAAGACTCAATTTTAGCATGGCCAATCAACCTAACCCACACATCTTTGGAATGTGGGAGGAAATTGGGGCACCAGGAGGAAACCCACACAGACACGGGGAGAATATGCAAACGCCACACAAATAGTGACCCGAGGTCGGAGTTGAACCCAGGTCCCTGTCACTGTGAGGCAGTAATGCTAACCACAATGCCACCGTGCCACCCTGTTTGGGTATGCTGAGGGAGAAATTAGCATGGCCAATTCCCCTAACCACCACATCTTTGGACCGTGGGAGGAAACCAGAGCATCCAGAGGAAATCCATGCAAACATAAGGAGAACTTACATACTCTGCACAGTCACCCAAGCTGGAAATCAAAACCAAGTTCCTGGTACCGTGAGGCAGCAGTGCTAACCATTATTCCACTGTGCCATCCTGAGAGCGGAAGGGATTTTTGCTGTAAAAGTGCACAGGAGGATTACTAAGGGGGAATTGAATTATATGGGGACAATGTTCCCGAAAAATTTTAAGTATCAAATTTACATAAAAATTGGAGTAAATCCCACTTTTTTCTCAGTGGGAGTTTCACAATGAATCGCCCACGCCCTGCGAACTGCAGAGTGCTCCAGTGTAGGTTTTCCCAAAAAATCAGCAGGCGGAGTCTATTCCTGCTGGAGAGGCTGTCAGTTGAGTGGGTCACCATGCAAGCGCTGATCTGTTGGTGTTGAGATTGGTTCATACGCAGTAGCCCTGCATTGCCAGCCTCTCGATCGCTGGCCACCACAATTAGTGGCCAGCCCTGCAATCCCCCATTGCTGATTGTGCAACCATTCATGCCACCACCACGCCCCCCCCTCCCTCCCATCCCAGCCCCATCTGCCCTCCCCTTGGCTCAATCGCTGGCTCCCGAACATTCCCTGCTAAAACAGCACAGCAGCCTGGATGAATTGTCCCCACCCCCGCCCCCTACCCCCACCCCCACCCCCATCCTCTCCCTTACCCCCCTCTTCCCCCACTCCCACCCATCACCCATCCCAAATGTCTCAGAAAACTGAATTGCTGTGACTGGAATGGGTTTGGGTTTCTATAATAGAGCTGGATTAATAAAGGTTCCATTCATTGGTAGTCGAAGGGTTCTAGTCTGTTGGAGAAATATATTTGATCTTTGTCTAATCAGTGAAACACCCTGGGTATTAAGTAGACTCCCTACGACAACTTAAATAAATATTTTGATAAAAGTAAAATACTGCAGATGCCCTGACGAAGAGTCATTTGGACTCGAAACATTGGCTCTATTCTGTACCTACAGATGCAATCAGACCTGCTGAAATTTTGCAGCGTTTTTTGTGTGTGAATAATTATTTCTGTGTGCTATGTTGCAGGAATGCAGCCAGTGATGTATTCTGTCCATGAGGCATTGTGTGGAAGAGCACACTGGGTTCGTGTGGGCTCCGATATCTACTATTACAAGTATGCTTTCTTCTTCTTTTATTTGTCTTAATGTTTTGGGTTAGATACGAAGTAATGAGGCTCAAGTACAATTAGTCACCTCTGCAGCTAAGCATGAGTATCTGGGTTTGTGATCTGTGGTGGTTGGTATTAAAGGGATGATCTTGACAGTTTTATCCTGATTAACTTTGACTCCTGACCCCAACAGTATTTTGAGCAGCGGGGGGAAGCCCTGTTTGGTCACATGATATGCCTGATCCTGTCAGACACTGTCCACTCTTCTTGTGGTCAGCATTGTTCACTCCCCTAATGGTTACTCAATGAACTTTGCCCTTATGTCCTGTGGTCCTGATGTGGACAATACTCACTCCTCTTCTGATTACGTGGTGGCACCTATGACACATGACAGACTTTTAACCTTGGCCATTCCAGTTCATTATGCCTACCTCAGCATTGGCTGTAAACTGAACCTGCCTACTCTCATTCCTTGTCTTGTCATTTGTGTACGAGTGTTACTGACTTCCCTCATGGTCTCTGTAAACATTTTGTGACCAATATAGCAGCATCATTGCTTTCTCGTAATTGATCGTTCTGTACACATTCTTTTATCAAATCTGCATGGAGCTACTGTAAGCAACAATCACAGAGACAGCCCAACAGTGAAGAAAGAAGATGCTATAACTTCCAATGTGAAAGCCACAACTTTATCCCATTTTAGTTTGCTGTCCTTTTGTCTGGGCCATTCGCCGGCGACCTTCATTGCAACCAAGTATCCTATGCAGGAAGAGAAATTAGTATTCTCCCAAAAGTGCCAGATTATTAAGTTTAAGTTTGTTTATTAGTGTCACAAGTAGGCTTCCATTAACACTACAATGAAGTTACTGTGAAAATCCTGTAGTCACCACACTTTGGCATCTGTTCGGGTAACTAATATATTTTTAGCTTGGCTAATGCACCTAACCAGCACGTCTTTTGGATTGTGGGAGGGAATGGAAGGAAACCCACACAGAGAGAATGTGCAAACTGTGTACAGACAGTGACCCAAACCGGGAATCAAAGTCAAGTTCTTGGTGCTGTGAGGCAGTAGTGCCAACTACTGTGCCACCATGCTGCCCACGTGATTGGATTAGTGCTGATAACAATTGAGGAAGACTTTGAGACTCAAAGTGAACCATCCTGATTTAAAGAGAGAGGAACCTGGGGTGAGAATAGGAAAAATTGGAAGATATTTAATGGAAAATATTTAACAATTAAAATTAAAAGTTGTGAGGGCCAACAAAAGTGAATGAAATGCAGAATATTATTAAAGATTGGGGGAAGGTTTCATAATGGACTCCATCCCTCCATCATCACTATGGTGATGACACAACGGTGTGTCAAGGGCATCGATGGTCTGGCCATTCCGAAATGGTGTATCAACTAAACCATCCAATTAGAAATAGCCGCACAATTTTAATTGATTTTGGAGGGCTTAAAATAAAATTATTGCTGTTAACAATTTTATACTGTACTGTAGGTATGGGAGAAAAAGGAAAAACACTAAACCTGAACTAAAGATAAAACCAGCAAGTTCCATACTCACATATCAGAAACTTGCCATGGTCAGAACTTGGGTTGCCAGCTTGGAGCTCCCAATTCTGAGATGAGCCAGCTCATTAGAATTGGCTCTGTCTATCATCATACTGTGAACAATGTAGCCCAGTCCACCACACAAACCAGCCTCCCATCCTTTCACCCTGTCTACACTTCGTACTGCCTCAGGAAAGCAGCCAGCCTAATCAAGGACCCCACCCACACCGGACATTCACTCTTCCACCTCCTTCTATCAGGAAAAAGATGCTAAAGCCTGAAAATACATACCAGCCAACTCAAGAACAGCTTCTTCCTTGCTGCCATCAGACTTTTGAATGGTCCTATTACACATTAAGCTGATTTTTGTTTTGAGCCTATCAGTAACTGTAACATGAAATTCTGCATCTTTTCCATCTTCCTGATGTACGAACAGTATTTTTTAATCTATATAGTGCACAAGAACCAATATTTCTCACTACATCTCAGTACATCTGACAACAATCAATCAAATCAAATCAAATCAATGGGAAAATCGAGAGAGTCTGAGGTATCAAAATCACGAAGTTGTCAGAATGTTTGTAGCACTTGTCTCACTTTGAGTGTCTTAGCATCTGAGGCCCAGAACTGGGAGTGGCCAGCACTGACTACTTGAGGATTGCTGTGCACATCGTGGGACAGCGGTAATTCTTATCTTGTTTCTTAATATCTGGAGCCCTTCAGGATCAATGCGGTGATGAAGTTGCAGGAATTCAATAGACATGACTGTCAATAACATAAACTATTCGGTCTGTGACCCTTAGTCTTTGGGATCACATTTAATGGGGTCATTTGTGAATCATCCTGATCTCTACCAGCAAACTCTAACACGGTGACTGAAAATATGGATTACAAGTCGCTCCTGTCTATAAAGCGCTGCACTCATTTCAATGTCACTGATAAAAATAATTAACAGAGGATTGCTTCCAGTGCTTACCCTGCCCTTTTGTGGTTACTTGTTTTCAAACAGCTAATCATTCTTTGATGGCGGTACAGTGGTTAGCGCTGCTGCCTCATAGCGCCAGGGACCTGGGTTCGATTCCCTGGCTTGAGTCACTGTCTGTGCGGAATCTGCATATTCTCCCCATGTCAGCGTGGGTTCCTCCAGGTGCTCTCGTTTCCTCCCTTGTTCTGAAAGACATTCTGATTAGGTGCACGGACTGTGCTAAATTCTCCCTAGGTGTACCCGAACAGGTGCCGGAGTGTTGTGACTGGTGGATTTTCTCAGTAACTTCATTGAAGTATCAATGTAAGCCTATTTGCAACTCCAATAAACCAGTGCAATTCCATCTATTGCCGCATTCCTGATCCTTGTGCCATCTTCAGGTGGGCCAAGTATTCATATAAATAACATCATTGTCTTATTCTGAACTGTGAGGTGGAGAACTCAAGCAAAAGAAACGTGATGGTGTAATCCTGTGCTTCAAATAAGAAAAGCCCTTTGAAGCCATTTCAGAACAAGGGATGTAATTGTTCTAGGAAAACCATGAACTCACTTCCTGGCTGCTTGGTGTTTACGTGTGATTGAAGCAATTTCATCGACGGGGATCACTGACTTTGATCGATAAACTTCAGAACAGGAGCCATTAACTTTCCATCTGCAGCTGCAAGGACTGGGAAGTCTTTCAAATCTTGTCCGTGCGTGACTCCATCAGAGAAACACTTCCTTGGTGGCAAAATGAACAATGTCACCGTCAGTATTGACTTAAAAGGAGTGCAACAAGACCCCTAGCTGACCTTGGTGGGGAGCTAACTGCAGAAGAATCTGGACCTTATTGGGTTACTGCGAAAGCACATTTGAATATCTCACTCGGAGCCATTTCCAACTTTGCCCCCAACTGAAAACAACAGTATTCTCTTACATTCCCAGTGACCTCCGCAGGCACCTTTTCTGCCAGAATGAGAAAACTGCTCACTTGAACGAAAGCATGTTTGGCTCAACAAAAATACAACATTTCGACTGCTGCAGGGATATAATTGTGCTGAATTTGTCCGTCCTTTTTGAAAAAATGCCACCTCTCTCATCGCTCAAACAAGCCCTTGCAAGGCAAAGGAAAACACATAGTTTAACAAATCTTTACTGGCTTGGCGCTTTCGTAGTTTGGAGAAAATATTAGTTTGAACAAATTAAACTGATGAAACAAAGTGCATTCTTAAACAATATTCAGATCTATTGGCAAAAGTCATATGGCTTTGCATATGCTTACTGCTAAGTGACTAATACATTCTTGGATGCATTGCATCAACCATTTACTTCTCAGTTAGTGAGAACAAGGTACTTACATTATATTAATGACCATAACAAGCTAATGATATAGGCAGAGAATAAGATAGCCAAAGCCAAAAATAAAAAATGAGATGTTTTGCTGAAGGTGAACTTTTTTGTATTAATCAAACTATTAATTCATTAATTATCAAGACCCTTTTTCAGTGCAAACATGAAGCGACATGAGCCAGGAGCAGCTATAGACCGCCTAGCAGTGAAAAATCCTCCACAGAATCAGTTTAAAGCACATTGCTGCATTCTCAAAATGTGTTAAGGATGAAAACTGGGTCCAATAAGCGACCACGTCACAGCAAGGAAGCTATGAAGATCCCACAAAAATAGTTAATTGTCATGGGTGGATTATTTGCAAATTTCAATCTACTCAGCGAGGGAGACAACTCTACCTCAGGCTCAAAATAATCTTGTAAGTGCCAGATGGTTTCATTTTTAACAAACGTCCTGTATGGTAATAGCTTGAAAGCAATGCTTACAATGCCATCTTTAATCACTTTCTCAAAATTCCTTTTTCAATTTGTTGCAAATACTTAAACTTGCGTAACGTCCTGTGTGTATTATTCGCTGCATTGGAACAGAATGAATTATTTTGCTCCATGCTCATGTCTACAGTAGATCTTCGATAATTCCAGTGCGTGCATCATTCAGAATAATGAATGGAAAAATGTCCTTCATGTCTCCACAGATGAATTGCATTCACCCAATCAACCCTGATAGACTTGCCATCAGAAAGGAGGACAACAAGGAGACCCGAGAGGGAGTGTTGAATCCCCAGGTGATTGGGGAACAAGTGGAAGCCACTAATGATGCCCCATTGCACCAGGGTTCATATTCTGTGCTGGTGCTGCAACAAATAGACATGCAGTCCTCTCCGTAGCACGTCGAGCTTTGAGGCTACGGATTAAATTTGTTAAATTTGACGAAGGACAGTGGAAATAACAAGGCACCATACTGGCCTGGAAACTTTGCATAATCTGGTTAGAATACAATAACCTTGGTACATAAAACATGCATTAAAATACTTTAAATGTTACTTTTTAATTTGGGTGTCACACTTCAAGAGGAAAGATAAGGAAATATTTGAAAAAAATCTGAGAAGTTCCTGAAGAACAAGAAATTCAAAATTCCTGCATCCCTTCACTTGACTTGTATAATGACTTCTTAAAAATGATAGAACAAAAATAAGGCTGTGTTGCAGTTCAAGTGGCAATTGAACTCTAAATGACCTTGCGATGCACTTGCTTCAGCGTTATAATTTACAGCCTTGCCTCGAAGCATCCTCAGCAGCAGCCATAAATCCTATATCATTGCTGTCTTTTTTTCAAACAGCCTGTCATCTGGTTTATTATGTGAGTATGGCATAATTGGGATGACACAGCCAGCGGAGCAGATTGCTTCTGAAGTCAGTCTGCTTATTGCACCAGTATGAGATCAACTTGGCATTCCTGTCCCTAAGGTTGGTCCTTCCTGAAGTGCATCACCTAAGGAATTTATTTTGGCAATTTGTTCTCTCAAAGCTTTGACATCAATATTTTGCGTTTCTAATTTAGGATGTGGATGCCAATAGTGATATATTAAAATGTTATGCAATAAATATACTTGACGATCATCCCAGGGCAGATATTTTAGTCTCACCACTTCACCAGTCCTAGACAGACTTTTAGGATTGAAGTGTGCTGCTTGTGCCCAGTTGTTGGACATTGAAGATTTCCCTATCCCAGGACATTTTCTGGGCTTGTGGAGATCCCTATTACAGGACAGAATCTTAGCAGTGCGTAATGGAAGTGGTGGCTAAGCAAACAGTAGCCATTAGGTGTGAAAGGGCTGTGTTCCTTTGCCAGGCCTGGATGGAGATTGGGCGCAGGCACACCATAATGGTGGCATGGTGGCACAGTGGTTAGCATTGCTGCCTCACAGCACCAGGGACCCGGGTTTGATTCCTGGCTTGGGTCACTATCTGTGCAGAATCCACATGTTCTTGCCTTCCCACATCTGCGTGGGATTCCTCCGGGTGGTCTGGTTTCCCCCACCAGTTCAAAATACATGCTAGTTAGCTACATTTATCATGCTTAATTCTCCTTCAGTGCACCCAAACAGGGACTGGAGTGTGGCAGCTGGGAGATTTTCACAGTAACTTCATTGCAGTGTTAGTGTAAGCCTATTTGTGCCACTAATAAATATACTCTATAGTAATAGCTCTCAAAGGACTCATTATTGCAAGTCATTGGCATGCCCACTGCACTCCCAAGGAAGCACTACCCACCCTCTCCCCTCTTCCCCCTGCCCCGCTAGTCAATGAGAGTCTACAAGGCAGACTGTGGTGCTATGTTTTCCATGTCCATTTGTTTTAAGGTGTTCAAACAAGATTTAATTAAAGAAATAAGCTGGGAGGCTGAATGCTAACAATTGACTTGGGCACTTACTTTAGGAAAAGGCCAAGCTTCCCTACCTCAGGAAATCTATGGGAATTTTGCTTCAATGTTAATATGATGAAGACCTCATCCTCTGAGTTTTTTGCTCTTTTTTCTGATTTTTGCTTCTGGTGAACTGGGAGCAGATTTTTGCATCAGTTCTGGAACAGCATGGAGTAGCGAACGAGAAGAAAATGGCCACGGAGCAGAGTAGATGGAAGTCCCAGTGCTAATACCATCACTAGTTATTTTAAGTGGAATGGGTAAGGGGGTGGGTCAGAAACCCCATGAGTTGCTGCTTCCTTCTGGAAGTGGACATTTCAGAACTTCTGCAATTTCAGCAAGGCAGCTCTGCCTTGGAAGCTCCCCTGACCATCAGAGGTGTGAACCAGAGACTGGAGGCAGGCAGGGTGGAAAATGTGAATAAGTTCACCACAAAATGCCGTAACCTTACTTAAATCTTGCGATTTGCCACTCCATGCTATCCCAGAACCGCACAAAAACTACTAAAGTGAATGATGACAGACCTGTAATTGGAAAAGCCAAGTGGCCATCAAATAATGTGCTTGCCAGTTTATTAGTTCTGACAACTGGGAAGCTGTTAGATGGAAGAACAGTATTTTGAAAGTGGAAAACTCTTTAGATACATTAGAACAGATGACCTGGTGTATAAAATGCTACTCTAGATTCCATGATATTGAAAGGCTACCCCACTGTGAAATCCATAGTTAAATTCTTAAACAATCCTCATGTCTTTCACTCAGTCCTCCCTGTCATCCGACCAGAGGATCAGCCATCTCTTCGGCTGTTTGGAAGATGTGACAGATTTGAGTTCTCCAGTGAGGATAAATGTTTTTGGAGTTCCTACCAAATGATGTTTGTTTATTTTCCTGATTTATCAGCTTTCAAAAGTTTTCCAATTGTTATTATAGGACTTGTGGGTTCTTTTTATAAAATGGAAACTGGGTGAGTGGTTATGGGTGATTGTGGAGGTGAGTGAGTGAGTGAGCGGGGTGAAGGAGGGGGAAGTGAAAGGGGTTTATACTAGGATCATAGAATCATGGTAACTTTGCGAGAGTGAGGACAATAATGGTGAATGCAGAACGGCGGCATAGTGGCATAACAGTTAGCACTGCTACTTCACAGCTCTGGGGACCTGGGTTCAATTCCTGGCTTAGTCACAGTCTATGCAGAGTCTACACATACTCCTCATGTCTGTGTGGGTTTCCTCCAGATGTTCTTATTTCCTCTTACAGTTTGAAAGAAGTGCGGGTTAGGTGCATTAGCCATATTAATTCTCCCTCAGTGTACCTGAACAGGCGCTGGAGTATGGCAACTAGGGGATTTTCACAGTAACTTCATTACAGTGTTAATATAAGCCTAATCAATTAAAAAAAAAAGAAGTCATTTGCCCTATCATCTTGCACCAACAACAATCCCACCCAGGCCATATCTCTATTACTCCATGTATTTATCCTGCTAGTCCCCCTTACATTAAGGGGCAGTTTGAGATGGCCAATCCATCTAACCTGCAAATCTTTGGAGTGTGGGAGGAAACCCATGCAGACTCGGGGAGAAGGTGCAAACTTCTCACGGAGAGTGACCCGAGGCTGGAATTGAACCCGGATCCCTGGGTGCGAGGCAGCTGTGCTAATCACTGTGCCCCTGTGCTGCAACATACTGATATTGATCAGAAGAACTGGGTCAATTCTCTTCAATGGAGACAAGCTTCAAAGCTGTATGCCCGGGCATTGACTCTGCATCTGACCACAGGTTTCTCCACTCCATAGGAGATGCAAAACTGGGCATGCCAGCTCTGCCCAGACAGAAGGATGAATCAAAATATCAGAAAAATGTCCTACTCCTGATTCCCCCCTCCACAATGAATATCCAGTCCTGGTCTTCCCTCGGGAAAAGAGTTAAAAAATCCTCCCTCTTATAGCCATGAACTGAACCACAGTGATATTGGAAATAATATGCATTTAGACATTTATTTATCACATTTTATTTCCAAGTACTAGTTTATAATGAGGTTCATATTGATATAAAGATGAGTTATAGTACAAATGGACCATTTGCTTATAGCATATGGTTCTTAAAGTTAGAAGTTTACTCTCATTCCAATATTAAATATCCTCCAACAGTTTCCAATCTCATTTCATTTATAGCATTGAAGCTTCTGTGTTTTGTCTATTCTCTTCCCTATAACTAGGACCATTCTGGAACATTCAGCAATCAAGTTTCTTATCTTTTATGGACCAATTTTAGGGTCATCATATTCAGGTGCATGGTTGTGTGGCAGTTGCTAATAGCAATAAAGAAACTATTTCCCTGACATAAACCCTTCACTTGCATCCATTTCCAATTTGTCCATTGGTCAGACTGGTGATATAGTACGGATCGATGTTTCTTGCGTAAATTGCCTCACGCCACAAGGTTTGGGAAGTTTTATTCAGACAGTAAATTGCCACTTCATCCACTGCTAGGCAGTGCAAGCCCATCTTCTTTTCAGTTTTCAGAGAATATTTGATACGCATCAAATTAAGCCTTTGGGCTGTAGCAGAACCTATTTGGAGTGCTATTTCTAGATGTAGATGGCTCTGCCAGTTTAGGATTTGAAATATGCAGTGTGTGTTTGATTCATTCATTCCACCCCAATAAACTGAATGGGTAGTTTGAATTCCCCAACGTCAAACCAACACTGGAAATACAAATTGGTACTAATAGCAGCAGATGAAGCATAAAGCCCAGAGCTTCTCACACTTTGGTAATTTGGAATGAAGTTGCCAAAAGTTGTGCATTTAGCAGTTTGCAGTGTGCCTGTAGTGTGGCCACTTTGTAATTTTGGATAGCCAGCCATTGTTTGTACCATTCCATGGGACATATTGAGGGGTGTGCGATCGAACAAAAGCATCCTACAGATTAGAGCACAGTGTGAGTACAACATTAACCTTGAAATTAGGTTGACAATATCAATGGGCAAATCTTTTAACGTGCGTGTGATATTTTTCAGCATCCTGGACTTGATTAAATAGTGGCATTGAGTACAAAGGCAAGGATTCATGTTGAACTTGTCTAAAACATTGTTTTGTCTTCAACTGGAGTATTGAGTCGAGTTATGGATGTTGCACTTTAGGAAGGATGTGAAGGCATTAGAGAGAGCACAGAAAAAATTCATGGGAATTGTTTCAAGAATTAGCAGTTTCAGTTGTGGAGATAGGTTGGAGATGTTGAAACTGTTTTCCTGGGAAAAGAGACTCCCCAGGGTGGTGGGGGTGGGGGGGGGATGTGGTCGGAAGTCCGCACTGTGTGGGGAATAGTCAGTCACTTCTGATTTTCCCCAAATTGGTCAATTCATGGTCAGAAGGTGGGCTTGCAATGCACTGGAGAATGTAATATTTTTGGGGTTGGGGGTGAGGTTGGGAGAGGGTGACGTGGCTGGTGGGTGAGGTCAAGAGTACCCCAAGATGAAGCAGCCCTCTTTTCAACATTTTTTAGTGGTTAAATGAGAAATAGATCAATCGGCCAGCACAGAAATGATGGACCAAATGGCCTCCTTCTATGTGGTAGGCATTCAGTGATTCTGTAATCAGAAAAGGCCATTAAACCCATTGAACCTGTGCTGACCTCTGACAGAGTAACTTGCCCTGGTTCTCTCCTCATCCTATCCCTGTAATCCCACACATTTCCCATGGCCAATGAATCTAACCTACACATCTTGGGACATTAAGAGGCAATTAACATGGTCAATCCACCTAACTTGCACATCCTGGAGTAAACACAGTAAGAAGTCTGACAATATCAGGTTTAAGTCCAACCAATTTATTTGATAGTAAACTCACAAACTTTTGAGGTTCCCCTCTTCGTCAGGTGAATGAAGAGTCATTCACCTTGGAATAGCCCAGGGCGAAATTCTAAATTTGGAGTAATGAAGTTTCCTTATTAAACCGTTTCTTTGATTTATAAGTTGGACTAAGTTTTGTTAGGTTTTTATTGTTTGCATTTGAAGAATCCCCTCTGAAGAAGCAGTGCTGATGACTGTGCCACTGCACTGTAATAGAGATGCTCACTGTTTATTTTAGATTGGCTAACAGTATTGTCAAAACAACAGTGCTGTCATCTGATACATTGAGGCATGAACACAGCTGAGTGCGGTTTTTAGTCTGAAATGTAAAAGTGCGCTGAAGCCAGAAATGGTAACTTTGCGTGAGTGAGGACAGTAATGGTGAATTCATTTTGAGTTGTTACCTCTGCCCTTGTAAAATGACCTCACTAATCTCATGAGCTGGGAACTGAGCAATGTTAGATTTTAGGTTGTAACATTTCCTTCATTTTAATTGACGTTCCAAGTTTCAAACTTGTGGCATGTTCTAAATTATCTTAATCCACTCAGTGTCTACTGTGCAGGCCCGTTAGATATGAAATATTCTTAACATTTACTGAAAGCATTTTAAACCCATGGTGCAGTACCGTTACGGTTTAATACCTTCCGTAAGAGAATTGGAACGTTGAATTATTTTTCACATTGTCCTGGCGATGGAGAATCAGGAATAGTCATTCCGCCTCTGAAGAGTTTCAGCTAATTTTCTGTAGACATCATCAATTGTAAGTATCTGATAATCTCAGATCATGCAGGGTCTTAATGTGGTGATCTCTCAAAACACAGCACCTGAAATGATCTCCTAGTAGCAGCCGCGTCATTTTTCAGAATTTCGTTTTTTTATAATTACCTTTCACGTTTGTAAAGAAAACTTGTCTTTTAAACAATTAGAGCATCTTACATTTTAGACGGTAAAATGAATATTTGTTCAAATTTCATGCATATAAGAGACAACACATTAATTTTTCTCTGATGTTAATTATATGATTCTGTAATGTGCATGCATATGCAATCTACATACTTGTAAAAGACTGATGTGAAGCACACAGCTGTGATGCACCTTGCATACATACCTATGAAATGGGCTTCTTTGATTAATGCACGTACGTGCTTTTTAAATGTTTTTTCTTGGGGTGTGTGTGAAACTGTGCAATCAATGTTCTGAGGTAAAATCATAGAATCCCTACAGTGTAGAAGGAGGAGGCCATTTGGCCCATCAAATATGCACCAGCCACAATCCCACCCAAGATCTATTCCCATAATCCCAGGCTAATTGCCAAAACAAATTCTCCCTAAATTGTCTCATATTAGGTTTTTAATCCATAGATCTATAAACATGGACAGGGATCATGGGTAGAGGTGGGAACATTGGGGTGGCGGCGCAGCTCGTTGGGCCGAAGGGCCTGTTTCCCGTGCTGTTTTGTTCTTTGTTCTTTGTTCATATTTACCCTGCTAATCCCCGAATACTAGGGTCAATTTAACAAGGCCAATCAACCTAACTTGCACATCTTTGGACTGTGGGTGGAAACCAGAACACCGGAGGAAACCCACACAGACACAGGGAGAACATGCAAACTCCATACAGACAGTGACTTGAGGCCAGAATTGAACTTGGGTCCCTGGCGCTGTTAGGCAGCAGTGCTAACCACTGTGCCACCGTGCCGCCCTGGGCTGCTACTTTGATGGTGGTTCTTTCTACAGCTCGGTGACTAGGCATGAGGAGAGCATAAAGAATCAATCATGTGGATGGAGCCTGTGGAAGCCACAACTTTTTTTTTATGTAAAGGACTGCAGTGAATGGTTGGGTTTCTATGGCAATCTGGCAGCTTTCCCACTCACTTTTTCTCCCAGTTGTGGGGTGAGGGAGCTGTTTTTCTTCATTCATGTGTGGGACATGGGTGTTGCTAGCTGAGCAGCATTTATTGTCTATCTCTAGTTACCCTTGAGATGGTGGTGGTGAGCTGCCTTCTTGAAATGCTGGTACAAATTCTCGGCCATTTCAGAGGGCAGTTGAGGGTCACCCACATTGCTGTGGTTCTGGAGTCACATGCAGATCAGGTCAGGTAAGGACAGCAGATTTCCTTCTCTAAAGGACTTTAGTGAACCAGATGGGTTTTTGCAACAATTGACAATGTTTTCATGGTCATCAATAGATCCTTAATTCCAGATTTTTTTTTATTGAATGCAAATTCCACCATGTGTCGTGGCGGGATTTGAACCCAGGTCCCCAGAACATTAGCTGAGTTTCTGGACACCACTTAGCCATTGCCTTCTATGCTACTAAATTGAACAAAGTCAGTTTCGTAAGATGTCATGGGGTGACTACACTTTTGTGTATTCTGCTTGTGAATAGGGGAGCCTCTTTCTTGTAAATAGATGTGAAATCTACTTTGGTGTGAAATGCACAGCTGTGTAATCTAGATAATTTAAAACATTCATGAGGTGTAAACTGCAAATGTGAAACACACCTATCAATACAGTTTCCTTCCTTGTGAAATGAAATTCATAGTTTTGCCTGTGGTATTACTTGGTTGAAACACAGCGTGTTTGACAAAGTAGAACAAATGGATTCTATGCATAGATAAAGCTGGATATTATTCTGTTCCCTCAGAAATCATTATTGTAGACAGAGTGCAGCTACAAGAGGTCAGAAGGAAACATCATACTACACCTTGACATTTACCATCACTTTCCTGCACTCGAAGGATGTCTGCTACCTGGCATATCACTATCCATATACCTACTCGACACTAATGGTACGTAACTTTCTTATTCTGTAGATCACCGTGGTGATCTAATCTATTGAACAGTTTTAATGATCTCAACAAGGCCCATGAGATTGGCGTCTTGGAGTATGAGCTCCCTGTTTGAGGTAATGATTGCCTGTGTAACCAGGGAGCCATACCTGTATAAGGAGTGTCAGGTCCAGTGGCGCTCCTGATTCTGGTATTCTACCTGGAGCATTCTAAGAGTGGAATAGAGTTTGTAAAGAAAGAGAATCTGCTGAAGTTCCATCCCCCCAAATTCAGGCAATCAGGTCAATCGCAGGATCTTTCCCTGTTGGTTTCAGGGTCTGGAACTCAGACTCAAATCAGGACCAAAGGTCACACGATGGAAGGAACACTCAGTCATCTGAGATTTCATACAAATTGTTCGACTAGTTTTTTTGATTTGTTTTGATTTGATTTATTGTTGTCACATCTATTGGGATGTATTGTCACATGTACTGCGCACTATATGGACAAATCATACCATTCATAGAGTACACAGGGGAGAAGGATAACAGAAGGTGTTAGTATGCCACAGCGGGTAGGTGAGGTTAAGGGCGTGCCAAGATGGAGAAGATCATCACGCTACTAGGGTTACCAGCAAGGCGTGTCAGAGCTTGCCTGGGGAGCAGGTCCACTTTGTCTATCTCTAAGAGGATGCCTCCGCTGCTGCACTGTTCCTACCATGTCTGACACCACACCTTCCTTGTAGCCGCAGTGCACTGTGGACAGGATACACTGCAGCTGTGTGGGACCTCCGCCCCTCACTGCGGGGCAAGTTCCACCCTCAGGTGTTACTGATCAATCCAAATGCTACGAATGCAGTAGTGGTCACTGCCAGGACTGCAGAGAGGAAGCAGGAGATCCAATAGATTCTAGAGTTAGCTAAGACCCTCTGGATCCTGAAGTTACTGTGACATTCCTCTAGCTGTCATATTCCAGCACCTGTATGCTGAGGGAGAATTTAGTATGTTCAGTTCACCTGATCAGCACATCTTTCGGACTGTGGGAGGAAACTGGAGCACCCAGAAGAAACCCACACAGACATGGGAAGAATGTGTAGACTCCACACAGACAACCACTCAAGCTGGGAATCAAATCCGGGTCCCTGGTGCTACGAGGCAGTAGTGCTAACCACTGTGTCATAGTGCTCCCCCCCAGGATACTGAAGGCAGGGAGCATTTGGGCAGGTTTGGGGGGAGGAACGGAGTGGGTTTAAGGCAGCAGGTGGTTAGAAAGAAAGAGGGTGATCTATTTGACCCCCCAAAACAGGATCCCCCACTTCCTTTCCACTGTTTGAAGATGTTCTTTTCAAAAACCCATTCCTGCCCTAGCTCAATGTAGGTGCAATACATTATTGGGGGAAATTGGTTGGGTAACACACCTATTTGACCCATAATTACCTATTTAAACATGGTAGGTTGATTCCTCCCTCTCCCCCCACCTCGTCCCTGTAGGAAGGGGTGACCTTTGGAATGAGGGTGGGAGGTGGGTGATGGGTTGGACTGTACACCTTTGAAGTTTTCAAATGAAGCTCTGTGAAAATCTAATTCTGTTACCTATCTCGTAACCTCACTGAGTCCCCGAGTGACATGAAAGATTTTTAATCATTTGGCAATGTGAGCCAGAACGGTGCGAGAGCAGCCATTATTTTTACAAAAGAATTTGTTACAGGTGTACTTTAAATTAGATTTCGCTGCAAAACAAAATTGGATTTCTTTCTTCAAGTAAAATTATATTGAAATGAAATCTAATGCTGAGTTTGTTTCTCAATAAAAAATTTATGTGAATAAAAGGACATTTTAGATCGTTCCACTTCATGGTGACAAATTATTCTGAATCGCTTGCACGGTGCATCGCTAATGTATTCAAGATATTGAAGTCTACCCTTTTATTTCTTTCTAAATAATTTTTGGATGAGTGTAAAATAAGTTGACATCACATTACCACCCGATGTCTAACTGCAAGCCAGGCTCGCATTTAGACGTAGCAGGTACTGGGGGTAAGAGTGATGTGTTAACACAGAGCACGGCTGACACCGCATTAACCCTCACCTGTAAGCTCGCTTAGTTCTGTGTAAATAAGCAAAGAATTTGCATTTAGATAGCATCCTTTGGGTCCTAAGAATGTCTCATCGTACTTCACAACTAATTAAGTACTCTTGAAGTGTAGTTGCAATGACAGGGAAACATGCCAGCCAATTTGTACACATCAAGGTCTCACTGCAGCAATAAGAAAAATGATCTGTTTTTGTGGCACTGGTTGGAGGATACATTAGAGACAGAACATCGGGAGGATTCTTCTGCTCTTCTCTGAATAGTGTCATGGGAATTTTGAAGAGTACAGACTATGTCTCGGCTTAATGTCTCATCCTAAAGACCCAATGCAGGGTGGCTAGGTCCTCTGGCAATCTTCAGCATCAGCAGTTCTGTCAGTCTTTCTATCTATGGTAACTTGGCTGTTTTTGTCCTCCACTTTTTTCGAGCTGGGGATGGTTGTGCAGCCAGTGCTAAGTGGCCATTCATATGACCCTAACAGCACAATGGGTCTGCACCAACTCTCTGATAGAGTATCTTAGCCTAGGTCTTCTCCTTGTAATCCCATGCATTTTCCATGGCTAATCCACCTAATCGACACACCTTGAGACGCTAAGAGGCAATTTTATTACAGCCAATCCACATCTACACATCTTTGGATTCAGTAATAAGTCTCACAACACCAGGTTAAAGTCCAGCAGGTTTATTTGGAACCACGAGCTTTCAAAGCACTGCTCCTTTATCAGATGAGCTTTTGAAGTGCTGCTCACTTGATGAAGGAACAGCACTCTGAAAGTTTATGATCCCAGATAAAACTGTTGGACTTTAACCTGGCATTGTGATAGTTCTTACTGTGCCCACCCCAATCCAACACTGACACCTTCACTTCATCTTTGATCTGTGGGAGGAAATCAGAGGAAATCACCTGGAGGAAACCCACACAGACACAGGGAGAACATGCAAACTCCAAACAGAAAGTAACGCAAGGCCAGAATTACATACAGGTCCCTGGTGCTGTGAGGCAGCAGTGCTAATCCCTGTGCCATCATGCCGCCCCTGTGCCATCATGCCACTCTATGTGTGGAATTTTCCCATCCTGCCTGCCACGGGCATTGTAGCAAGCAGGACATGGACCATGCAAAGGTCCATTGACCTCGGGAGAGATATTAAAGTTAATTTAAAATTAAAGTCGCAAGTAAGGTTTACATTAACATTGTAATGAAGTTACTGTGAAATTCCTCTTGTCACCATAGTCTGGCGCCTGTTTGGGTCAACACACCCAACCAGCACATGTTTCAGAATATGGGAGGAAACCTGTGCAGACACGGGGAAGACCCAAGCTGGGAATTGAACCTAGGACCCTGGCGCTGTGAAGCAGCAGTGCTAACCACTGTGCCATCCAGCCATACTTACCCCAAAACTGGAAAATCCCATCCTATATAAATTCATGAGCATAAGGCAAGAGGTTTTATTCAGTAGCTATCACAATCACAAGATATTTCATGGCTGAATAGCCTTCTGTTTCACACGGTTGGAGAATGGCATTTGTGTCAGGAAGATTGAAAAACACAGACGGACAATGCATTTATCTCAAGGTTTCACCTCTGTTTCAGACTCACTTGCATCTCCTCCAGGAATCGCTGAATTATGATCAGATTTACTTCAGACATCAGATATTGTGTTCCACACTTGGGGGGAACAAGTGCCCAGTGATCACAATTACTGCAAACCCTGGGTCCCAACCTGAAGAGTTGCATCAATTCTGTAAGTAATCAATGTATTTCTTGCTCATGAGTTAACTCACTTTACTGAGAATAGGGATTAGTTGAAACTTTGGTGCATCTCATCAAGTATGTGTAGGTGTATTATTTGCTTTAATGGAATGGCAAATTGTAATATCTCATCCAAAGACAAGCTCCTCTGATAGTGTGGGGCAAGTAAGTAGTACCTCACTGAAGAGTCAATCTAGAATATCTGCTCGAGAACATGAACCTCTGTCTTTGAGGCAAGAGTGCTACCACCTGAAAATGTTGAACATTGGGTGGCACGGTGGTTAGTGCTGCCTCACAGAGCCAGGGACGCAGGGTTCAATTGCCGCCTCGAGTTACTGTCTGTGTGGAGTTTCCCCTGTGTGCTCTGGGTTTCAAAGAATAAACCACAGGCTGACAAGTCTGCTCCAATCACATCGTCCTATCTGGACCAACTGTTTATGTCCCTCTATTTCCTGTCTGTTCATGTGTCCATCCAGATAAGCCTTAAATGTCACTAACATATTTGCCTCAATCACCTCAATTTAGGCAGTGCATTCCAAGCCCCCATCAACTTCTGTATTAAAAAATTTCCCCTGCACATCTCCACTGAACCATTCCCCCTTATATTGAGCTCCTCCCACAGTCCAAAGATATACGGGTTAGGTTGATTGGCCATTCTAACTTATCCCTAGTGTCGGGGGATTAGCAGTGTAAGTATGTGGACTTACTGGGTGGGATTGTTGTCAGCTCGATTGATCAAATGGCCTCCTTCTGCACTGTAGGGATTCTATGACCAATAAGGCAACTTTTGTCCCCGATCTTAGAGGCACAATATAGAATCATAGAATCCTACAATGCGGAAGGAGGCCGTTCAGCCCATCAAATCTGCACAATCCCACCCAGGCCCTATCCCAAAATAACTCCATGCATTTATCCTTGTTAATTCCCCTGACACTAATGAGCAATTTGGCATTGCTGGTCCACCTAACCCGCACATCTTTGGACTGTGGGAGGAAATCGGAGCACCCGGAGGGAACCTACACAGATGCAGGGGGAATGTCTAAGCAGTGACCCAAGGCTGGGAATCAAATCTGGGTCCTTGATGCTGTGAGGCAGCAATACTAACCACTCTGTCACCATGCTGCCCACCTCCCTTTTTCAGTTTTTTTATTCTTCAATGGGATGTAATTTGTTCCTTATCCCTGAATGTCCTTAAACTGGCATTGTTTGTTTGGCCATTTCAGAGGGTCAGACACATTGCTGTGCATCTGAAGTTGCACCCTGACAGGAGAGAATATTTAGTGTGAGAATGGGAATCGGAGGAGTGAGACCTGTATCGGCATTGAGCTTATTGTATATGACATTTTCTTTCCTTCAATAAATCATCCTTGCTGCACCGTGGCAAGCATTGCTTCCTTACAGCGCCAGGAACCTGTGTTCAATTCCTGGCTTGGGTCACTGTCTGTGCCAAATCTGCATGTTCTCCCCGTGTCTGCTTGGGTTTCCTCCAGGTGCTCCAGTTTCCTCCCATAGTTGAAACGATGTGCTGCCATGCTAAATTCTCCCTCGGTGTAGCCGAACAGACATCAGCTTTGGTGACTAGTGGATTTTCACAGTGTCTTCATTGCAGTGTTAATGTAAGCCTACTTGTGACACAGATAAACTTTAAACACGCGATTCAAGGTTTCCTCATCATGAGGCCTCACGCTACTGCAATTAGACTTTTGATTTTTTTTATTGAATTTACGTTTCACCATCTGCTGCAGTGGGATTTGAACCCAAGTCCTCAGTGCATTACCTTGGTTCTCTGGATTACTAGCCCATTGACAATACCATTGTGCCACCCACTTCTCGTGAAGTAACAGCCTTCTCAATATACTGCCAGGATGAACTCCCCAGCACCATGGCGACTCACTAATATGTACATGAACTTGCCCCAAGGTTATAGACAGCTGATGACATAGCTAGATTGGTGAGGTAAAGCCCTCTGGCTCTGATTTTAGATGTAGAATGAATCTTCAGCCTCAGGTATTTATTTTTCAGGAGTTTGGTTCACAGCCTCGGGCAATGCTCAAGCACATATTTCTGAGTTCTTTTCTTGCGGATGTGTAGCCCCTTGGCATTTTCGGATTAAGAATGTATGTGAAAAAACATGAACTTTTGAGTGAACTTCTGAATGCCCTATGAAGAAATTCTAAACAGATACAATAAGAGTAAGAATAAAGGAATAGTGATAATGCTGTGAAGGCACAGAGTTATAGAGTACAGCTTTGGGTTTACAGAAGGAATATTAAAGTGCGGATTCACTAAGAACATGGCAGGTACAGGAGACCACAATAATAAGATGAGACTGCAAATTGCATTCCCACTGAAGTGAAATCTATGAAGGGTTTTGATGAAGTGAAATGGAAAAGTCCATTTCCTCCGGTTGCAGAGTTAATGATAGGGATTCATCAATCTGAAATTGCCGCTGAAAATGAGAAAAAAAAATTAAGAGATATTTCTTTATGTCAAGAATTTCTGGAGTTTGAATTCTATGCCACAGGTAGTGGTTGAGGTAGAAGGCCAGAGTATCTCTTAGGGGAAATTTGAATGAACGGTTAATGGAGAGGGAGAGAGCAAAACAATGCAATTAGATTTGGATTGCTTTAGCAAAAGCCAGCATGGATACAATGGTCAAATAGTCAACCTTTGTGCTGTGAACTGAACAATCATCCTTTCTTCCAACAGGTCTTTCTTTCTGTTAAGCAACACATCATAAGGCTTTTTTTTAACTAAAGCAGGCATCTATACTGGCCAATTCTTTTTCCATCTCTAGTGGACTCTATGGTCTAATTACTGCATATGATTAGTGCAATTCCATTGTGAGCCTTGCTACACAATTAAATAATTCACCTGTCTATTAGTAGGACTAGAATAGAACCATTGGGTGACGCAATAGGCTGAATTTAATGGACATTATATGGTCTTGCCCACTGGATGCTGAACTGTTAGCAGTCCCACTCTCAGGGAGGCCAGCTGATGGTGAAGTGGTGGTAGATTCTGGTGATTTTCCTTGCTCAAGGCTCAGAACATTGAGAGAACCAGGATCTCAGTGAGTTTTTTTAAAATTCATTTGCGGGACATGGTATTGCTGGTTGACCAGCATTTATTGCCCTTCCTTAGTTGCGCTTAAACTGAGTGGCTTGCTAGACCATTTCAGAGGGGAGTTGAGGGTCAACCACATTGCCGTGGCTCTGAAGTCACATATCGGCCAGACCATGTAAGAATGGCAGATTTCCTTCCCTAAAGGATATTGGTGAACCAGATGGGTATTTCCAACAATTGGCAACAGTTTCATGGTCATCACTAGATTCTTAATTCCAGATATTTTTTATTGAATTCAAATTTCACCATTTGCTGTGGTGGGATTTGAACCCAGGACCCCAGAGCATTAGCTGAATTTTTCAGATTAATAGTCTCGCGATAACACCATTAGGCCATTGCCTCCCAGTGATGGCAAGAGGGTGGCAGGAAGTCAGACTGCCACTTCCTGATGCTGGGTCCATTAATCATGCACTGAATACCTTTGGACAAGAGATCCCAGTCCCTCAACTGCTCCTTCCCCCATTAACACCTCCCCTCCTCAGTCTGCAAGCACCTCAACAGCCTTTCCTTTTAGCTTCTCTTTTAAGGGCCTCATCCATTGTTGGGTGAATACAAGTGGATGGATGAGAGCCTTAAGTTGATATTAATTATCCACTGAGGGGCCTCAATTGGCAGCAGGATGAGAAGGCCTTGCACAAGCTTTCCTATCTTGGACTTAATCGGGGCAGAAGTGGGAATGTGGTGAGAACTGCACCTGTTACCTTCCAGATCAGTTGGAAGCCTACCCAGTTCAGAGAAAGACACTTAATTCTGGCAAATGGGCTAAAGATCTGGTGATGCAAAGGGTTAAAAGGCCAGTGTGAGATAGTTCAGAGTGCTGCAATAAATGCCAGTATGTTAGAACAACTGGATGACAAAGTAACTTAATAATAATGAATGAGTTGGAGAGACTGGGTGATGCAATGGGCTAGAGGAATTAAGGAGCAGAGTAAGTTGGACAAAAAAGTCAGAGGTGACTGGTTAGAGGGAGTCTGTACTGCAATAGCAGAAGGAGATTGGATAATGGAGTGAGTTAAGGGACTGGGTGATAAAGTTAGAGAGAATGAATGTTGCAGTAAGTTGGAGACACTGAAATACACTAGGTTAGTCAATAATGGGCAACATAGTTGCTTAACAAACTGCCTTTTCACCTTTGGAAACTGAATTTAAATCTAGACTATCGGGTTAAATGCCACCTTGGGCTGTGTCAGTGAGTTTATTTTGTAGTGCGTAGAAGGAGACCATTTGGCCCACCAAGTCTGCACTAATCACAATCCCACCAAGCTTGAATGGGACCCCAAATATTTAACCTGCTAATCCCCTGACACTAGGATCAATTTACCATGGCTGATCCACCTAATCTGCATATCTTTGGAATTTGGGGAAAAAACTGGAGAATCCGGAGCAAACTCACTCAGACACGGGGAGAATGTGCAAACTCCATACAATCACCTGAGGCTGGAGTTCAACCTGAATCCCTGGCGCTGTGAGGTAGCAGTGCCAATGTGCCGATTATCTACATTAACAGGAAAACACCTTTCTTTGCTAGCCTTCCAGTCTATGGTGGGCTGGCTGATTTCAGCTGGACACTGGTAGGAGAACTTTAATTCTTTTCCACGATTCTGGGTAAGAGACAGAGGGGTGAATTTCACCATCCTGCTTGCCAAAGGAATCGAAGCGGGAAAGAGACCGGGCCTTGGAGTGGGCCTTTGATCTTGGGCAAGATTTTTCCGGTTTCAGGGGGACCGCAGCCAGAAAATCCCACCCCGAGTGGAGAAACTGGAATATCATCTCGAAGGACACTTACTTACAAGCTCCCCTCCTGAGCTACACGCCATTCTGACTTGGAAATATATCACTGTTTCTTCATTGCTACTCAGTCATAATCTGGGAACTGCCTCCATAACAACACCGTGGGTGTTCCAACAGCAGAGCATGGATTGCGATGGTTCATCCCTCTGTACCTTCCTGAGGGCGATTCAAAATGGGCAATAAATTCTGGCTTGGCCAGCGATATCTGTGAAAGAGTAAAGAAAAACGACAGTAAAAGCTGCTTTTGTCAGCAATTCCTACTTCCCGTAATAGAGCAAATTTTTATAAAATGCTCTCTTTAGAGCAGAGAGAGAGTTAAGGAAAGATTTAACTAGAGATATTCAAAATCATGAAGGACTCTGATATGCTACATAAAAAGAAACTAATTTCACTGGCAGAAACAGATTTCAAGTAATTGACAAAAAAGCCATAGGTACGATGAAGATCATTTCTTTTGGCAGCAGGTTATGATGATCTGGAGTGCACTGCCTGAAAAGTGATGGTTCTCAATTGGTGGCACAGTGGTTAGCATTGCTGTCTCACAGCATCTGGGTTCAATTTCAGCCTTGGGTAGTTGTGTGGAGTTTGCACGTTCTCCCTGTGTCTGCGTGGGTTTCTATCAGCTGTTCCAGTTATCTCCCACAGTCCAAAGGTGTGCAGGTTAGGTGGATTAGCCAAAATAAATTGCCCCTTAATGTCTAAAGATGTGCAGATTAGGTGGTTTGGTCCTGTTAAATAGTTCTTCAGCGGCAAAAAATGTGTAGATTAGATGGATTAGCCATACTAAATTGCCTCTTAATGTTCAGAGGTGTGTTCATTAGGTGGATTAGCCATGGTAAACCTATGGGGTTACAGAAATAGGGTGGGGGTGTTGAGCCTGGGTGAGATGCTCTTTTGGAGAGTTGATGCAGACTTGATGGACCAAATGGCCTCCTTCTGCACTGTAGAGATTCTATGAGAATTAGTGGATTATTTGAAGGGAAGGAATGAGAAGTGAGCAGGAAATTGAATATGGTTTTTTTAACGAGCTTAAATAAACAAGATGGACTGAATGAACTCCTTTTGCACAGTAAATATAATTCTCTGTGTGCGCTATAACATTGGATACAGCCTACATTGAGCAGTAAATAGACATCAAATAATGTTGCATAAATTCAGAAGGTTACCCAAACTGGTCAGTTATTCTCCCTTAAATCTTTATATTAATAATGAAATACGCATTTTTCCCTTAATGATTCTATTTGTTCAATTTTCCAAATCCTTTACTTGGATGTATCTTTTCCCCAGTGACTGGGGCTGTTAAGGTTCAAGGCTTGTTCAGTAAACATGGAGGTCAGAGGCTGAGTAAGAATCAATTCTCTGGAAGTGCAATGTCTAATGGAATAGATTACGCAAATATAATTGTTCAATGCTGCATGTGTTTTGTGGGGTTTGACGCTGCAGGGTGAAATTGGCAAAAGTAACTGTTAGTACTCTCATGATAGAAGAACGGAGGATGTCAAGCAGAGAAAAGTGTGGCTGACTGAATAGCTGGCGGTTTTTGTATTTCAGTCACACCATTGCCACTGGAATATCAATTTCTAGAACAAAGCAATGTGTAAATTGAGTTGGGTGGTGAGGTTTGGGGGGTAGGGGGGTGGTGTGAAGGTGGGAGACAAAGTTAAAATGTGCAGCCGTTTTATAACAATCTACCACGGAGCCCCACACAAATCTTTCTGTTAGGCAATAGCTCCAGAGTTCAGAAGGCCAAGGACATAAAAAACAGTAGGAAGTGTATCTGTGTAAAAATTGTTGCACATTCTGCGAAGCGTTTGATATTTATTTTCCAGGGAATTGTTTGTGTTCATGGTCTCAGTCATACATTAAAGCACTTTTACTGACAAAAAAAAATAATCTGAGGCAATTATTGCCCGTGGGAAGGTGGTGGCAACAACAGCTTGCAAAGCCATTTCAGAGCACCACTGTTATGGGCATGAGCCAGGTAAGGCTGACAGATTTCCTTCCCGAAAGAACAAACGGGTTTATCGGAAGGTCTGATAAGGACATGAGAAATAGGAGTAGGAGGAGGCCATCTAGCCCTTCGAGCCTGTCCCGCCATTCAATAAGATCATGGCTGATCTGAAGTGGATCAGTTCCACTTCCCCGCTTTATCCCCATAACACTTAATTCCCTTCTCTATCAGAGAGGGAATGATAATTTCATGGTCACCATGACTAACATTAACTTTTTATTCCAGTTTTCTTTAATTCACTGAATTAATGTCCTAGCTCCGTTTTTTTTTCAATCATTTACGGGATGTGGGCCCCGCTGGCTGGGCCAGCATTGATTGGCCATCCCTGAAGGCGTTTTAAGAGTCATTGCTGTGGCTCTGGAGTCACATGTAGGCCAGACCAGATAAAGATGCAGATTTCCTTCCCTAAAGGACATTAATGAACCAGATGGGCTTTTCTGATAATGAACAATTGTTTCATGATCAGCATTAGATTTTTAATTCCAGATTTTTATTCAATTTGAATTTTACCACCTGCTGTTCCCAGAATGTTAACCTGAGTCTCTGGATTATTACCCCAGTGACAACCACAGCTTTCTGTACCAAATGGGTTTGAGCTGATGCTTCTGATCCAGGCCCAGTCTTGCTTTCCTAGTCTCCCCAAACAACTGAAAAACTTTGTTCCTGGAACTTATTCCAGTAAATCGATTCTGCGTCCTCTTCAATATCTTCTCATCAATACTAAAGGATGAGATTGTGAATTGAGTGCAATACTCTTACATAAGTCTAAGCAGTGCTTTAGCATAACTTCCTTGCTTGTATGTTTGCTGTGTATTTATTTATGAAGACAAGGTTTTTGTATGCTTTTTTTAAAAGCCTTCTCAACTTTTCCTGACACCTTCAAAAATTGATAGATGTACACCCACAAGTCTTTTGGTTCCTGCACCCCCAAGAGTGGCACGGTGTCACAGTAGTTAGCACAAATGCCTCACATTGCCAGGGACTCGAGTTCAATGCCAGCTTTGTGTGACTGTGTGTGTGGAGTTTGCATGTCCTCCCCATGTCTGCATGGCTTTCCTCTGGTTACTCATGTTTCCTCCCACACTCCAAAAATATGTAGGTTAAATGGGTTGGCCTTGGCAAGTTGCCTCTGAGTGTCCAAAGATGTGTAGGTTAGAGGAATTAGTGAGGAAAGTGGGGTTACGGGAATAGGACAGGGGGCCTGGTATGATGCTCAGTTGGAGATTTGGTGCAGACTCGATGGGTCAAATGGCCTTCTTCTGCACTCATGAGTTTCTATGATTTTTATTCCCTCATCTCGTTCTTCTCAAGTCCATCCCTTAACATCTTTTTGAGTTGAACTTCATCTATCATCTGTCTGAAGTCACGGACAAACGAGGACCAATTTAAGCTTCCCTGACGTTCCTGCCCATTACACACCTCTGAACAGAAATATGTTTTTTCACTCGGATTTCCGTCTCCTTCTTAATTATTTTCCCCAACCCTTAAATTTGGTATGTTCCAATCCTCTTCATTAACACAGAAAACCCAAGATAAGATTAAATAAAACAGATTGGTTAACTTTTACACAAACATGAGAGGGATTTCACAATGTCCACTCTTGGAAGGATAGAATTCTTACAATGCAGAAAGAGGCCATCCAGCCCAATTGATTCTCTGAAAGAGTATTGCACCAAGCCCTCCCCTCCACCCTATCCCCGTAACCCCACGTATTTACCATGGTCCATCCACCTAACCTACACATCTTTGCACGCTAAGGGCAGAATTGTCTGACTACATGTACCCCAAGGCCCAAAACTTTTGCCCGAGGTCACAAACACTTAAATGGACCACAAATTTTCTGTCCTGCCAATTATGATTACTGTAGTGGGCAGGACCAGAAAATCTCTCCTTAAGGGACAATTTAGCACTGTCAATCCCTCCTAATCACACATCTTTGTTACCTTTTCAGTTGGGAAGAGTTGACACTAGCTGTCTTTGCCTGTTGCAGTTGGTTCCAACTGTCACATGTGTTTTTATGCATAAACCCAACCAGAAAGTGACAAGTGTTGATTAGTCACCCTGTTGTTTCCTGATAGGGTGGCACAGTGGTTAGCACTGCTGCTCCCAGCACCAGGGACCTAAGTTTGATTCCTGGCTTGGGTTACTGTCTGTGTGGAGTTTGCACCTTCTCCACATGTCTGTGTGGGTTTCCTCTGGGTTTGAATGTCTGAAATATCTAAGAATGTCTATCCAGTTATGGCTGGCATGGTGGCACAATGGCTGGCATGTCAGAAAGGCATACTTGTTAGGTGCATTGGTCGTGTTAAAGTCTCCCTCAGTGTATCCAAACAGGCGCTGGAGTGTTGTCACTAGGGGATTTTCACAGTAACTTCATTGCAGTGTTAATGTAAGCCTACGTCTGATACTAATCAATAAACTTTACTTCTCACAGGGAATCGACAGTATGTGGTGCTGACAGCTCGCGTCCATCCTGGGGAGAGCAACGCAAGTTGGGTCATGAAAGGGACACTGGAATTCCTCGTGAGTGATGATGCCATTGCTCGCAGTCTCCGGGACTCCTACATCTTTAAAATCATTCCCATGCTAAATCCTGATGGTGTCATCAATGGCTGGTGAGTTGCAGCAATAGGAGAGTGATGGTTTTTACTCTTTCACCATTTAATTTTCAAAAACAATACAATGTTCCGTGTATAACCCACGCTCAGTCTTTACAACTGTCCGGCTAAAACATCCACTATATCGCAATTAAGGCCTGATGAGAGATGGTGGCATAGTGTTGTCACTAAACTAGTAATCAGGAGCCCCAGGCTAACAATGCCCTAGGGACATGGGTTCAAATCCCAGCACTGCAGCTGGTGGAACTTAAATTCAATTAAAAAATCTGGAATTGAAAACCAATCAGTAATAATGAGCATGAAACTATCACCAAATTTCGCAAAAATCTATATGGTTCACACAGGTTTTTAAGGGAGGGAAATCTGCCATCCTTTATGCTCTGGCCCAGATGTGAGTCCAGATCCACAGCGGCGTGGTTGACTCTGAAATGGTTGAGCAAGTCATTCAATTCCAGGGCAGTGAGGGATGAGTAACAACTGCCAGCCTCACAAGTGACACCAGCATCCCATCAAAGAATAATAAAACAGAAACAATGCTTACAGCTCCCTTACTGAAACATTCGCAAATACTGCACTCTCACTATAACCCCAGCTCCAAGGTGGACAAATAGTTCAACTGGAACAGTCTGGAAAGTAAATTGGGCCCAGTCATAAACAGTTGGCACCAGCTGTCTTTGTCTGTTCCAGTTGATTCCAGTTGTCACGTGTGGTTTTGTGCTTGTCACACTTGTCCCCAGTTGAACCCAATGTATGAAAGGGAAATTTCACCCCATGCCTAATACGCTCAGTCAGACATGTGTTTCTACTGGTGTATGTCCCTACAAGTAAATGTTGACATATCTATGTTAAGATAGATATATGTTCATCTAGGTATATGTCATTGCAAGCTGCAAAGTTTTTTTTTAGGAAAAATTGAGATAAAAGGAAAAAACATAATTGAACACCAGATAACTTGAAAGCTTGGTTTATTCACACATCTAATGAATAGGGCACCACTTCACAAATGTACACATTTTCTGCTGAATTCATGAGTTGATGCAACATATGTGTCAAGATAGAAATTGGAAAAGTCTCTGATCTTACACATGGATAACCCCTCTGGTCCCCAAAGGACCTGATCCTTATTAACCACTACTGTGCTAATATGGAGATGCTGGCATTGTTCTGGGGAAGGTAGAGTAAAAAGTCTCTCAACACCAGGATAAAGTTCAACAGCCATATTTGGAATCATGAGCTTTCACAGCGCTGCTCCTTCATCAGGTGAGCAGGCTTTGAAAGATCACCAGATGAAGTGCTCAAAAAACTTCTATTCCAAATAAACCTGTTGGACTTTAACCTAATGTTGTGAGACTTCTACTGCTCCAGGCATTTACAGCCTATTTTGGGATTCTATCCAACACAGTGCACACGCTCCCCTCCCTCAAGCTTCCTCTTTATTTCCTTTCCCTCACGTACCCCATGAACAGAAGAACCTACCTTTTTTCCCCCACCATACAAATCTACTCCTGCACTCCACCACCCCCCAACACTCCTCCCTCGCCCCACCATCCATCACTCCACACAAACATGAATAAAATTTGAAAAACTCCAGGAGACGAGAAGAGACAAACTACAATATAAAGATAAAGCATCACAAGGAGCAATAGAGGTTGGACATGAACTAAACAAAAAGTGGAAGAGCAATGAGAAAAGGGGATAGGCCCTCTTTCTGTCTGAACTCGCCAGAAATCAGTTGGCATGGTGACACAGTGGTTAGCACTGCTGCCTGACAGCTTCAAGGACCTGGGTTTGATTCCCAGCTTGAGTCACTCTGTGGAGTTTGCACATTCTTCCCGTGTCTGTGTAGGTTTCCTCTGTGCTCCAGTTTCCTCCCACAGTCCAAAGGTGTGTGGGTTAGGTTGATTGGCCATGGTAAATTGCCCCTTAGTGCTTAGGCTACAGGGAGTGGCAGGGTAAATGTGTGAGGTTATGGGGATAGGGCCAGTGCAGACTTGATGGGCCAAATGGCCTCCTTCTGCAGTGTAGGATTTCTACAATGATTAAAAATAAGATGATAACACTCTCATTGTTGACACATCAAAATGAGACATTCGTGCACATTCCATGACACACAGTCTCTCACTGCAAACCCTTCCCTTTTATGCAAAAGCGTTCTGAATGCTGAAGCAATGAGACATGTGTGTTAGATGTTGAGAAGTGATGAGGGAGTGTAAAAATGATTCAGTACAACACAGCCAAAGTTGCTGAAGTGTAAACAACTTTCAGGATTGGGGAAATTCTGGGAGTGAATGTTTAGGTGACCATGGCTGGAATTTTCCAGCCTCTGCCTCTGGCAAATTCTTCCAGTCCCACCGATGTCAATGGGTGTTTGAGTGGCTTGCTGCATTGGAATATTCTGGTTCATGACTCTGGTTCAGTATACTCAGTGATGATTGGTTTAATAATGACACATTAATAGTTTGTCTTTCATCTCTGGTGTTTGGTCCTTCTGGAGAATAAAGTTATGAACGCCAATTAGTCCTAATGTACATTGGAATTTTACAGCCAGCTGCACAGTGATTGCTGTCATAGGCAGAATATTGATGAATTTAAGTAGGCTGATGAATATTTTAACTCTGTTAAACTACAAAATAAAAGAAAGACCAGAAAAATACTAAAGAATGTCTGTAGGATGATGAATGCTGAATTTGTTACAGTGATTAATCACAAGTGCATTCTGACCATTCCTGGGGCTCATTCCCTTCTTTGTTCCCTCAGACTTAAATGTCCAAACCAGAGTCAACCTTTGGTTCTCAGCTAGTTTAGTTATCCATTCTTGGATCTGGATGGACAAGTCAAGATCTGTTGATCGTGGTTGTTCTTTGTCAAAATCACTCCAGGAATATCCTGGAGGGAAAGAAATAACCCAAGGCTTCTTTTCGTCATTAACAAGTACCTCTTTAAGTAACCCCTTCCCCAACCTTTAACATCATTTGGGCAACACGGTAGCACAATAGTTAGCACTGCCTTCATCACAGCACCAGGGACTCAAGTTCAATTCTGGCCACGGACACTCTGCATGGAGTTTGCACGTTCTCCTTGTGTCTGTGTGGGTTTCCTCCGGGTGCTCTGGCATCCTCCTACAGTCCAAAAATGTGCAAGTTAGTGGATTGGCCACGTTAGATTGCCCCTTAGTGTCAGGGAGTTTAGCACAGTAAATACAAGGGGTTACGAGGATAGGGCCTGGATGGGATCGTTGTCAGTGCAGGTTCGATGGGCTAAGTGCCCTTCTGCACCATGGGAATTCTAAGATTCTATTCTATGAATAAAAAGCTCCTAAGCTTTCTTTGTCACCAAGAAGAAAAATGGTGCATGTTTTCTGCCTGTAGTATAAGAGTCTGACAAGTAAAGGGCTAATGTGGGACCGGGTACAGTGCTGTCCACAGTGTCATGTAAAAGGGACACATGAGACAAGTCTAAGGGCAGTCTTGTACTGGGCAGAGACGTGTTTTGAGGCAAGCATGGGGACAATCCCCAGTTTAGAGCTCGTATTGCACGTATGTATGTAGTTAAGAAACACTTATTGCTGAACTATACAAGACTTAAAACCTCTTCATGAGACTTTTCAATCTATGTGGAACACACCTGAAGGCAGCTCCTTGGTTAATTGTTTGCTAAAGCTCCATTCTGAATTGTTTTCTTGGCAGTTTTTTTCAGTGGTGTTTTATCATTGCTATCCGCAGTCAGAAGCAGGGCAAGAAGGCAGCTCCCATGTCTATTTCAGTAAGAACGGAGAAATCTAACCTGTGCTGTTGCCATTATCCTGAACCACACGCTGCACCATGTTAAATACCACGTACTGGTATTATTTTTATTGACAGTAATTAATGTTTGCCTGTTCACGGGATGTGACACCACCAAGAATTCCAGACAGATGGCTGTCTGTTGGTAGCGATCATGATTTTGTCCATCCTTTTCACACAAGTGACCACATTTCCTTTAAGATCCTAAGTGGTGGATGTGGAAAGGATGTTTCCTCTTGTCAGAGAATCTAGAACTTGGGGTCACTGTTTAAAAATAAGAAACCCCACATTGAAGACAAATGAGGGGGGAGGGAATTTATTTTCTCTCTGAGTTGCATCTCTGGAATTCTCTTCCTCAAAAACCAGTGGAAGCAGAGTCTGAGTATTTTTAACACAGAGTTGGATAGATTCTTGATTAACAAGAAGATGAAAGATTATCAGTGGTAGGCAGTAATGTGGGGTGATGTACAGATCATCCATGGTCTTATTCAATGGTGAAGCAGGCTCGAGGGGCTGAATGGCCTACTCCAGCTCCTAACTTGTGGATTTTTTTAATTCATTCATGGAACACAGACATCGTTGGCTGTCCAGCATTTATTGCCCATCCATAGTTGCCCTTGCACTGAACGACTTACTAGGCCACTTCAGAGACATTTGAGAGAACCACATTGTTGAAGCTCTGGAGTCACGTGTAGGCCTGACTGGGTAAGGACGGCAGATTTCCTTCCCTAAAGGACACGAGTGACCCAGATAGATATTTTTTGACAATTGACAAAGGCTTCTTAATTCCAAATATTTTTTCATTGAATTCAAATTCCACTATCTGCTGTTGCGGGATTCGAACCCCGGTCTCCAGAACATTAGCTGAGTTTCTGGATTAGTAGCCTAGCGATAATATCACTCATCCAATGGCCTCCCCTTAAAGATTAATGTGAAGTTAATCTGCAGATTGTATTGGACCAAAATAAAATGAGGATGCAACATAAATATTTGACTCTCAAAATTCTCAATGGAAGAAGTTCTTCCTCAACTGAAAGGGTGGCACGGTGGGTTAGCACTGCTGCCTCACAGCGCCAGGGACCCGGGTTCGATTTCGGCCTTGGGTCACTGTCTGTGCAGAGTCTGCACACTCTCATGTCTCATCTCTTGGTGCTCCAGTTTCTTCCTGCAGTGTAAAGATATGCAGGCTAAGTGGATTGGCCATGCCAAATTTACCCCAGTGTCAAGGGGTCTAGCTTGGGTAAATGCATAGGGGTATAGCGATAGGGGCTGGGTAGAATGTGGTCAGTGCAGACTCGATGGACCATGCGGCCTCTTTCTGCACTGTATGATTCTACAAACACCAAACACTCTTGGAAACTGAATAAATTTTTCAGGAATTCTGGCTATTTTGCTGCTGACACTGGTGAAAATCCAGTTGCAACATTAGATGTTTCTTGGTTTTCACTTGTAGTGAAGCATTGCTGTGATGTCATCTGTCCATTCCAACATGCCTGCCAGTAATCAGGAACCGGCAGTGAGCAGGTCTGCATGGTTTAACCAGAATCTAACCAAACCGTGAATGCTACTGACTTCATTAATCGAGTGTTCAGTTTGTTTCGTGTTGATATTGATGCGAAGTTCATTTCAAGGTGGATTAGGCAAGTTGAAATTAGATTCTCTACGTGATCGTGAGGCCGAAGGGCCCATTTTATTGTATTACAATTAATTTAGAAATGATTTCAGGCTTATTATAAATTGTTAATGCTGATGTGTCTATCGCATCAGAGGCAGCAATCTGTGACTATCTTTTTGTCTTTAATTTAGAGAGTGGAAAAATTAGGTTTCAGGCAAAGGAAATGTTGATTGCTTTTCATAGGTCATTAAGAAATTCTCCCTTCTTTAAACAAAATTCAAATTAATTTAATTTTTTTATCTTATGGTTACGAATGTTAAGGTGCCCTCAGCAATCACCGCCCCAGGTTTCCATGATCCTGAATTGCTGTTACCTCAAAGGCAAACCCTAGAATTAATGCAGTAATTTAGCCGTTAGTCTTGAGGCTGGAATAACAAAGTCCTTCCCTGTAATGTATTGACATCTGTAACTGTTTTGAATCACGGAATTGTAGAATCGTAAAATCCTTACAGTGTAGAAAGAGGCCATTTGGCCCATCAAGCCTGTACCGACAACAATCCCATCCGGGTCCTATCCCCGTAACCATATATTTACCCTCCTAATCCCCCCCGACACTAATAGATGATTTAGCATGGCCAATCAAACTAATCCACATATTTTTGGAGTGCGGGTGGAAACCGGAGGAAACCCACACAGACACGGGGAGAATGTGCAAACCCCACACAGACAGTGATCCAAGTCGGGAATTAAACCCGACTCTCTGGTGCTGTGGGGCATTAATGCTAACCACTGTGCCATCATGTCACCCCAATTTTATTGATTCCATTATAATCTCTAACCTCAGTAGGCATTTCGAAGGATTGGATAGATTCCTAATTTTACCCTCTAAGCCTTTTCGGTCACCCTCTAGTGTAGCTGCATTGCGTTCACAATACAGCTGTCACTGCCTTTAGACTTCTTTATTTTCCAATCACTCCACGGCTTCACCCCATCTCTCAACCTGTAGCCGCCTCCAGCCCTACAAATCATAAACCTCAAGACTTCACTAGTTTTGGCCTTTTATGCATTCTTCAGTTTTTTTTAATCAATCCACCTTTGACAACTGTGCTTTCAATTCCTCAGCTCTTTCCTTTATAACTTAGTCCATCTCTCTGTCTCATCTCCTTTAAAAGGTGTCATTGTGTGTGTGTGTGTGTGTATGTTCCTCGGGCTATGAGGGGAGGGAGGTTCATACATCCAGTGATAAGTGGGGGGGCTGGCCAGTGATCAAGTTGGCCAGCAGTTGGGAGTCATGGTATGGAGATGCCGGTGTTGGACTGGGATAAAGAAGTCTCTCAACATTAGATTAAAATCCAACAGGTTTGCTTGGTAGCAAACACCACTAGCTTTGCCCCTTTGTCAGGTGAATGGGGAATGCTAATCACAAACAGGCGTACAGAGTTTATAGAATACTAATTAGAATGTCAGTCTTTACAGATAATCGAGTCTTAAAGGTGCAGACATTGTAAGTGAAAAGAGCGTTAAGCATAGGTTAAAGAGATGTGTATTGTTAGTGAGATTTTGCAAGTTCAGGCAAGTCATGGGGGTTACAGATAGTGTGACATGAACCCAAGATCCCGGTTGAGGCCATTCTCATGTATGCAGCAGCACAGAGTCACTGAGTAGAAACCGATAGCCAAGTTCCGCACACTTGAGGATGGCCTCAATCAGGATCTTGGGTTCATGTCACACTATCTGTAACCCCCATGACTTGCCTGAACTTGCAACATCTCAATAACTGTCCTGTCTGAAGACAACACACATCTCTTTAACCTATGCTTAATACTATCTCCACTCACAATGTCTGCACACTTAAGACTTCATTAGCTGTAAAGACTCGCATTTTAATCAGTATTCTATAAACTGACTGTCTTTATATGCCCTGTTTGTGATCAGAATTCCCCACTCACCTGACAAAGGGGCAAAGCCCCGAAAGCTAGTGGTGTTTGCTTACAAATAAACCTGTTGGACTTTAACCTGGTGTTGTGAGGCTTCTTACAGCAGTTGGGAGATCAGCAATGTGGGGTTATTGTGCTGATTTTTGCTCTGAAAGATTGACACATGTGCAATGACCTGCTCAGTGCTATGCTGCTGGCTCTTGAGCAGGAGTAGGCGTTGCCTACCGATTTTCAGCATGATTTACGCCAGTGCACTCTGTAACTGACAGTGTGGTAGATTCATTTTGAAAATCCCTCTGAGAAAACCAGTGAGATTCACTCCAGTTTATACGTGACTTTGACAATCTCTGTGGGAGAATTGCCCCCAGTGTGTGTGTGAAGATACACTAACAAAAATCCATCTGATTCTATCATACCTTCTCGTGAAGGAAATCCGCCACTCTTACCCAGTCTGGCTTACGTGTGGCTCCAGAGCCACAGCAAATGTAATTGACTCTTAACTACCCTTGGAAATGAAGAGTCGCTTAGTTTCAGGGGCAATGTGGAGTGGGCAACAAGTGCCAGCCTTGCCAGCCATACCCGCATGCTAAATATTGTGCCACCTATAACTGGGTAGACATTCAGTAAATGCCCCAATAAACTCTTGACCGGCTGCCATTAGCGACATGACTCAACTTGAAGCCATGGACACGCGGAATAAGATGAACAATGTGGTGCCAACCTGAGAATGTGGCCTCAGGTCTTTGTGAATTAGATTGTGGAGCTGCTACACCATGCCTCTGTGGAATCCACTGCTTCTCAGCTACAGTTTGGTTGATAAGTTCTGTCAGGATAACATGCTGATGAGGAACAACTTCCCTCCTTTATGAGTTGTTCTTTCCTTCCTTCTGGAAGAGCTTCCCACTTAGCCCCCTCACTACCACCCCCTACTTCCTCTGAATAAAATTTCTAGCAAGGGGTATCCCCAGTATAACTGAGTGTGCAGGCCAGGGTAATACTCGCAACAGTAACCTGATCCCAGCCCTCCTGCTCTCTTGCAACATGAATTTTAATGAGACCAACATGAGGCGGGGTTCCCCAGTGGCGGGACTGGCAAACCACGTAAAAGACTTTGGTGGAATAGGAAGAACCCACTGGCAGCCAATGGCTTGTCATAAGAAATAGGAGCAGCAGTATGCCATCTAGCCCTTCGAGCCTGCCCCGCCATTCAATAAGATCATGGCTGATCTGAAGTGGATCAACTTCACTTTCCCACTTTCTCCCCATAACCCTTAATTCCCTCGTCTATCAGAAACCTATCTACCCGTGACTTAAATATATTCAGTGAGGAGCCTCCAACACTTCAACGGGCAGACAATTCCAGAGATTCACCGCCCTTTGAGTGAAGATGTTCCTCCTCAACTCTGATCTAAACTTCTCCCCCCTTCCTTATTTTAAGGCTGTGCCCTCTAGTTCTGCTATCCTTTCTAAGCGGGAAGAATCTCTCTACCTCTACCCTATCCATCCCTTTCATTATCTTATGTCTCTAGAAGGCTGAGGGGGGATCTTATAAACTCCAACGAGTACAGATCCAGAAGATTCAATCTCTCATCATAGACTAGCCCCCTCATCTGTGATATCAGCCTAGCGAAACTTCTCTGCACTGACTCCAAGGCCAATATATTCTTTTGCAAATGTGGTAACCAAAACTGCACACAGTACTCCAGCTGCGGCCTCACCAGTGCCCTGTACAGTTACAGCAAGACCTCCCTGTTTTTATATTCTATCCCCTCTCACTATAAAGGCCAACATTCCATTCGCCTTCTTGATCACCTGCTGCACCTGCAGATTGGGTTTTTGCAATTCGTGCTCAAGGACCACCAGATCCCTCTGCACCGTACCATGCTGCAGCTTTTCGCCTTTTAAATAATAATCCCTCATACTATTATTTCTACCAAAGTGAATAACCTCACATTTGCTAACATTGTACTCCATCTACCAGGTCAGCGCCCACTCACTCAGCCTATCATAGCCACCATGTGAAAATCCGTTGTGAGGATGGAGGGGACGTCGGGGGTGGTGGTGATGTTGCAGACGGGGGAGAAGGGGTTGTGGAAACTCTAGTCTCTTAATGTTGCACTGAAGTGGCCTACATTTGTGACCAAGTTCTCTGGTGGAGGACTTGAACTACACCTTGCCATTCAGAGGCAAGAGTGCTTCACGGGTTCAATTCCAGCCTCGGGTCACTGTCTGTGTGCAGATTGCACATTCCCCCCATGCCTGTGTGGGTTTCCTCCAGGTGCTCCAGTTTCCTCTCAGTCTAAAGGGGCAATTACGGTGGATTGGCCGTGCTGAATTACCCCTTTGTGTCAGGAGGATTAGCAGGGTAAATTGTGGGCTGACAAGGATAGGGTCTGTTTGGGATTGTGATTGGTGCAGATGCAATGAGCTGAATGGCCTTCTATAAGACCCTATGAGTGTATAACTGGGCTGTGGCTGACACCAACTGGATGTCATATGAGGAGCGGTTGAGGAGTCTGGCTCTATACTTTATGAAGTTTAGACCTAGATAAGGTGGATGTGGAGAGGATGTTTCCATCAGTGGGAGAGACTAGAACCTGATGGTACAACCTCACAGCGAAGGGATGCTCCTTTATAACTGAGACAAGGAGGAATTTCTTCAGTTAGAGAGTGGTGAATCTGTGAAACTCTTGTCACAGAGGACTGTGGAGACCGGGTCATTGAGTGTCTTAAAGACAGAGATAGATACGTTCTTGATCAATAAGGGAATCAGGGGTTAAGAGGAGAAGGCAGGAGAATGGGGATAAGAATTATATCAGCCATGATTGAATGGTGGAGCAAACTCAATGGGCTGAATGTTCAAAGTCTAACAACAGGCCTTTACTCAATGCCTGCTTCACAATAACTTCATTCTTAGAAAAATTCAATTATAACTTTTAAAAAGTTTGGCCAACGTTTTGTGATCTGAACAATGGCACCAATGTAAAGTTTCACTGATGTAGAAGTAATGCTGGCAATCTAAAACAGAAAGGCAAGTTTACTTCCTCATAATTAAGAGCTTCACAAAGTGTAGCAGGAGTTAATGTCTCTGTGCGAGTCCAATTAATTGATGTCAGTATTTAGTGAGCGTTCTGGTTTCCATGTTATCAGTTCAAATGCATAACCTGATATTTAGTCAATGTTGGTACGTATGCTTTTGATCATTCAAACCCCCCCAAAACCCTGTTATAACTGAATAATTTCTATGCCATTTGAACATTTCACAAATGATTCGTGTTGAATATTTCCTGTAACCTCAGGAATCCTGTAACCTCTCACTAATGCTTGATTTCTCGAATAAATGCGTAATCCCTACACAATCCAAAGATGTGCAGGTTAGGTGGATTAGCCATGCTAAATTGCCCCTTTGTGTTCAAAGATGTGTAGATAAAGTGGATTAACCATGGCAAATCTGCTGCATTATGGGGATAGGGTGGTACATGCTTAGTGCTGCAGTCTCACGATGTCAGGGACAGGTTCAATCTTGGATTGGGTTACTATCTATGCAGAGCCTATATGTTCTTCCTATTTCTGTATGAGTTTCCTCTGGGTGCTCTGGTTTCCTCCTACAATTCAAAAGATATGCTGGTTGGATGCATTGGCCATGCTAAATTCTCCCTCACTGTACCCGAATAATTGCTGAAGTGTAGCAACCAGGGGATTTTCACAGTGACTTCACTGCAATGTAATGGAAATCTACTTGTGATTAATAAATAAACTTTCAGCTTTAAGTTGCCTCTCCAACATCCCAAATCTTGCTGCATCCATTTGCACCCACTGTACACTCCAGACCCCTCTCAAATTCTAATTCAGGCAGCAAAAACCTACTGGACTGTGATCTCTCCTGTTTGTTTGCTGTTTAACAGGGAAACAGGCCTCTCTATTTAGCTGGTGAACTGACTTAATCTTCAAAAAGAAACAACCTGCACACTTTAGAGTCAAACTTCCATGACACCTTCTCTTCCCAAGGAAATCCACCTCCCTTAAATTCTGGATTATTGTTAATCCATTGATTAGCCAATGATTCCATTCTTTTTTTGACCAGTGCCTGTGGCTGGGCTAAACTGTTTGAAACTTTGCTGTTCCATTTAACCATGAGTTCGAGAGGCTGAATGTCCTTTTTCTGTTCCTTCTTCACCTTAGACAGTTCCTCGGGATTGAGGAAGACTTGCCTCCACTCTGGTTCAATAGCTGCCTGATGGGAGTGCAAATGAGTCAGTGAGGATACGTGATCTCTTCAGAGATGCATTGATGACATCCCAGAGGCACTTCCTCCATCCTCTGGGAGCAACCTACCGTGACTGAGTTCCCAGTAGAACAGTTTCTCTGCCACATACAGTAGAGATGATTATGAATTTTGCCATTTGCCTTTCATTGCGAAAAGGGTTCCAAAGTCATGAAAAACGGGCCACATTTTCCAGGATCTCACTATTAATCTCAGTGGACAAATGGAGGTGCTTTGCATTGGGAAGAGGATCTTGATGTTTTTTCTGTGTTTAGTGAAAGACCCATTTCTCACCTACATGGAGGTGGAGGTACCAATGAGGAGTTGAGTTTCAGAGTGAGTACGCGTATACTTGTTACTTGCAGATTGGAACACTCTGACTGCAATTGCAGGTTTATCTTTGGATTGGGGGCGGCATGGGGTGAACCGTTTCCCATCTGTTCGACAGATTAACTTCACGTTAATCTTCGAGGAAGGCGATGGCCAGTAGTATCACCGCTAGACTATTAATCCAGAAACTCAGCTAATTTTCTTGGGAGCTGTGTTCGAACCCCACCACAGCAGATGGTAGAATTTGAATTGAACAAAAATATCTGGAATAAAGAATCTACTGATGACAGTGAAACCATTGTGGGGATTATGGCATTGATGTGGCATTGACATTGTGGGGATCTTGGCTTTTATTGGTAGAGGGATTGAATTTCGGAGCCGCAACGTCATGTTGCAACTGTACAAAACTCTAGTGCGGCCGCACTTGGAGTATTGTGTGCAGTTCTGGTCCCACATTATAAGAAAGATGTGGAGGCATTGGAGAGGGTACAGAGGAGGTTTACCAGGATGTTGCCTGGTATGGAGGGCAGGTCTTATGAGGAGAGGCTGAGGGATTTGAGGTTGTTTTCGTTAGAAAGGAGGCGGCTAAGAGGGGACCTTATCGAAACATATAAGATGATTAGAGGTTTAGATAGGGTGGACAGTGATAGCCTTTTTCCTAGGATGGAAAAAGCTAGCACGAGGGGACACAGCTTTAAATTAAGGGGTGATAGTTATAGGACGGATATCAGAGGTAGGTTCTTTACCCAAAGGGTGGTTCGGGAGTGGAATGCCCTGCCTGCAGCAGTTGTAGATGCGCCAAGTTTGGTGGCGTTTAAGAGGTTAGTTGATAAGTATATGGAAGAGAAGGGAATGGTTTAGTTTGGAGGGGCATTGCTTTTTATATTGGTCGGTGCAACATCGAAGGCCGAAGGGCCTGTTCTGTGCTGTAATGTTCTATGTTCTATTGTGGATTGTCAGAAAAACCCATCTGGTTCAGTAATATCCTTTAGGGAAGCAAATTTGCCACCTTTACTTGGCCTGGCCTATATGTGACTCCCGAGCCACAGCAATGTAATTGACTCTCAATTGCTTTTGGGCACCTAGAGGTGCCCAAAGGGTCATCTGGACTTGAAACATCAGCTCTTTCCTCTCCTCACAGATGCTGCCAGATCTGCTGAGATTTTCCAGCGTTTTTCGGTTTCAGATTCCAGCAGCCGCTATAATTTGCTTTATGCAGTATTTAAATGCAAGTTGTTCTGAAATCATGCAAATTGCACTTACTAAAACTATTGCCTATCAGAACAGATGAGCACTCTGCACCAAAAGGACAAGAATATAAATATTTTCAACCACCTAAAACTGGGGATAAACTTCTTGATGCAACTAAAGGTTCCTGAGGGTGTAGTACAATCTCTAGTCACTTGATGGCAGCAGCAATCAATTTTTTTAACCAAAAGCTGCTTTGGTAAAATGATCTTTCCCTGTTCTAAGAAGTTGCCAGCGCAATGAGGGACTAACACTAATTGGTTCTGATCACTAACTGCAAAGCTGGGTGCCGTAGGTGCTTGTGACAGGGAACTTTCTCCTTGAAATGTGGTTATGGAACATGAATCTAAAGGTTCGTGACGTCTGATCTTAGCTCATAAAGGTTACTGGTAATTTTGATTATCTGGAGCCATTTGCTGTTTCTCAAACAACACAGTTACAGTTTGAGGGAGAAGTGGACCCTCCTGCAGCAGGGCAAAATGCAATTGAGTCCAATCTCTCATTTCTTCCCACTTAATTAACTGACCATAAACAAACTTAACCAATTTAAAAAATGGACTAGATCAATTATGTCAGATTTTCTTCCACTTAATCTATCAATTGGGTCTTGTTCTGATATCGGAAGTGTCCACTAATTTTTAGTTAACAATGTCGAAATTAGCCTTTGAAGTGTGTAGAATTGCTTCTCTCTCCATTCTCCCATGGGATGTGGGCATTGCCGGCAAGGTCAGCACAACACTTATTGCCCATCCCTAATTGTCCTTTAAAGTAGCTTGTTAGGCCATTTTAGAGGGCAGTTAAAAATCGACCTCATTCCTGTAAGTCTGGAGTCACACGTAAGCTGGCAGCACAGTAGTTAACACTGCTGCCTCACAGCATCATGGACCTGGATTCAATTCCGGCCTCGGGTGACTGTGTGGAGTTTGCACATTCTCCCCATGTCTACGTGGGTTTCCTCCGGGTGCTCCGGTTTCCTCCCATGCTCCAAAGAAGCGCGGGTGAGGTTGATTGGCCATGCTAAGTTGCCCCTTAGTGTCAGGAAGACTAGTTGGTAAATGTGTGGGGTAACAGGTGTAGGACCTCGGTGTGATTGTTGTCAGTGCTGACTTGATGGGCCGAATGCACTTTAGGGATTCTGATTCTAAGCCAGACAAGGAGACAGTACAGAGGAGATTCACAGCCCAGAAAGGGGAAGAAAGCAGTTCAGATCAGTATTCTTATTTCCTTGTTCTACTGTTTGTTTTTATCGTTCTGGGAGGGATGAAGATTGATTGGCGAAATTGGGATTGATTTCCCCAGAGGGAAGAAGGCTGAGAGGAGGTTTGATCAAGATATTCAAGATTGGGCTCAATAGTGAGAATCTGTTCTCTCTCAGGAGTACACCGGGGGATTTTCGCAGTAAATTCATTGCACTGTTAATGTAAATCTACTTGTGACACTAACAAATAAACCGAAAAATCAAGAACTAGATGCACAGGTTCAGAATAATGGTCAAAAGGAGTAGAAATGTGGTGAGGAAACAAACTTTTACCCAGAGACTGGAATGAGCTTCCTGAAAGGATGGTGGAAAGAGGTTTGAGTAAGGTATTCAAAATGGAGTTGGATTGCTATCTGTAAAGATAGAATGTGTAAGGTGACAGGGAAGAGGCAGGAGTGTGGGACAAGGTACAGTGTTCCTCCAGAGAGTTAGTTCAGATACAATGGGCTGAATGGCCTCATTCTGCACTGTAAAGATTCTGATAACGAGACATTTCCTTCCTGAAAGGGCATTCGTGAACCAGATACGTTTTAACCACAATCAGTAGTGCTCCCAATTCCAGATTTATTGAATTTTAATTCCACCAGCTGCCACAGCAGGATTCCCTTGTCTCAGAGCATTAGCTTTGGGTCTCTGGATTAATCATCCAGTGAGATTGTCACTGTGCCACCATCTCCCTCAAATCAATAATAAAGAGTCTGCAAAGAGATGTGGACACACTAAGTGATTGGGCAAGAAGCTGGTGGATGGAATATAATTAGAGAATGTGAGATTAAGTAAGTTAATTTATTAATCACAAGTAGACTTACATTAACCCAGTAATGAAGTTGCTGTGAAAATCCCCCATTTCACCACATTCTGGCGCCTGTTCAACTACACTAAGGGAGAATTTAGCATGGCCAATTCACCTAATTAGTATGTCCTTTGCATTGTGGAAGGAAACCAGACCACCCGGAGGAAACCCATGCAGACATGGGGAGAAACTGCGACTCAACACAGACAGTGACCTGAGCTGGGAATTGAACCCTGGTTATGGAAAGACAGAAAAAGTGATTTTTGAAAATTGTTATTGAATGTTAGTGTGCAGATGGATTCAACTGACCTTATACACAAACCACAGAACGTTAACAGGTGGGTAGATGCAGCAAGTAAATGGTATGTTAGCTGTTTGTAAGGCGATTGGAGATCAGGAGTAGGGAAGTCTTGCTGTGATTGTACTTTTCTTCAGGAGGATCATGCCTGGAGTGCTGTGTACAGTTTTTGTTTTCATGGAGTTACCCTGATCTCAGAATGGGTTGATTCCTGGGATGGGGGAGTTGGCCTTTGAGTGGAATTGGGTTTGCATCTCAGGGGTTTAGAAGAATGAGAGGTGATCTCATGTAAGCTTTGGAGAGGGTAGGTGCTAGCACCCTGCAGAATCCGGAACTTCAAGGGCACACTCTGAAGATAAGAGACTGCTTATTTAAGGCTGAGATGAAGAGAAAGTTCTTCAGTCAGAAGATTGTGGATGTTTTGACCTCTCTACCTCAGAGTTGTGGATGCTCAGTTGCTGTGTATGTAAGAAGTCTCACAACACGTTTATTTGGTATCACAAGCTTTTGGAGCACTCCTCTTTCATCAGGTGAGTCACCCGATGAAGGAGCAGCACTCTGAAAGCTCGTGATACCAAATAAACCTGTGGGACTTTAGCTTGTGTTGTGAGATTTCTCACTGTATCCACCTTAGTTCAACGCCTCATCTCCACATTTATGAGTATGTAAGAGTGTGAAAGTGGTAAATCTTTGGACTCGAAAGGAAATCAAGGTTCATTAGACTGGACAGGAGGAGCTGAGGCTGAGGATGAGTCATGTTCTTTATTAATATGGAGTGGGTTCAAGGGGCTTATGGTTTAATTCTGATCCTACCTCTTAAATCCTTACAATGTTCATGGAATATGCCATTCGGTCAACTGCCCATCTGTGTACACATTCAGGCCTCTGGCCAGGATTATTGATGGTGCATGTTTGTTTACGGGGCTCAGCAAAAGATTTTTAAGAGGATTTTTAGATTGTTTCTGAAACAAAAATACTAGAAGCAGGAAGAGACCATTCAGCCCTTTGAGCCTGCTTCGTCATTCATTTTGATCATGACTGATCATCAAATTCAATATCCTGATCCCCCTTCCCCCATCTTCCTCTTGAAATCACACAACATTTGGCCTCAATTATTTTCTGTGGTAGTGAATTCCATAAATTCACCACCCTCTGGGTGAAGAAATTTCTCCTTATCTCAGTTTTAAAATGTTTACCCCTTATCCTCAAATGATGACCCTTAGTTCTACCCCACAATTGGGAATATTCTTTCTGAATCTAATCTAGTTAGAATTTTGCAAGTTAATCTGAGGAGCCCCTCTCACTCTTAAACTCCAATGAATATAATCCAAACTGACTTAGTCTCTCCTGACATGTATCTTGCTTTCCTTTTTCTTCCCCTGTTTCATGCAGTTAGCCAGGAAGCTTTTTTCTTAGTTATCTGATCATATCAGGGCAGTGGATTTGCTTTATTCATTTGTGGGACCTGGGTGTCACTGGCTGGCCAGCATTTATTGCCCATCCCTGTGGTTGGTGCAGACTTGATGGGCCGAAGGACCTCTTTCTGCACGGTAGGGTTCTCCGATTCTCTAGTTGCCTGAAGACAGTAGAAAGTCAACCACATTGCTGTGGCTCTGGAGTCACACGTCGGCCGGACTGAGTAAGGACAGCAGATTTCTTTCATTAAAAGACATTAGTGAACCAGATAGGTTTTTCCAACAATCGACAGTGGTTTCACAGTCATCAGTAGATTCTTAACTCCAGATTTTGTTTTTATTGAACTCAAATTCTACCATCCTCCGTGGCGAGATTTGAATGCGGGTTCCCGGAACATTAGCTGAGTTTCTGGATTAATAGATAGCGACAATACCACTAGGTCATTGGCTCACCCTTTCCCAATGGAAATCTTCCTAAAAGATCTAATGGATGCTGCCTGAGCTCTGGGACTGCAGCTGCCCTTACACCTACATGCACACGCAGAGAGGTTCCTGCATACGTCAACAATAACAGTAACAGTAACAGCAAATTGAATATACAAACTGCAGGTCCCCAGGCTGCTAGATAAATGCAACACACTGTTTATTGGCAAGGACATCTGCAGTCAACATGTGTGCCAGACAGCTGGCAGTGATGTCCAGCTGTGGCCAGGTGTTTTCTTCCTCTGCCTCCCTGCAGAGAAGCTGCCATGCAGTCCTGATTACCTGGAGTGAAAACCAGGCTCCTTTTCCGCCACCTCGTTCTGCAGTAGCATTTCTAGTGCAACAGACTTGAGATGAAGCCTCTGGGACAGGAGCTGGCTTTCTGGCTCTGTGACGTGTTTTGTGTGGGATTTCTGTCACCGAAGCAACCTTTGCAAAGATTCAGATATGTACTTAATAGGAAGAGCCTTTGGAAGTGTTACCAACAATTTTATCCTTAACTCTTTAAAAAAAAATTAAGGACACAGAAACTTAGCAGAGGGCGGTAGGGGGGCACAGTGGTCAGCACTGCTGCCTCACAGCGCCAGGGACTCAGGTTTGATTCCCGGTTTGGGTGACTGTCTATGTAGAGTTTGCATGTTCTCCCCGTGTCTGTCTGGGCTTCCTTCAAGTGCTCTAGTTTCCTCCCACGGTCCAAAAATGTGTGGGTTAGATTGCTTGACCATCCTAAATTGCCACTGAGTGTCGGAGGGTTAGCAGGGTAAATTCGTGGGGTAAAAGCAAGTTACAGTGGATACTGGAATCTGAAACCAAAAAAGAAAATGCTGGAAAATCTCAGCAGGTCTGGCAGCATCTGTAAGGAGAGAAAAGAGCTGACATTTCGTGTTCAGATGACCAATTGTCAAAGAGGTTTTCCAGCACTTTCTCTCTAAATATGTGTGATTATCGGGATAGAGGCTGGGTGAAATTGTTGTTGGTGCAAATCTGATGGGCTGAATGGCCTCCTTCTGCACTGTAGAGATTCTATGATTCTGTAATCAGTGCATTTGGGCAGATTGAGCACAGGTTGACTCATTGCGTTACTCTGTTCGGTGTCTGAAAAATGTGTCTGGATATAACCCCCCATTGACATTTAATGGATGGGTAAGGGGTCTGAGCTAAATGACCTTCGTGCACGAGTCACATCTTTTGATCTCTCTCCCCTAGTTTTGGGATCAGGGAATTTATTCTTGGAGCCTCTGAGAAAGGCCCATTTTGGGATGACTTCTCTATTCGCTTTTCATAGAATCCCAAAGAGGCTATATGGCCCCTTTAGCCTGTACTGACCCACAGACAGAGTTCCTTATCCATACTCCTAACCCATCACTGTAACATCATCTATTAACCCCTCTAAGCTACACAGTGCTTAGCTCTGCTAACGCTATGAGACAGCAGTGCTAACCACTGTGCCACCGTGCCACTAACAGTTTGCCACAGTGGCACTTTGCAAAGAAAGTTTGAGAATATCATAGAGTAATCTAGAATCCTCCCGCATCAAGTGAAATTGTTGAAACAATGTAAAAAACACTGACCTCTAACTGCCTCCAGTTGGAACCTTCTGAAGGATCTGTACCCCCCTCCTGGCTTCCTGAGCACCTCCCCACTTACCCCCCCAATCATTGCAACATTGCAGCCAAACAGCTACAGCTGTGGGCAGAATGTATCCAAGAAGTGGCTGGATGAAGCAGTAGGGAAGAATGGGATCAAAGGTTCTGGGGAGGGAGCAGGATTAGGCTATTGAGTTGGATGATCAGCCATGATTGTGATGAACAGCAGAACAGGAAGGAAGGGCCAAATGGCCACCTCCAGCTCCTCTGTTTCTATAGCCTCAGCTACACAGGCCCAAATCTCTGAATTTCTCAGGCACATGTCTCCCCATCTGCTTCACCCTAAAAAAAAGCACTTTAAGCTGACCATCTGCCTTAATATCTGCACCTCAGCGTCAAGTTTTCATTAATCACAAAATCACAGAATAGCACAATGCAGAAGAGGCCCTTCAGCCCATCGAGTCTGCACTGACACATGAAATGCCCTGACCTGCCAATCTAATCCCACTTGCCAGCACTTGACCCGTGGTCTTGAATGTTACGGTGTGCCAAGTATTCATCCAGATACTTTTTAAAAGATGTAAGGCATCCCACCTCCACCACCCTCCCAGGCAGCGCATTCCAGACCCTCACCACCCTCTGGGTAAAAGGTTTTTCCTCAAATCCTCCCAAACCTCCCACCCCTCATTTTTAACTTGTTTCCTCTCGTAGCTGACCCTTCAATCAAGGGAAACATTAGAATAATAACACTGCTTTTTAAGGGCCTGGTGACATTTTACTAATCATTTTGTACTAAAGGCACTACATAAATATAAGTTATTGTTGTTGTTCTTATTACCACGTCATTGTGATTGCTGACTTTGTTTAAAGTTGATTCACTATTTTAAACTAGGATGATTTAATTTAGTTATAGGTTTACGTTAAGTTTATTTCTCTGTCACAAGTAGGCTTACATTAACACTGCCATGAAGTCACTGTGAAAATCCCCTAGTTGCCACACTCCGGTGCCTATTCGGGTACCCTGAGGGAGAATTTAACACGGCCGATGCACCTAACCAGCACGTCTTTTGAACTGTGGGAGAAAACTGGAGGAAACCCACGTAGACATAGGGAGAATGTGCCGACTCTGCACAGACAGGAATCGTATCCGGTTCCCTGGCACTGTGAGGCAGCAATGCTGAGTGAAACTACTGGATCCGCAAATATTTTCTGTCCAGATGTAGCAATGTGACTGTGACATCCTTTTTAAACCATATTAAATTATTTCAGCTCTGATTCTGGATCATTCTCATGGGTTAATACAATCTTTCTAAAGCTTTGAACGTGTGTATGCAAGCTTTGAAAGTTTCACTTGTACGCAAATCCACATTTGGTAACAGCTTGACTATCAATTCTTGCTATATCACATCATTTTCAGCATCGAAAGCTGCTCCAGTACCCTGAGGTTTCACTTAAAATAGGACTAGTTCTAAATTTGTTTTAAATTCTTCCTCTCGAGCTGTTGCAAGGTAAAAAGTTTATTTACTGATCACAATTAAGGCTTACATTAACACTGCAGTGAAGTAACTGTGAAATTTCCCCAGTTGCCACAGTCCAGCACTTGGGTCAATGCATCTAACTAGCACCCCTTTCAGACTGTGGGAGGAAACAGGAGCAAACCCATGCAAACATAGGGAGAACGTGCAAGATCCACACAGGCAATGACCAAAGTGGGAATCGAACCCCGGGTCCCTGGCACTGTGAAGCAGCAGCTCTAATCACTGTTACCATGCTGCCCCACTGCCCACCCCAAGGGTTTATGGAACTGTTATTCTAATCCATGGGTCATAGCCAAATAACCAACCAATTCACAAATAGTTTGGCTGATAAGAGAAAATATAAGAAAACAATGCTCTTTATTCATTCATGGGAGGTGGGCATTGCCAGCATTTATTGCCCCCATCCATAATTACTCTTGAGGAGGTGGCAGTGAGCCATCTTCTTGAACTGCTGCAGTCCATGTTGTGGAGGTGCACCCACCATGCTGTTGGAGGTGGAATTCCAAGATTTTGACCCAGCGACTGCTATGGAATGGTGATACTGTTTTGAGTCAGGATGGTGCGTGACTTGGAGTACAGGTGGTGCAAGTGCCTACTGTCCTTATTCTTCAAGGTGGTAGGAGTTGAGGTTTAGAAGGTGCTGTCAAAGGAGCTATGATGGGTTGCTGCTGTGGGTAATACATACTGCTGCCACTGTGCATCACTGGTGAGAGAAGTCAATGTTTAACTGGTGGATGGGTGCCAATTGAGTGGGCCATAGTTGGTCTAGTGCTTCTTGAGGCAATTAGAGAGTATTCCACTACACCCCTGACTTGTGATTTGTAGATGATGGAAGGGGAGTCAGAGGTGAATTGCTGCACAAAATACCAAGGGGGTAAATTTTCACGTTCTGCCCTCCACAGAAATCGTAGTCAGCGAGGGGCAGACTGTGGAAAGGTCCATTGACCTTGGACAGGATTTTCCAATTTTGCAACAAGTGCAGTTGGAAAATCCCAGTCCCTAGGGCGGGATTCTCCAGCCGCATTCACCTAAAAACTGGAGATTCTCATCGAATTCAATGGATCTTTCCATGGTCGGCCCCCAATCCTCTAAAATTCTAGTTACAGGCAAGATGGGAGAACTCTGGCCCTAATCTCTGATCTGCTCTTGTAGTCATTATATTTACAAGGCTGATCATGTTAAATTTCTAGTCAGCGTCAACCTCCAGGAATATGAGGAGTCGTACGGTATTCTCATGGAAAGACAAACAGAGGTGGTTAGATTCTCTCTCTTGTTGGAAATGGTCATTAATTGGCACTTGTGTGGCACAAATGTTACCCTGTAGACTGACGTGTTTTAGCCAGCCAGCCTCTCAAATTCAAATTGTTCATTAAAAACCGGTCCAATCATGTATAGTCTGTACAATTCGGGAGCTGGGCTTTCTGTGATCTGGTATTGCCAAGGAAACGATAACAACACATTCTGCAACACTTTAATGGGTAAAATTTAGCTCTCTTCACACAGTGAATTGTAAAGAGATAGCTAGCAAAACAAATTTAAAGAGAAAAATAAATGAGGTAATTTTTATATCCTAACTCACCTCAGGGACACCAGTTTTACATTCCTTTCTGTTGTAGGTATAATAATGGAAAGGGAAACAGTTTGTGAAATGGACAGATAAGTAATTAATTGGTCACCTGATAAGTTAGGCTAATGTGCCATCTTCACTTCTGTTACATTATTGACCATTGAACTATGGTCACCCTTCAGCCATCGTTATCTCCAATCTACGACATCGTGGATTGAAGTGACCTTTGGTCCACATTGATTCGTAAGTAGCACAGCTTCTCAGACAGATTGACAACTTATCCACAATGACTTCCAAACAAAGTGATTTTCAGACAAGCCAGCAAAGAAGGAGCTTTTCTTTTTCTTGTATGTGTTCTGAGCACTTTTAAATTAAGAGCGGAATTTTACCGGCAGTTCCGCCCAAAGTTCATTCAATCCTGCCCAGGGCCAAAGGAGAATACCCTTCTCCATGCCTTGACCACCACCAGAATCGGGGCGAATGTGCTGGTGAAATCCAACCCATCCCAAAACAAGTGTCCATCCTCTCTAGTGAACAGTGAAATCCAATAGGAAATTGATTTTTTAATATTTGTTGATGAGATGTGGGTGTCACTGGCTAGACCAGCATTTATTTCTCATCCTTGATTGCTCTTAAGAAGATGATGGTGAACTGCCTTCTTGAACTGCTGCCGTCCATGTGGCATAGGTACTTCCAGAGTGCTGTTAAAGGGGGCATTTCAGGATTTTGACCCAGCCGCAGTGAAGGAGCAGTGATGTATTTCCAAGTCAGGATAGTGAGGGACTCGGAGGACATCTTCTAGATAGTGTTCCCAGGTATCTGCTGAGATGTTCTTTCTAGATGGAGGGGGTTGTAATTTTGGAATGTGCTGTCGAAGGAACGTTGATTTGATTTATTATTGTCACACGTATTGAGATATCATAAAAAGTGTTGGTTCATGCATGCTATACAGGCAAAGCATACTGTTCATAGAGTACATTGAGGAGAAGGAAAAGAATAGGATGCAGAATGTAATATTGCAGTTACAAGTGGGGTGAGTTGTTGCAGTGCATCTTGCAGATGGTCGTGGGATTTCTTTAATTTCACACTGCAGGCTATTGGTGTTCTTTCCAAAACTTCTGCCTTACAACTTTTTTGGCATCGTATATAACAGAAAATCCTATCTCTTGAGGATCATACAATTTCCAGTCATTTTCCCCAAATAATGTAATATATGCCATTAGTAACAACACACAGCAAAATATTTATAATTTTACATTTCTGATGACGTTAAACTTCTTCCTTTGTTTGTATGTATATTCTATTTGTCTGCGAGACTCCAGTAAATCTCATTGCCACCTGCCTCTGCTTTCCACTCTAGAGTCTAGTCAGACCCCATTTGGGGTATTGTGACCAGTTTTGGGTCCGATTATCTATCTAAGGAAGGATGTGCTGGCATTGGAAAGGGTCCAGAGGAGGTTCACAAGAATGATCCCTGGAATAAAGAACTTGCTGTGTGGGGAACGGTTGAGGATCTGGGTCTGTATCTGTTGAAGTTTAGAAGGATGAGCGGGAGGATCTTATTGAAATTTACAGAATACTGCGAGGCCTGAATAGAGTGGACATGGAGAGGATGTTTCCACTAGTAGGAGAAACTCGAATCAAAGGGCACAACCTCAGGCTAAAGGGACAACACTTTAAAAGAGAGAAGAGGAGGAATTTCTTCAGCCAGAGAGTAATGAATCTGTGGAACTCCCTCTCATACACAGAGGGCTGTGGAGGCCAAGTCATTGAGTGCCTTTGAGACAGAGATAGATAGGTTCTTGATTGATAAGGAGATCAAGGGCTATGGGGAAAAGGAGAAAAATGTGGATGAGAAAAAAGGAGCAGACCTGATGGGCCGAATGGCCTAATTCTGCTCCATGTTTCATGGTCTTATGGAGTTCCTTTCTATTTGGCAGTGCTCCTTGTTCTAACGCAGGTCCATGGGTCTCCGGGGAGGAGAGTATTGGCAGAGTTGGTGACTGCCACGTTATGGCAAACATTGGTTTGTAAGGAGAAACCGAGCAATTTCAAAATTATTTACTGCAATGGAATTGGCCAGTCAGATCACATGCCACGAGAGGCTTTGCTCTGACTGATTTATTCCATCTCACTGCTGCCCAGAAAAGCTCACGGCCAACAACTGGAATGGACCCTGAGAATGGGGTTGGCAGCAAAAAAAAGGGGCAAGAAGCAGTGAGAGATCTCAAAGGTAAGCGCGTGTGTGTGTGTGTGTGTGTGTGTGTGTGTATAAGGAGGGGAGGGTGAGTGTGTGTGAGAGAGGGAGCTAAGTGTGTATGTCTGATATGAGAATCAGTCCTCCAGCATTATTGCTCCCATTTAAAAATGAAAAAATGTAAGACTTAAGTATTTTTTAATAAGAAAGCATTTTAATTATTACCAAATTATCCACTCCTGAAGTGAGGACTACATCTAGGGGTTAATGTTAAGGGGCAATGGGAGGATACCTTGACCAGGGTTAGATTGGCTAAGATACCCTGTTGGGTGTAGTCTGTGTGCCTCTTCCTAATTCCTGATGGAGCTGGAAAAGACTTGTTTATAATTGATTTTCACATTTTTGACCTAAGTTAATATCATGAGAATGCTTGGGGTTCTCTGATGCTTGATGCTGTTGGTGGGTCAGCGGTAGTTGTGTTAGTTTGGGTGTCTCTGTTCTGAACTTTCTGCAAAGGGCAATTTGTCCACTTTATCGTGTGACTCTTTTGGAACATCCACTAAAAATAATTTCCCTCATAAAGAACTTTTCCTTCCTGCTAATGAGCTCTGTGCTCCTTTGAAGAGTTGCCACTTTGTGGAAAATTTCACCTCCAAGGTCAGCAGTGCCCAGTTCTGCACCTTTCTATCTATGTGCTCGGATCCCATGGCAAATCAGGGCACAGCCAGTTCTGCCCGCTGATAATGTGGGAGTGTCTGGGTCTGAGTGATGCCAGCCCTGCGATTGGCATCACCACTACTGAAAGAGTATAGCGAAGGTTTAACAGGCTGATTCCTTGGATGGGAGGTCTGTCATATGAGGAGAGTTTAAGTCAGTTGGATTATATTCACTAGAGTTTAGAAGGGTGAGAGGGGATCTCATAGAAACTTATAAAATTCTAACAGGGTTACACAGTGTAGATTCAGAAAGAATGTTCTCAGTGATGGGGAAGTCCAGATCTAGGGATCATAGTACAGTGGCACAGTAGTTAGCACTGCTGCTTCACAGCACCAGGGATCAGGATTCAATTCTGATCTCGGGTGACTTGTCTGTGTGGAGTTTGCACATTCTCCCTGTGTCTGTGTGGGTTTCCTCTGAGTTTTCCAGTTTTCTCCTACACTCCAAAGATATGCAGATTAGGTTGATTGGCAATGCTAAATTGACCCTAGTGTTAGGGAGATTAGTAGGGTAAATATGAGGGGTTACAGGGATAGGGCCTGGGTGGGATTGTTATTGGTGCAGGCTTGATGACTCAAATGGTCTCCTTCTGCACTGTAGAGATTCTACGCAGGAGTAAGATTTATAGAAAACTGAGGTGAGGAGAAATTTCTTCACCCAGAGGGTGGTAAATGTATAGAATTCACTACCACGAAAGTAGTTGAGGCCAAAATATTGTGTGATTTCAAGAAGAAATTATGTATTGCTCTTAGAGCTAAAGGGATTAAAGGATATGGGGGGAAAGGGGGATCAGGATATTAAATTTGATGATCAGCCATGATTACAATGAATGCCGGAGCAGGTTCGAAGGGCTGAATGGCCTCCTACTTCTAGTCAAGCCTCTTATTTCATGTTTGCCTTTGGCTATCAGGCACCAGACTGCCTCTTTCACACCTTGCGTCAGTCTGACCCTGAAACATTCTCTCTGTTTTAATGAGGTTTCTGCTTCTATCACTCCCCTTGATAAACATTTTCTGCCCCAATCTCTTATAGTGCACCACAGGAAGGTGTTAGATGCTTAACGGGAGTTTACTCTCAAACCGACAGAAACGAAAACAATTTCCATAATGAATTTGAATATTTTAATTGAAAACTTGGCTTGTTTTGCTGCCTGGTAAAATCAGAAGCAGAAGGTTTGCATCAAGCTTGAAGCAGCAGGCACAGAAAACACAGATGCATCATCGTTAGTAAAAAAATCAAAAGTAAAGGGAAATGAGATCCCACATGGTGCTGGGAACGAGGATGGGCTGCGGCAGACTGGCACTGCTACTCAAAACTTCTGTTTAGCAATTCACTCAGGTGGCTGTGTCCACGAGTAGAGTGAATGTTTGAATTACATTTGAAATCTGCGTCTTCCCAAAGAGACTGACACAGCGGCCCACAAAATCCAAGGAGTAGTGACGGGAAATTGGTTCATTCTGACACCAATTGCACATTCAGGGGGTGTATCACTTGGTGCACGTAATTCTGCTACACAGCTGGAGATTGAGGGGACATGATGGTCCAGTGAGATTATTGTTAGCTATTAATCCAGAAACTTAGCTACCTCTCTCACATACACACCAACCCCCCCGCCACCCTCCACTCCGCGTATACACACTTACCCCTTCTCTCACATGCAATCACCACTCCCAACACACACACATTCACTCACTCCTCTCACACACATTCACCCCTCCCCTCGCATACACACTCACTCCTCCTCGCAAACACACTCACACACACTCATTCCGCTCACTCACTCACTCATCTCCCCTCTCATATATACACTCACACTCCCCCCACCACATACACACTCATCCCCCTCCCATACACACTCACCCTCCCCCACACACAAACACTCACCCCCTCTATCACACATGCACTCACCCCTTTCTCACACACACACTGTCTGCTACTGTTCAACTCACATGAAACCTGCTATTAATTAAGCTGTTTGAAGGGCCTGTTGATCTGAGAATGATATTCCCAATCCTATATTTTACACCATCAGTGTTTGGTTCAGCGTTTTCACTTCCCCAGCCTCAGAATCTCAGACCACTCACAATAGGCGACTTGCTTCTTGAGAACTGGAGTGTTTTTGCTTACTCAATGTGTAAATGATTGCCAGCAAATCATGGGGGTTGAACAGAGAGGCCTTGCGTCTGTATCTTTCTTATTTACTGTTTATCTCTCATGATCTTCCATGATGTCAGTAAGTGGTAGAATACATACACCACTTTAGCTGAGATTTTCTGGTCCTGGTGTGGCGACTGCTGTGTGGGGTTGGTGGTTCTGTGGCGGCGGATTTGGTGGATTAGCCAAACGTTCATTGACATCTGATGGGACTGAAAGATTCTCAAACTATTAGACAGCTTGATTACAGAGAGAGGGGATAAATTATTTCCAAAAACGATAAATTTTCAGCGACATTAAGCTTAACAGTCGATTCATGGAAGAGGGAAAATTAGAAACACTTACACCTGCTGCATTAAAGCCAGGTGCAAGAGTCCTTAAAATTCACCTTCAGTGATCAGTTACTGCTGCTCATCTATAGTGTTTTTGGTTCTTTTCCCTTCCTGTGGTAGTTTCAGATGGATTACACAGCTGACAGACTGCGGAACACTTCTGGATTCTGATTGCTACAAAGAAAATTTCATTAAGAATTGCTTAACCTCAACTGGAACTGTCAACCAATCATACCTAGTGGGGGCTTTGTTTGAATGTATCAGCATTTGAATTGAAAAACTTGAGCTATTCCTGTATTTGTCACTGTCAAAATGGGGCTAAAATTCTTCAAATCTGGTTCCTCTGCCTGCAATGGGAACCAGCTGTTCTGCTTTGGTCCTGTTCCAACTCTTAACACCAAGCTTTTATGCTAAATATTCTAGAAGCAAAGTAAAAGTAAAGTTTATTTATTAGTAGAGTAGCATTAACACTGCAATGAAGTTACCATGAAATTTCTCTGACTGCAGATGGAAAGAATGCACGGGATGGGCCATGTTTTATAAATACTCTTCGGTGACATTCCTCTATTGAAGTCTCTTACACTTCACTGGATGGATTGCCCAGATTATGCATTGGGCAACCTGGTGGCACAGTGGTTAGCCCTGCTGCCTCTGAACAACAGGGATCCGAGTTCAATTCCCAGCTTGGGTGACTGTCTGTGTGGAGTCTGCACATTCTCCCCTTCTCTGTGTGGGTTTCCTCCAGGTGCTCCAGTTTCCTCCCACAGTCTGAAAAACATGCTGGTTAAGTGCATTGGACATACTAAATCCTTCCTCAGTATACCCAAACAGGTACCGGAGTGTGGCAACAAGGGGATTTTCAAGTAACTTCATCGCAGTGTTAATATAAGTCTACTTGTGACACCAATAAACTAAATTAGTATACTCAATGCAAATACACTTTCAATTGTCCAGTAAGGAAAGAACTTCTAAGCTTTCTGTCCCCTTTTGATGTCAAGTTGAAAGGAGTGGGTGCAAACTGCTGCTGTTTGCTTATTGCAAACTTATAAAAATGAGCAGAGTTTTTCAAGAACAGATTTCATCCCTAAATTTCAGCTCCTGCACTAAACAGGTTTTTAAGAAGGGTGCACCCGGGTGATGCAGAGGGCTAGGAGGATACCTCAAAATGGAGCTGTCAAAATAAATTATTGTTGGAAAAGTGTTTATGGATCTCGATTTGAGGGGCATTCCCTTTGCTTGGATTGATGGCTTTGGGGGAATCCTTTGATGCTAAGGCCTGCAGCACAGTGCCACAGTGGTTGGCATTGCTGCCTCACAGTGCCAGGGACCTGGGTTCAATTCCTGACTTGGATTGACCTCGATGTGGTTTTTGCATATTCTTCCTGTATCTGCGTGGGTTTCTTCCAGGTGCTCCAGTTTCCTCCCATAGTCCGACAGATGAGCTGGTTAGGTGCATTGACCATACTAAACTTTCCCTCAGTGTACCTGAACAGGCACCGGAATGTGGCGCCTAGGGGATTTTCATAGTAATATTGCTGCAGTGTTAATATAAGACTGCTTGCAACACAAATAAATAGAGTTTAACTTTTAAACTACAATGAAGAGGCAGCAAAACCTGAATCTGGTGGGGGAATGATGCAGAGAGTAGAAAGCAGCTGTTGAGTGCATTGACAGCGAGTCATCACGGTGATATTTGTATGGCCTTGGTTTAAAATCGCAATTTTGTTTAAAAAAAATAGTGTGTTGAATGATGGTGACTGTACTTCATTCTGATATGAACGATGTAAACTCCCTATCAGGGAAAGCGCAGTTTTAGTTATTCAGAATGCAATCTCCCCTTCCGAATGTAAAGTAATACTTTTATACTCTCTACAATCTTGGGTTAGAATCTTATTTAATTCTTTTGGATCCGAGATTTTGATGTTCAGCAAAGAACCTGTTCATTAATTGGGCATCACTGCAGACACAGCTTTAGCTGGCTCAGGAATTCTGCATTTCAAAAACCGATACTCCATATAGAACAAAGGAACTTCAATCCACTTGGTGCTTGGCCAGCAAACTAATTGCCAATTCCAGGAAAATATCCGCCACATATATTTACATCGATAGGACGGAGTGAATGCTGCACTGTGCAGGCACAAAGCAGGATTGGAAATAGTCCAGTTGAAGTTGAGATCAGAGATTTCTGAAGTTGCATCCTCAGGCCTTTTGGAAATAGCAGAGAAGCTTTCAGAGCTTCATGGAATGAGCTTGCAGCGAGAGAGTACCATCATCAGGGTGACCACAACTTTTAACTGTTTAAGTTTGTTTCTTAGCCTTACAAGTAGGCTTACGTTAACACTGCAATGAAGTTACGGTGAAAATCACCCTTGTTGTCACACTTTGGCACCTGTTCAGATAAACTGAGAGAGAATTTAGCATCACCAATGTACCTAACCAGCATGTCTTTCTGGACTGTGGGAGGAAATCGGAGCATCCGGAGGAAACCCATACAGACATGGGGAGAATGTGCAGACTCCACATAAGCATGACCCAAACCGGAAATCGAACCCAAGTCCCTGGCGCGGTGAAGCAGCAGTGCCTGCATAGTCCAACACTCTGAAAATTGCACAAACTCAGAGTAACAGCAGAAGGCCCCAGTTTGTGCAATCTGAATTTTTTTTAAAGGATATTTACCCCATAATCATGAAATTGTCATTTGATCGTGCATTGTTACTACATCAGTGGATCAACAGCAATAATCTACGATGCTTGTTAAGTCCAGGGAATTAATTTCCCTGAACGTAGGGGAAGGGCAGTTGGCCCGTTGATTTGGCTCCACAATCTCAGTGAGACCTAAATTGACATAGAATCTTGCTACCTCAGGGCAGTCAAAGCATGTTTGGGCTGTAATTTCCATCCACCCCCTCCCCATTTTGTGTTTTCTGGAGATGGAGGCAGTTCATTAGTGGATGTCGATGGGATTTTCCGGCCCCGCCGATATCTATGGTGTTTTGCATGGCTCCCCCTTCCTATTGCTATTGGGGGGGGGGGAGTGGCAGTGTCGCCTTTGGCAAGACCAAAAGATCCCACCAGCGAGGAGTGCAAGAAAATCCCACCCCTTCTAATACTTCTGAAATGATCTCCTTTGGTGACAGTAATTGGGAGCTAATTATGAGTCATACTCAGGAGCAATCTTAAGCTTAGGTTTATTTATTAGTGTCACAAGTAGGCTTACATTAACACTACAATGAAGTTACTATGAAAATCCTCTAGTCACCACATTCCTGCACTTGTTTGGGTGCAATGAGGGAGAATTTAGCATGGCCAATGCATGTAACCAGAATGTCTTTTGCACTCCTATACTGTTCAAATTCGCATCCTCTTCTTCTAATAGTACCATGCGATTTTTCTGTCCGGTCTGTTTATAATGACAATTCTACTTTTTCATCCCAGTTTCATAGAATCATAGAACCTGTGCAATGCAAAAGAGGCCCATCGAGTCTGCTCCAATTTTCCGACAGAGCATCTCTCCCCCGCCCTACACATCTAACCGACATATCTATTTAAAGGGCAATATAGCCTGGCTAATCCACTTAACTTACATATCTTTGGAATGTGGGAGGAAACCAGGGCACCTGAAGGAAACCCATGCAGACATGGGGAGAATGTACAATCTCCACACAGACAGTTACCCGAGACCTAAATTGAACCTATGTTCCTGATGTTGTGAAGTAGTAGTGCTAACAACTGTGCCATCGTGCCGTCCCTGTCCTTGTTTTATGCACAGTATCGCTTTCTATATCTACAGGGGCAGTTCCCTGGTGTAGAAATGGATGTTTGATGCATTATTTAAACTCAGGGGAGAGTCTATTCTGAGAAGCTGATAATGATGTTGTCACTTAATGGCACAATAATAACAATTCAGTACCATGGACAGTTACACACAGGTGAATGAAGTGTACGTGGTAATGTTGGCGGGAATCCTCTGGCTGTTCACACTGCCAGCGAGAATAGAATATTTGGTGCTCAGTGAAATCTTCATTCACTGCAGCGGGACTGGAGAATCACAAACTGGTGAGGTCGGAGAATCCGGTCCACAGTATCAGAGACAGCCAATCTCATCTATAGACTAAGAAGGACTCCGGATTATTTGTACAGAGGAATAACAGTAGCCCCTCCACCTTATTCTATCAAATACTGGCTGGTTTCTATTGATTTATTCAGTATTGATCCATATTCCTTGGTATCTTGAGCAATTCAATTGATTGAGTTTTCAAATTCCCACTGCCCTTTAAGAAGAAATGCTTTTCTTTATTTCAACATGGCTAAGCATTGCCAGCTCCCATTGCCTCTCTGTCTCTGTCTGGACAAGAGGACAGGGAAGTTGTTGGAGATGCTGACAGCTCAGTCTCACTCAGCCTGCAGGGTAGACACAGGCTCCCAACATCCCCTAAACCTCAGGGATGCTGATGTGATTAATGTTCACATCTTGAGTATTAATAATGTTAAAAATCGTGTATAGATTTGCGTCACCCAAACCAGCCTCCCATCCATTGACTCTGTCTACACATCCCACTGCCTCAGAGAAGCAGCCAGCAATAATAAAGGATCCTGGGCATACTCTCTTCCACCTTCTTCCATTGGAAAAAAGATACAGAAGTCTGAGGTCACATACCAATTGACTCAAGAACAGCTTCTTCCCTGCCGCCATCAGACATTTGAATGGACCTCCCATATATTTCTCTACACCCTAGCTACGACTGTAATACTACATTCTGCAACCTCTCCTTTCCTTCTCCATGAATGACATGCTTTGTCTGTACATCATATAGGGAACAGACCTAGGATTGGAGCTGAGAAGGAACACCTTCACCCAAAGGGTTGTGAATCTGTGGAATTCCCTGCCCAGTGAAGCAGTTGAGGCTACCTCATTGAATGTTTTTAAGGGAAGAATAGATAAATTTTTGAATGGTAAAGGAATTAATAGTTATGGTGAGCAGGTGGATGAGTGGATCTGAGTCCACAAAATGATCAGCCATGACCTTTTTGAATGGCAGAACAGGTTTGAGGGGCCAGTTAGCCCACTCCTGCTCCTAGTTCTTATGGTCGTATAGCGCACAAGAAACAATACCTCTCACTGTACAGTAATACGTGACAATAAATTGAATCAATTCAAATCACAGGAAATTAATGTGGACCAATAATATTGTGGGGAGATGCACAAATTTTATTCAGTCTTTATAGAGTTCATTTGATTTTTAAACAGTGAAATAAAAGTGCAAAATAATTTAGGTGGGATTCAAACATATTATGAAACCATTTATTAAGAGCTATCAGTTGAAATGTCACTTGGATTGGGAAATAGGGTCTTGTCCTCAAACACTGGGCAGGAAGACATTATTAAACCATGCACTTTAGACTTTACCCATGACAGAGGGTCACATGGGAGGAACTCCATTACAATCCTTTATTAATTTTAAAAATTTCTAATTACCAATTCAAATTCACTGGAACAATGGAAATAAATTAATAGAAAGGCAAATATCCTGGAGTGAAATTTATAATATTTCAATTTCTGCTAACCTAGCTGTTTATTTCTAATTTCTTGTTTCAAAAAAACTGATAACAATCAATTGAAAATTCAATAATCTCTGCTCTGTTGTTTCCTTTCAATCATAGACTCCCTACAGTGTTGAAAGATGCCCATTGAGCCTGCACCGACAACAATCGCACCCATCCCCTATCCTTGTAACCCCATATAAATACCCTACTAATCCCCTCATACTAAAGGACAATTTTGCATAGCTAATCCACCTATCCTACACAACCTGCTGCCATCAGACTTTTGAAATGACCTACCCAGTCAACTTAAGTTGATCTTCCTCTGCATCTTAGCTATGATTCTAATATTTTATTCTGGATGTTTCCTTCTTCTCTATGTACTCTATAAAAGGTACATTTTGTCTGTATAGTGTGCAAGAAACAATACTTTTCACTGTATTCCAATACATGTGACAAAAACTGATCAAATCTTCTGACACTAAGGGGCGATTTTAGCATGGCCAATCCATCCTAACCTGCACATCTTTGAAGTGTGGGAGGAAACTGGAGCACCCGGAGGAAACCCACACAGACACAGGGAGAAATTGCAAACTACACACAGACAGTGACCCAAGATCAGAATTGGACCTGGGTCCCTGGTGCTATGAGGCAGCAGTGCTAACCAAGTTTTTTATTTTCAAAAGGCCTCACATTTTTTCTTGGTACATTTCGGGCTCATTGTTTTCTTGTCCCCATCATCAATGCATTTAATCCTTGTGAGGTGAACTTTTCGGCCAGTTGATCTCTAGCATGTTTTATCCTATCATAGACCTTCATTTTCTCCTTGTCCCATCCACTTTGCTCAAATCTGTTAGCTCCCTAACTTTTCTTGGCTTTCATGGAAAATCATCAACTGGAAATGTGACACTGCCCAACTAATGCTGTCTTAATTCAGATTTCCAACATCCACCACATTTTGCTCTTGCATTAGATCCAAAGATAATATTTTCCTTCCTGACAACTGCAGTCAAAACAATTATTAGGACTGAAATGCTTGAAGAAGGAGTTGGCCTGAATTCTCGGCTGTTGGAAGCACAGCAGGGCTGGGCTACTGAAACTAGGGGTTGGAAGCCCTCCCAGGGACACTCACTGTTCTTGGCTTTGTTCTTGAATAATAATCGTCTTGTAAATTTTAAAGGGAAGCAAGCAGGCTACTCTCAAAATCAGTTGGTGGTTGATTGGCTGTAAGTTTACACTTGGAGGAGGAATCCAGAAATTGGAAATTGCTGCAAACTCATTTTAGCTTGGGGCACGAGTCATAGCGGAAATGGAAATTGTGCAGAGAGACACATATACAAGTGTCATTGCCTAATAGACCATGAGTAAAATGCACACATCAGTCCTATGGTGCAGTTTATGAATGGGGCTATGCATCAATACCATCATAACTTCAATGTGATTCATAGGAAACGGTTACACTGCCATACATTAGCCAAGTCAGTCACTCTTTATATTTTATTCTAGACAGTGGGACTTTAATTTTACCCGGATAGCAAGAGGTGGGACATATTTGTGGGGGGTGGGGAGGTGGTGAAGAAAAATATGTGGGAGCAACATTGGGAAGGATTCCTGATGCTATCCACCACTGGAGATATTTCCAGGCAAGAGACAGTTTTCACAGAGGTGGGTAAATATTTGCATAATTAATGGGCTGAAGTGGTTGGAAAAGACGTGAGGGATTGTTTCCCCCTTGATGGGAGAGCCTAGGACCAGAGGGTTTAATAATCTCAGAATAAGGAGTTGCCCATTTAAGACAGAGATGAGGAGGAATTTCTTCTCTCTGGGGGGAATGAATCTGTGGAATTTGTCACTGGAGAGAGCTGTAGAGGTTGGGGCATTAACTGTGTTCAAGGAGGAGGCAGACAGATCTTTAATCAGTAAAGGAATCAAGGGTTATGGGGAGAAGGTGGGAAAGTGGAGTTGAGGAATATCAGAACAGTCATGATCTCATTGAATGGCGGAGCAGACTTGATTGGTGTCTGGCCTAACCCTGCTTCTATGTCTTATGGAAATGACTCATTGATCACACTGGAGAGAGTTTCCTCTCCAATCAGGGTTGGTAGAGGGGGGGGGGGATTGGCAGGGGGGGCGGGGGCTGTGCTGTGTTGGACACCCTCAGCCACCCAAAAATTTAAATGATCCTCACCTCTCTGAGATCTCCTGCCTCCCTCAGCACCTGGTGACACTGCTGAGGGAGATTGCAGAGATGTTGGCTCTTTGATTGAGCCAGTAGGATCAGGAGCCCATCTGCCACTGTTAATTGGGTGGCACCAATGAGGAGACTTTCTCACCCAGCTGGTTTAAAATTTAACTTTGAATACAGTATGATGCTTGATTGCAATGAACTCAATTATCTCCTTCCTCAATTCTACATAAGTACACTCCCAAAAATGCTCGTTCACTGGATAGTGAGAAAGTACATATACTCTGGCTAATATTTGTTTCCCTTGCCCTTCGGTTCAGTACTGACTCTCTGAAAGAGCATCCCACCCAGGCCCTCCCCTCTATCCGATCTCTGTGAGCCCATGCATTTACCATGGCTAATCCACTCAATCTTCACATCTTTGGTTCTAGAGGAGGAAATGGGAGTACCCAGAAGGAACCCATCCAGACATAGGGAGAACATGGAATCTCCACATAGACAGTGACCCAAGGCTAGAATTGAACCCTGGCACCTGGTGCTGTGAGGCAACAATGCTAACTACTGTGCCATTGTGTTGCCTCAATTAATCAACAACATACAGATTGGTGCTGGTACCCAGTGACTATAGCAAACTGAATATCAGTTAGACCTGGACGTGGATTCAGAATCATGTGTATTAGAGCTGAGTGATTTTCCTTTAAATGTGCTGTTTAGACCTCAGTAACATTCGGTTGTTGGTTGTTCCCAATACTTTTAGAGCACTATTTTTTCAAGCATGTCTTTCTTTTCACCTACAGTTATACACTTCCAAATTTCCCTCACTCATTTATATAATTTCTTTTCTTTTAGTCACCGTTGCTCTTTGAGTGGAGAAGATTTGAACAGGCAATGGTCTGAGCCAAATCCGGACCTTCATCCGACTATTTATCATACAAAGGGGCTCCTTAGCTACCTGAGGAGCATCGGCAAGACTCCACTGGTAAGTAGGAGTAACTTCAGGTAAGTAAGATGAGGAATGTGACAGACCCAGGGACTGCAAAACCTAGAATATACCCAGATGGCCTGGTAGTATTATCGCTAGATGATTAATCCAGAAACGTAGCTAATGTCGTGAGGACCTGGGTTCAAATTATAGAATCATAGAATTCCTATTTTGCAGAAGGAGGCCATTTGGCCCATCAAGTCTGCACTGACTACAATTCTACCTATCCCCATAACCCCATGCATTTAGCCTAGCCTGACATTAAGGGGCAATGCAGCACAGCCAATCTACCCAACTCGCTCATTTTGGACAATGGGAGGAAACCAGAACATCCAGAGGAAATCCACGTGTACCACAAGGAGAGTGTGTAAACTCCACAAAGGCACTGACCCAAGCTGGGAATTGAACTGGGTCCCTGGTACAGTTTGGCACTGTGCCATCGTGCTGCCCCACTACCACAGGTGGTGGAGTTTGAATTCGATAAAAATCTGTCATTAAGAATCTACTTGTGACCATGAAGCCCATTGTCGATTGTTAGAAAAACCCATCTGAAATTGGAGTACCCGGAAGAAACCCACACAGACATGGGGAGAATGTGTAAACTCCACACACATCAGTGACCCAAATTGGGAATCAAGCCGGGGTCCCTGGTGCTGTAAAGTAGCTAACCACTGTGCCGCCCCCAGAACTATGGGAAAAAAAGACTTGCAACTTGAATGCCAAAGCTAATGGCAAAAGTTTCTAGGAATGTATAAATAGAATAGATGTAGTAATGTAGGTCCTTTAAAATCCTGCAGGCAAAACAACAGGTAATATGGTGGATTTGCTAATTAAAAATATTGCATCAGTTTTCATAATGGAGAAAAAGCGCCAAATATTAGCAGGATAAAAGGGCCTGTGAAGAAGTCCAAGGGAAGGAAATTTGTGGATGTAAATAATTGGACATAAAGAATTTTGGTGTAATAGATACAGAGAAACAATATCATATATTGGGTAACATCTAAGGGGAATCCAGAACAAGGATGCAGTCTTACAGTGAGAACTACACAATTTAGAGATGAACTGAGGAAGCTTCTTATCATGAACTTTGCACCCAAAGGGCTTTGGACATTAGTGGTCATTTTCACGATTGAGATTAATAGATTTTCATTATTTAGGGAAGATGTGATCAGTGATGGGCAAATAAGGTTGAGGAACAGATCAGTCATGATCAAACTGGGCTGAATGACCAACTTTTGTTCCAACGTTCCTGTTTCTGGGCTCTCTACAAATTTTGAGAGCCAAAAATAATTATTTTGTTCAAATGGCTTGCTCAGCCTTTTAAGACATGTGGATGTGCCAGTCATGCTGCTAGCATTCAGGGAGCTCCCCAGAAGGAGCTGGACTGAGCCCAGCTGGGATCACACTATGGATATAATTAGGCAACTCCTGTTGACCAAATACAAAGTCCATTATACAACATGCTGAATTTGAAAATAAACCAGGATTGCTGTTGTGTTTCATATGCTTGATTTTAGTTCTTTGTTTGTCTGACTGGTGCTGTATAATCATTAATCTGTGTTGTTGCTTTACACTGTTGTTTGGTGGTTATTACTCTGTTACTGCATTGTATATTGCTATGGCTTATTCTGTCTGCTGCAAAGTGCAATCCCGCTTCCTCTGAGCACTAGTGCACCCAAGCTTTCATGAACTAATTCATTTTCTTTGCACCAGGTTTATTGCGACTATCACGGGCATTCAAGAAAGAAGAATGTCTTTATGTATGGATGCAGCCTTAAGGAGACACTGTGGCAGGCAAGGTCCAGCATTGACACAACAACATTGAAAGAGGATATCGGATACCGGGTGAGAACCACCTTTATGTTTTCCTGTATGGTGGATCTTTGTCATGTTGCAGCTTTGCAGTTATATGTTTTCCATTTATATCTTGTGTAAAAATCCTCTCATTATTAAACTACCTGAAGCCTCCTTTGATGTGATTTGATTTATTATTGTCACATGTATTGGGATATAGTGAAAGGTTATTGTTTCTTGCGTGCTATAGAGATAAAATAATGCTGTTCATAGGGAAGGACAGGAGAGGATACAGAAGGAGAGTTGCAGTCACAGCTAAGATGTAGTGAAAGATCAGCTTAAAAAAGGTAGGTTCATTGAAAGGTCTGATGGCAGTAGGGAAGAAACTGTTCTTGAGTTGGTTGATACGTGATCTCAGACTTTTCCCGAAGGAAGAAGGTGGAAGAGAGAATGTCCAGGGTGCATAGCTTCCTTAATTATGCTGGCTACTTTTCCAAGGCAGTGGGAAGTGTAGACAGAGTCAATGGATGGGAGGCTGGTTTCAGGGACGGATTAGACTTCATTCATGACCCTTTGTAGCTGGAATCCTGCGGGGGAGATCTCAGGATATTGGTAGTGGAAGGAACAGTTACAGTTAGAGGCTATACATGGGGGAGAAGGAAAGGAGATGTTACAGAATAGTTTTGTCACAGTTATGATGTAGAGAAAGATCAGTTTAATATATGATAGGTCCATTCAAAAGTCTGATTGCAGTGGAGCAGAAACTGTTTTTGAGCTGATTGGTATGTAGCCACACATCATAAGTATATAAGGAATATTGTAATGGGCTGAAGCCTTGTGGGGCACCAATGTTGAGGATAATTGTGTTGTTAGCTACCCTTACAGTCACAGCCTGTGGTTTAGGAAGTCTAGGATCCAGTCACAGCGGGAGGAGCCAAGTCCTAGGCTATAACGTTTGGAGATAAGTTTTGTTCGGATAGTGGACAGAATATATTCTCTTATTATATCAAGCCATTGCTTCTTCATGTTTTTTAAGTTTTTAGGGTCACTCAGTCATGAAAATGTCTCAGAAGATGAAATTACAAGTCATCAAACTGATGTGCGTAGCGATGATTTTATTCATTGTCCATTGAAATGTGGGTATCACTGGCAAGGCTAATATTTATTGCTTATTGCTAATTGTCCTTGAAGGTGATGATGAACCACTACCCTCTTGATTTGTTGCAGTCCATATGGTGAAGATGCACCTATAGTCCTCAGGAGGCCAAAGTGGATTATCCACATGGCACTTCTGGCTGAAGGTGATTGCAAATGCTTCATCTTTGCCTTCTGCACTTGTGTGCTGGGCTTCAACATCATTGAGAATGGAGATGTTCACAGCGTCTTCACCTCTCATTAGTCATTGAACTGCCCATCACCATTCACCACAAGGTGAGACAGGACTGCAGATCTGATCCAAATGTTGCAGCAGCACTTAGCTTCGCCTATCACATGCTGCTACAGCCGTTCAACATGTGTGTAATGCTGTGACATTGACTCAGTAGGTTGACACTTTATTTTAGAAGCACCTAATGCTATTTCAGGTATGTTTCTCTGCATGCTTCATTGAAGGAGGGTGATCCATTATCTTGATGGTAATGACTGCGAGAAGAATATGATGGAACATGATGCTGCAAATTTGACAAAATATCATCTTCTGCTGTTCGTAGTCCATGGGGCCTCATTCATGCCCAGTTTTGAGCTGTGTAATCTATTCTGATGTGAAGATATTGGACAGGGGTGGGCACAGTAAGAAGTCTCACAACCCCAGGTTAAAATCCAACAGGTTTATTTGGTATCATCAGCTTTCGGAGTTCTGCTCCTTCATCAGATGAATGAGTGTCCATTAGATAGTGCAGGTAGTCTTGGAGATAAGACACTCTACCCAGAATTCTTAATAGATAATATATGACTCACCTGATGAAGGAACAATGCTCCAGAAAGCTCGTGATGCCCAATCAACCTGTTGGACTTTAATCTGGTGTTGTGAGAATTCTTAATGTAATCTATTCTGAATCTATTTCTTGTAACAAAATGGTATAGTACTGTTGTCAGGGATAAATGCACTCCTACCAATACAGTCATGGGAAAATGCATCTGCAGCAGGATAAAGTGAAGTAGGTTTTTCTATTTTTAAGTTGATCTTTCTCTATACCCTATCTATGACTGTACAGTATGGTATGCTTTGCCCGTATAGTGTGCAAGAAACAATACTTTTCACTGTATATTAATTAATACGTGTGACAACAATAAATCAGATCAAATCAAATTTGGACAAAAGTGTTCTTATTTTGTACAGGGTTCCCAATAACCAAGTGCATCAGCAAATGGCTTTAACAGCATGATTAAAGTTTGAAATAATTCTTCCTTTAACTAGGGATCAAATCCAGGCAACTGAGGGTCAGAGTAAATGAGTGGGGCCAGTGCTTACTGATTCTTGTTTAAAGTGGAAATTGATGGAAAAATCAACATTTTCCCTGATAAGTGTGTGCCCCATCTCACCATTCATTTAATGAGCACATGACCCTTCACACCATTTTATCGACTAACATGCTCCCTCTCATCATTCCATTGATGAGCTCTCACTCTGACCACTTCATTGACTGCGCTGCTTCTCACTGTTGACAATGAGTGCTGTCCTGTTGACAAAAATTAAGCCATCAGTGTCCCACTGAACTAACATCATCCAATTGTACCGTTCTATTGACTGACATTGGTCTATTCCACTGTCCCATTGATTTTAGTGCCTTCTCTTCTATTCCATTGACGAGTGTCCTTGAATGGCAAAGATAGAAATCGTGACAGGGAAATCTGTATGTTTAAAAGACACCATATCAAAATGTTACGAATGTAATTTTTATCAGATGGCACTGCGCCATCCGTTTATCAGAAACATGAACTGCCGAAATCCTCTCCCAGAAGTCATTAAAGCATCATCACTCACCTGTGCAGTGATCGGAATACAAAGTTGTGAAGCTATCTGATGCAGTGGAATTAAGTGAGCAAATTTCTTCTAAACCTTTTTCTCCACAGACCATTCCCAAAGTCCTGGACAAGATTTCTCCAGCATTCGCCATCAATCATTGCTGTTTCTTGGTACAGAAGTCACGGGAAGCCACAGCGAGGGTGGTGGTGTGGCGAGAGATTGGCGTTCTCCGAAGCTACACCATGGAGAGCACTTACTGTGGCTGTGATCAGGGCAAATACAAGGTGAGTGAAAGTATCCCAGGTTCCTTATTCCAGTCATCCCAAGTGAGAGTTGGAGCCTTCTCAGCAAAGCAAATGAATCTGTTCTTCAGGTAGAACTAATTCCAAACTGGGAGGTGTAGAATCAGAAGAGACAGCCAAGATTACCAAATGAATTGTACAATTGGGCAGGAGAATGCAGGATCATGTTTGACGTGGATAAGTGGAAAGTGTTACAATCTGGTTAGGGACCAGTAAATTTTTATTTGATGCAGACAAAGTTTAAAATTCAGGTACTTAGTAAGGGAATGAAGATTTCATGATATTTAAACAAACAAAATAATCTTTACAGTCAGAACAATAAAATCATTTATAATATCTATTTTATACACTAACATTCAGAATTAACACGAGGTACGTGTGAGGGCATTTTGGTTGAACACAGTACACTGCACATAAAATGATAGAGGTGACCAAGCAAGATCCCATGGATATTTACTCAACAATGCACTCAGATATGAGTGACCACTGTGAATTACCCAATCACCTTAAAACTCTTACCTCTCTTTATGAAGAATTTCAAGCCTGAACTTTCTAACAGCTGGACTCTGAATTCTCTCTAAAGGTTCTCTGACTCAGACTGCCTTGAGTTTTAAATGTCACAAGTAGGCTTACATTAACTTCGTAATGAAGTTACTGTGGAAATTCCCAAAACAGTGACCCAAAGCTGGAATTGAACTCAGGTCCTTGGTGCTGAGACAGCAGTGCCAACCTCTGTGCCACACCTTGAGAAACTGGGTCTGTAGAATTTTGGTAAGAACCCTTCCTTGCAACTGCACTCTGAGACACAGAGACTTCAACAAGCATCACAATCCATCCGTTAGCCAAAGATTTTTCAAGAGAGAACGGCGGTGAGTGATAATGTCACTGAGCTAGTAATTCAGAAACCCTGATTAAAGATTTAGGGACGTGGGTTCAAATCTCACCATGGCAGTTTGAAATCTGTTAATAGATAATTGGCAACTTGAAAAACATGTCTCAGTAATAGAACATAGAACATTACAGCGCAGAACAGGCCCTTCGGCCCTCGATGTTGCGCCGACCAATTAGGAACGAGCAGTGACCCTCTAACCTAAACTATTCCCTTTTCATCCATAAAATTATCTACTAACCTCTTAAACGCCACCAAACTTGGAGCATCTACAACTGAAGCAGGCAAGGCTTTCCATACCCTTACCACCCTCTGGGTAAAGTCACCATGAAACTGTCATCAATTACCATTACAAACCTATGTCTTACTGTTATGCCTTCCAGCCATCCATACATGATCTGGCCTACATGTCTGCTTCTGAGACCTTCAAGCAGTGTGTTTGATTGTTAACTGCCCTCTGAAATGGCCCGGCAAGCCACTCAATTCAACAGCAATTAAGGACGAATTACAAATACTCGCTTTGCCAGCGATGTTCACATCCCATGAAAGAATTTTAAAAAACAGTTCACATTCCAACTTGCATTCTGGGAGACAGTCAGTCTCTTTAACTTTCTTTTAATTTGTTTATAGGATCTCTGGCTAGGCCAGTCTTTATTGTCCATTTCTAATTATCCTTAAGGCGGTGGTAAACTGCCATCTTGAATTGCTGCAGTCCCTGAAGTGTAGGTATACCCACAGTGCTGTTAGGGATGGATTTACAAGGTTTCAACTCAGACAGTGAAGGAATGGCAACATATTCCCAAGTCAGGATCGTGAGTGTCTTGGAGGGGAACATTCAGGTGGTGGTTTCCAGGTATCTACTGCCTTGTCCTTTGAGATGTGTGTGGTCCTGGGTTTAGAAGGTGCTGCCTAAGGAGCCTCGGTGAATGGTAACTCAATTGTTAAGTGATCTAAGAAAAGTTTGTGCAATGAAACAGGAAGAACCTCCTCAGTATCTGCACCCCCGGTTAGCTAGGCAGAATTTCCTTGTTCCAAGAACATTCAGCTTCTCTATCCAGAATAAAATCATTCTTCTAGATCAAAGTGTCTTTTTCAGGATCTTACTGTTTGTATCACTAATTATTCTGAAAATTTTTTAGCTTTATCGGAGGAGCATAAATGAAATACTTATTTTGTTGAGCATTGAAATATAATGTTCAAGAAATCATTCTTCATGTCAAAGTGAGAGGCAGAGCAGACACTGCTATCAATAGCTCTTTACACTTTATTTTTGATGGGAACATAGGCCATTAATAATGAATGCGATTTAGTGCAAAGCAAATTGTGCCATCGTTTCAGCCCCAAGGGTGCACTGTGGTTGATAATGAATTGTTTCAATTTTAAAGGGATATTCCTGTCTGCACTTTAATCCCCATCAGAATTCCATAAACAGTAGATGGGCTCCTGATATTATTCTATTTGGTCAGAGGCTATGGGATAGAAATTTCTCTCAGTCGGTTGTCAGGGGCATAATCAGGCCTGCCCCAACTGCCCTGGAGTCCCTGAGAAAGCCTGAAATTGGGTCTTGCCCTGGTTGACATTATTTGGATGGCCCACTGTGATTTTCTGTGCCTCTGTGGATAATCTGAAGTACATGAACTTTGGGGGAATCCTTGGAGTGAGGGTGGGGTGGGTGGCTGGCAATGAAGGAGGTAGGTATTGGGTGACCTCACTACCTCCTCCTGGTTAAGCAAGATTTAACAAAGAAACTAACTGTTGAATGTGTAGTGGGATAGGCATGGCTTCTGACTTACACATTGCAAAAAAAAGTCATCTGTAAGAGTTGATCTTCTCAATTACATCTGTTTTTGGTAAGAGACAGGGTGACTGTGGGAAAGAACTTTATTACGCAGCAAGTGATAATGATCTGGAATTGGTTATTTATGATAGCAGTGACTTTGGAGACAATCAAAATTTCAAAAAGGAAATTGGCTGGGCGCTTTGGAGAAATAAATATTCAGGGCTATAGGGGTAGAATGGGCCTGAATCAATTGTTAGACAGAGAGCCAGCAAGAACATGATGGGCCAAACAGCCTCCTTCTGTTTAATAATGGTCCCACAATGCTCTGTTATGATGTAAAAGGCCTAATGCTTTTCATGGTTATCACGGATGCCTGAAAAAATGTATGACCCAATTGTTGGACATTTCTCTGGTATCCTAGGCATGGTAGTCATCACAAATTGGACTTACATGCATCTATTTTATGCTTTCAAAACAAGCACACTGAGGTAAAGTTACCACCCATATGACTCTAGTAAGGTATTTCACATGTAAAATTATGTTTAGAGTATATATTGATTCATAGAATCTTTACAGCGCAGAAGAGGTCATTGATCCATTGAGTCAGCATCAACTTTCTGTCAGAGTATTTTACCACACCATCTTCTCTGCACTACACCTGTAATCCCACACATTTACCATAGCTGGTCTCATCTAACCTACACATTTTTGGACATTAAGAGGCAATTTAGTATGGTCAATCCAACCAACATACAGATATAGAGGTCACAGTTTGAGTATATTTGATTTGATTTAATTTTGTCACATGTATTAACATACAGTGAAAAGTGTTGCTTCTTGTGTGCTATACAGATGAAGCACGTCATTCATACAGAAGGAAAGAAGACAGTGCAGAATTTAGTGTTATAATCATAGCTAGGGTGTAGAGAAAGACCAACTTAATGCAAGGTAAGTCCATTCAAAAGTTTGACAGCAGCAGGGAAGAAGCTGTTCTTTCTCTCATCCCCATTCTCCTGTCTTTTCCCCATAATCCCTGATCCTCTTATTAATCAAGAACCTATCTATCTATGTCTTAAAGACACTTAAAAACTCGGCCTCCACAGTCTTCTGCGGCAAACAGTTCTACAGATTCACTACTCTCTGGCTGAAGAAATTCCTCCTCACCACTGTTTTAAAGGAATATCCCTTTAGCCTGAGATTGTGCCCTCTGGTTCTAATTTTCCCTCCTAGTGAAAACATCTTGTCTATGTCCACTCTATTCAGGCCTTGCAATATTCTGTAAGTTTCAATGAAAGTTTCTCATCCTTCTAAACTCCATTAAGTACAGATCCAGAGCCTTCAACAATTTCTCATATGGTAGCAACTATGGAGAGAGATTAGAGCCAACATTTCGAGTGCAGATAATCTTTTGTCAGAACTGAGTCTCTCCTGACTCTTTTTCCTCTCAGCTCTGACAAAGGGTCATCCAGACTTGAAACATTGCATCTATGGAGAGAGAGTAGAGCTGATCACACCTGCTGAGATTTTCCACCATTTTTCTATTTTTGTGTCTGTAATTTTCAACCGCTTTTGAAAAAAAATTGTCTTCATCTTCCCAAAGGCAATTGTCTGAGACTAGATTTTTTGAGACGGGGTTGTGGGGAGGTGTTTGGGGGAGGGGGTGGACAATCTCAGACAGAGTTCACCTAACTGATATGAATGAGGATACTCTTAGCAAATCAGTTGGAGCAGATTGTGGAGGCAGAGTGAGACTCCTGATCGATTGATGTTGTAGCTGGATTATATACCCAGGTAAAAAATCCTCACTCTTTGTGTAGACCACACACAATGGCTGAAGATCCTGAAGCCTTCTCATATCACTGGGGATGGAGCTCCAAGGCACCCAATGCACCAGAGTTGCTGAGCATGCCCAGTGTCGCTAAGCATCATGAAGGGTGCAGGGAGGCCACACACAAATGGATTGTGAGATTTAATAAATGTCTGATCAGCATTGTTAATTAATGGGGCTCTTGATATTACAGCTAGAGAACCTGAGTGGCACTCCACTGCATAGCCCCTTTCATAATGATCATTATAATTTAGCAGTTACTCATCCAATTTTGGCCAAAATCCCAATTTTCACACAATTGTCCTCTCATTCACTGGACTCTTGTGACCCTCCCATACACAAGGTGAAAGAGATACTTCAACCTCAGGCAATTCAACTACTGTATTATTTTTTGCTATTGTTTAGCAAAATATGAAAATGACTTCATTATTTTACTGTGTTGTCTGGATGCACAAAAGTATCTGGAAAAAAAGGAGAAATTGCAAGAATAATATCTTGGTAACAGAAGCAGAGAATACTCAGCAGGTCAGGCAGCATTTCTGGAGAGAGGAACTGATCCACAATCTGATGCAATTCTAATAAAAACTCATCAATCTGAAACACTAACTTTGGCTCAAGTTGTCGCTCCTGGGTCAGGTGTGCAGAGTCAGGAGACTTAAAAGACAGTAAACAAACACAAACCAAATGTTTCCTCTTGTGGGGCCACAAGACCATAAGACATAGGAACAGAACAAGGCCCTCAGCCCATTGAGTCTGCACTACCATTCAATCATGACTGATATTTTTCTCATCACCACTCTCCTGCATTTTTCCCATAACCTGTGGTCTCCTTATTGATCAATAACCTATCTATCTGTGTCTTAAAGACACTCAATGACCTGGCCTCCACAGCCTTCTGCAGCAAAGAGTTCCACAGATTTACCACACTCTGGCTGAAGAAATTCTTCCTCATCTCTGTTTTAAAGAATCTTCCCATTAGCCTGAGGTTTTGCCCTCTGGTAATAGATTTTCCTACTAATGGAAACATCCTCTCCATGCCCACTCTATCCAGGCCTGGCAGTATCCTGTAAGTTTCAATAAGATGCCCCCCTCATTTTTCTAAACTCTAATGAATACAAACCTAGAGTCTTCAACCGTTCCTCATATGACAATTATGGGGCAATCCAGAACAAGTGCTCACAGGTAAAGGCTGAGAAGTGACACATTTAGCACTGAGATGAGGAGGAACCGCTGCCGAGATTTCACTTCACTCAGGCGAGGCTTGTAAAATCCCGCACAAGGTCAGTGGGTAATCCTGCACAAGGTCTGTTCTGCAAGCCTCACCCACCGCAATTATGAGGAGGTGTACCACTAAAATTCTGGCCCAGGTCTTGTAGAGGGTGGTGAATTTGTGGAACTCGGTGGATTGTGAATCATTGAATGGTTTCAGGAAGGAGATAGATTTATTCCTAATAAAAGGGGATAAAGGGATATGGCAAACAGGTGAGGAGGTAGATTTGAGACAAGGAAGAGATCACCCATGATCTGATTGAATGGTGGAGCAGGTTTGAAGGAGTGAATTTGCCTCCTTCTTCTCCTAATCCCGATATTCTTATTTTTTGGCTCTGTGAAGCCAACCTTTAAAAATCTGGATCCATGGGTCAGATGTTTGGTGGGGGGGGGGCGGTTGAGCTGAAATAGAAGTTGTGATGGGTGACCCTAGGGTGAATACAAAGGTCTGGGCAAGGGCTGAGAGCAAAGATTTCCTCTGCACTCTGGCGTTGTAAATAAATAAATAGAAGATTAAGACAAAAAACATCCCTACTACCTTTACCTGCCCCCACACTGTGCCCCATCTGTGCCAAGCTGTGCCAATTCATGCATCTCCACCTAGCCTCTATGGATCCTCATTAGCACCTATTACAATCCATGCCGTCCACCCTTTGTCCCTACTCTCACCATGCTAACTCACCCAGTATCCTTCATATTTCTGGCACTTCCTTGAAGGGTGTTCCTGTTCAGCCATGACTGTTCTTTGATTGGAACATTCCTTGATTGTTGAATAGTCTCTCTCAGCTGGACAGTTCCTTGACAGCTTGACAGTTCCTTAAAAACTTTTTTTTGCTCTATGTTCTCTTTATTCTTTAATTAGATAACTCTAATGCGATTATGTGCATCATCACATTTAATTGTAACAATCCCAAAGGATGCCTTAAGTCTTCCAAAGGTATCCCATGACCTTCTCCAAAAGGCTATCTAAAAATGTGTGCACAAAGTTCAGAATTCATATTACCTGTTCTAAATGCACATTCCATGTTTCACATTTCTGGCTGAAATGAATCCCACATCAGTGGAAACAGCTGGTGACTTAATTGGCCAGCTGCCTGTATGAATTGTGCGTGTATGAACCCTAACCTAAATCCCGTCCTTTTCCTACAAAGTTGGGAAATGCCGGGTTCAGGTGAGGGACTTAGGATTTTCAGTTGTTTCCAGGATTTTTGCCATGATTGAGAGCCACTCTGTCCATTGATGCAGCCTGACCTGCTGACTTATTCCAGCATTTTCTGCTTTAGTTTCTAAATTCTCAGCTTCTGCGATATTTTGCTACAGAGTAAGCAGTTGCAGGTGCATTTTGGGACTGAAAATAATCATCAGATTCAAATCAAAGGGCTTGGTGCAGACTTGTCCAACTATTTCACTATCTAACGTGCAATCCATCATAATCACTAAGCTTTGCTGAGTTGCCAATGTTTTAAATGCGCTGACTAAAAGCAATCGTGACAGTTTCTCCAGAAGTGGAAACTATGAATTGCCTGGCTTCACCACACTGCTTCTGCGTCTGTATACATACCTATAAACACTTAATTAAACAAGCCTTATTGTAGGATGTGACTTTTGGCCCTTAGTCGAGAAGTCTAGCCCTGTTATTACGGTACCATTGATCCAGCCTGCAGTAATTTTGACGAGATGGTTGCAGAACTGATAGTGCCTGTTCAAGTGATAAAAAAACAGTGATTCTGTCCAATTGATGCTTGGCTTCGCTTTGTCTACGATGACATTTTGACGCTTTTGTGAAGTTATCAGTCACAATTTTATATTGAGATCTTAAGTTATTTCACCCTCTACAAAGTCCCCTTTCCAAAGCCCATAAGCAGACAATTTACAGGCTCTTTCTATAACATCAGCACACATCAATGAATCACTTGTCAAAAGTATTTCATAGAGACATTTGCAGTGGAGTTGTTGGAGTGGACAGGATGATTCACTATTATCGCCCTTGATGTGGTTAGCTAATGCTCCTCTATATACTCAGAACAAAGGAACACCAACTGTTTCAAGATTGGTTGACGCATGTAATGGTATTAATAAAATATCTCACCAGTAACTTGTGCCCTGTTGCATTCTGCTGTTCAACACTGAAGTACCAATCATTCAACAAGAGCTGGTAACACAATAATATGCGCAATTTTGAATCATAGAATCACCACAGTGCAGAAAGAGGCCATTTGGCCTATTGACCCTGCACCGACCACAATCCCACCCAGGCCCTATTCCCGTAATCCCACATATTTACCCCACAAATCCTTCTGACAAAGAAAGGTGCAACTTTAGCATAGCCAATCAAGCTAACCCACAGATCTTCAGAGTGTGGAAGGAAACAGGAGCACCCAAAGAAAATCCACGCAGAAATGGGGAGAATGTGCAGGCTCTACACAGACAGTGCCCTGAGGCTGGAATTGAACCTGGGTCCCTGGCGCTATGACACAGCAGTGCTAACCCTTTATTTGAAGATAAGGCTATAAACCGATAATGATAACTGGGAGGGCATGCTGAGAGACTGACCTGTTGGACTGGTACTTCATTCTGCGCAGAGTCTGGGATTATATGTCACATTCTGCCTCATGGTGGATACTGATGGACTGCGGTTTGAGTTATGCCATCTGAAAGCGATATGTACATCACAACATGTACTGTCCTTGGCCTGAATTTTGAACTGCAGCACTTTTAAGTAGACACTTTTTTCATGCATTGATTAGCACTAATTCCATATCAAAGGATAACTATCTGAAAATGGAAGTATTTTGTGGGCTTATTTAGTAACTAAATTGGCAAATTTAAAGGAGTGGAAAATGCATCAGTATGAATACCTATTGTTCATATTTATTGGTATTTTAAATGTTTTGTTGAAATACACAGCTGAAGGTCATTGTTTAAATAGTACCTTGTTCACATATAAATAGAATACAGATAAAGAGAGACTAAGTACCTAGAAGACATATAAAGAGAGACTGCAAGGATTATGGGAGATTGCGCTTCCTTTTTAGTTTTTGAGCAAATTACTCAACTTTTGGCTTCACTTCAGCCCCCCCGCTTCTGATTTTTGGCCACCCAATGTGGAGGGATGCAGACAAGGAGAAAGACATCCTTTTCAGCCTTTTCCTGGGTCTGGTCAAACTGGCCATTAACAGTTCCAGGCAGTGGGCAGTCGAGGGGGCCTCCCAACCCCTTGACCATGGCGACATTGGTGACCAGGTGTCCCCGGAGAGGGAGCACGCAGTGTCCGCTGGCATGCTTCATGGGTTCTGCAATCATGTGGCCTAAGGTGCTTCATCAGCCCCTAACACAACATTTTGTTAGTTACAGAAGGTTCCTTTAAAGCTATATTTGTTGTTAGGCATGGTGGCACAGTGGTTAGCTCTGCTGTCTCACAGCACCACGAACCTGGGTTCAATTCCCAGCTTGGGTGACTGTATGTGTGGAGTCTGTATGTTCTCCTTGTGTCTGTGTGGGTTTCCTCCGAGTGCTCCGGTTTCCTCCCACAATCTGAAAGATGTGCTGGTTAGGTGCATTGGCCATGCTAAATTCTCCCTCAATGTACCCAAACAGGCACTGGAGTGTGGCAACTAGGGATTTTTACAATATCTTCATTGCAGTGTTAATGTAAACTTCCATGTGACACTAACAATAAGCTTTAATGTTTATGCATTTATTTATTTAATTTATTATTTTGACCATTTGTTTAATTATTGTACTCAATAGAGTATAAAGGGAGAATGCCGGGACACTGGGTTGGTAAGTGGGGAACAGGCAAACGTAATGCTACATTCTACAAATAAACCTTTTATCATGTTAATTATTACTGTCTAGTTTCTTATGTTGCCAGTCAGTTGGGGATCAAAATAGTTTTAACAATAATTAACGTATAATATTCAGGAAAGGATGAGGAATTATCATCCCATTGTGAGAAAAAAATATTGCGCCCTTGGATATTTTGTTCATTCTTGCTGTGAAAGGAGTTCTCATGCTCAGTAAATGTCACTTGCAATGGGTGATTGGACCCAGGACTACTACAGGATCTACTCCAACCCTCAGTATTGGTTGATGGAAGCTTAATGAGAACACAGTCAATGTGGAGTTGGGGTATCATTAGTATGTTACGGTGATCTGACAAAAATGAACCAGTTGATGGCTTAAGATGATAGAATCCTTAAAATGCAGAAGGAGGCCATTTAGCCCATCAAGTCTGCACATCCCACAATCCCATTCAGGCCCTATTCCCGTAATTCTACGTATTTACCATACCAATCCCCCTGCCATTAGGGTCAATTTGCATGGCCAATCAACCTAACCCACACATCTTTGGACTGTGGGAAGAAACTGGAGTACTTGGAGGAAACCCACGCAGATACAAGGAGAATGTATAGACTTCGCACAGACAGTGACCCAAGCCGGAATTTTATCCCGCGTCCTTAGCGCTGTGAGGCAGCGATGCTAACCACTGTGCCACTGTGCTGCCCCCTTCTCGGACAGTTCTCTCCATAAATGTTGTACCGGAAATAGCTGTAACAAAGTCAGTTAGCCTGATCGCTTTAATATGTTTTAATGGCCAAAAAATTCAGTTTGAGTTTGCTATCCACAGGAGGTCCATTCCCAGCACCAGGCATCTGTGTTTGAAGATTACAAATTGTTGTCAGTCCAAAGTAATTATAAATGATTCAGTTTTTAATAGGCCTCTTTCAAATAGATTTTCTCTGGAAAAGAGAAGGCTGAAGGTGACTTGATAGAGGTCTTTTAGATCCTGATAGGGTTTCAGAGGACGGACGAGATATTTCCCCATGTGGCCGAGAACACAAAAAAGGGTGATAGATGATATGTGGGGATTTTCCAGCCCTTTATACCAGCATGATCTTCCAGTCCTGCTGATGGTGCATCCCTGGCACGGTTTCCACGGCAGTGAGGGGTGCATTCAACAGAAGATCCTACCGCAGCCAATGGTGGGCTTGCCCTCTGGGGTTGGTAAAATCCGGCCCAATAAATTCAGTATGGAATTCAGGTATGGCTAGAACGTGGAACTCACTATTACATTAAGTAGCACAGATGCATTTATAGTTATTTTTAGTGTCACAAGTAGTACATTAACACTACAATGAAATTACTGTGAAAATCCCAAATTACCACACTCTGGTGCCTATTTGGGTACACTGAGGGAGCATTTAGCACGGCCAATGCACCTAACTAGCAGGTACTTTAAACTGTGGGAGGAGGATGGCACAGTGGGTGTCTCACAGCACCAGAGACCCAGGTTCAATTCCGGCCTCGGGTGTCTGTGCGGAGTTTGCACATTCCCTACGCGCAAGCGTGGGTTTCCTCTGGGTACTCTGGTTTCCTCCCACAGTCCAAAGATGTGTAGGCTAGGTTGATTAGTCATGTTAAGTTGCCCTTAGTGACAGGGGGAATCTCAAGTAAATATATGGGGTTACAGGGATAGGCCTTGGATGGGATTGTTGTCGGTGCAGGCTCGATGGGCCAAATGGCTTCCTTCTGCACTGTACGGATTCTATGAAATCGGAGCATCAGAAGGAAACTCACATGGACACAGGGAGAATATTCAGATTCCGCACAGACAGGAATTGACAGCTGTGAATTGAACCCGGGTTCCTGGCGCTGTGAGATAGCAGTGCCATCATATCGCTCATTGCTCTTCCAGTACTGCAGAGAATCAGTGTCTTTGAATGAAGATTTAATTAGGATGCCCTCTGCAGCTATATTAAGTGGTGCCTCTTGTTTATGTTAAATGCAGGTTTGAAATCAGCAGCTGCAGAATACTGATGTGTCTACCTTCAAAAAAAAAACATGTCTATCACCTTAAACCACCAGCCTGGAGTTTGCACTGGCAGATTGAAGCCATTTAAGTGGTTATTGATCAGAACTGAGTCTCTCTTATTTAGTTTAAAAAGCTGTAAAATGGAAAATTTCACAAGCTATTAGACTTTGATTTTTAAATTTAATTCTTGCACCTGGATACAAGAGGCAAAAGGGCAATGAATTCACAAATTACAAGAGAGCTAAAAGGCTTTTCACTGGAGAAGTGTTAATTCAGGAGAAAGCTTGTAACTCAGTCACTGCCTTTAGTTTCTCTGGTCTTTCTGGGTGCCTGTCAACCATCAGTCACTACACTGTGAGCCATTGGCACATAAGTGGGTAGTGCGTGGCACAGTGGTTACATTGCTGCCCCACAGCACCAGGAACCCAGGTTTCATTCCTGGCTTGGGTCACTATCTCTGTGGGTTTCCTCTGGGTGCTCTGGTTTCCTCCCACAGTCCGAAAAACATGCTGGTTAGATGTGTTGGCCATACTAAATTTTCCTTCAATGTACCCAAACAGGTATTGGAGCATGGCAACTAGGGGATTTCTACAGTAACTTCATTGCAATGTGAATATAAGCCTATTTGTGACATTAACAAATAAACTAACTGGTGTTTGGCATGAGGACAGATTGGGCTGTCTGGGAATTGTATCCCCCCATCCTACACCATGACCAACTTTCTTCTCCATTAGAAAAAGGGGCTGTATGAGGAGCTCCATGGCCTAATAATTCACCTTGCGTTACTGGTGTACACCAATCTTCTATCCCTTGCCTGCACACTGCTCTAGTCTCCTTGGTTTGGATCTAATGGTAAATCTGAGAAAGACACCACCTGATCTCTATTAGGCAGGCAAATTATTCATTCATCTGTAGGTACAGCTGAGGACCTGTGCCCCAAAGGAGAAAGAAAAGAAATGTAATGTTACTGAGTATGATACAAGTTTATTTATTAGCGTCACTGATAGATAATGAAGTAACTGTGAAAATCCACACTCCAACACCTGTTCGGGTACACTAAGGGAGAATTTAGCATAGACAATGCATTTAATTAGCAATTCTTTCAAACTGTGGGAGGAAATTAGAGCAATTGGAGGAAACCCATGCAGACACAAGGAGAACATACAGACTCCACATAGACAGCAAACTCAGGTACCTGGTGCTGTGAGGTAGCAGTGCTCAGCCACCATACCACCCATATCAAGCATATTACAGGATCAAATGGTTTCAGCTTCAACAGGCTGATATCTCCTGCTAGTCAACATATAAGGCTCAGTTTATCAAAGAATCATTGAATCCTTACAGTGCAAAAAAGAGGCCATTCAGTCCATTGAGTCTGTACTGACCCTCTGATAGAGCATTCCACCCAGATACTCTCTTCCATCCCTATAATCCATTCATTTTATCATGGCTAATCCACCTAACCTACACAGCATTGGACACTAAGGGGCAATTTAGCATGGTCAATGTACATCTTTGGACTGTGAGAAGCAGCCGGAGGAAACCCACACAGACGTGGGGGGAATGTGCAAATTCCACACACACAGTCACCCAAAGCTGGAATTGAACTTGAGTTCCTGGTGCCATGAGGCAGCAGTGCTAATGACTGTGGCATCTAATCCAGGCTAGATTATCAAGAGGTATTGTGAACACACTTAAAGGAGTCTGGAATAGACACAGCATCGTGCTCAGGAGGAAAATCTGTCTTCTGGAAACCCTTGAGTGGCAATGTTTGGCTGTAAAAACTGGACTTTCAAGAGGAATTATATGTCTTAAATAAGAGCATTTGAAATGAAAGGATACCCGAACGGAATTTCCTGCCTCTCACTCTGGCAGGATTCTCTGATGCCGCTGCAGTGAATGACGATTTCTCTGCAGCAACAGCAGGATGTGAATGGCTGGGAAATTCCGGCCACTATATGTGCCATGGATAACCAATGTCTAAATGAGTGAGTGCTTGAGAGAGCTGGTATTAAGAGAAACTATAAAGGGTTGTGAATGGAGTCCTATCTATCACTCAAACCAGACTCCCATCCATTGGCTCTGTCTATACTTCTCAGTGCCTTGGTAAAGCAGCCAACATAATTAAGGACCCCACGTATATTGGACATTCTCTCTTTTACCTTCTTCTTTGGGAAAAAGATACAAAGTCTGAGGTCATGTACCAATCGACTCAAGAACAGCTCCTTCCCTGCTAATGGACCTACCTCACATTGTCGATTGTTTGCTACATCCTGGCAATGACTGTAACACTACATTCTGCACCATCTCCTTTCCTTCTCTACGAATGGAATGCTTTGTCTGTATAGCACACAAGAAACAATACTTTTCACTGTATAGTCATACATGTGATAATAAATCAAATCAAATCCAAATTTGAGACAGTGATAAGCTGATATATTTTGGACTCTGATGAGAACAGAGGGAAATGTTTAGAACATAGAACATAGAACACTACAGCACAAATAGGCCCTTTGGCCCACAAGTTGTGCCGATCATATCTATACTTACCAGGCCATAGAACTATCTGTAACTCCCAATCCCATTAAGTCCCATGTACTGATCCAGAAGTCTCTTAAAAGACCCCAGCGAGTTCGCCTCTCCCACCTCTGATGGCAACCGATTCCATTCACTCACCACCCTCTGAGTGAAAAACTTACCTCTAACATCTCCTCTGTACTTGCCCACCTGCACCTTAAACCTGTGTTTAGAAAGAGAGACTATACAAGACAAAACACCCAGAAAACTTGCACAAGATGGCAAGGATGGATAATACCAGATCGTGGACTGGCTTCTCAATGACAAGGGCAGACAGTGCAGCAGAGAGTAGAAATCAATAGAAAAAGATAGTTTATAATGTGGCCAATCCTCGGAACAAAGATTGATGAAAAATAAGATAGCTGGAAGAGCTGGTAGACACATTGTAACTCTTGTGATACAATTTCGACCATCAGTATAAGACCTGTGAAGAATAGGCAGAGTGAACATTGAGGAATGGCAAGAGCTCATAGTTGGAGCTCATCAGTTAATTACTTGTGAATTTAGATATTGAGCCCTTGTAAATAGAAAGAATGATAATACATAACTGTCCATTTGCACAATTCCCTTTCATGCCAATAAATGTTATACTAAAGCCAGTCTGAATCCCTAAAGCCTCTCAGCTCATAAACAACATGTAAATGACTGAGAATTTAGGAACTCAACCCGATAACATACGATCTACAGACTAGAATACAAAATGCAGAGTGTAGTGGACCTTTCACCTCCATCCTGTAAATTAAGGAGACCTGCATTTTGTCACATATTGTAATTATCTTTATACTAAAATGTTGACAATTGTGAGATCAATTTTTTTTCTAGTTTATTTTAATGATTATCTATAACTATGTAGTGCCCTATGTTTTTATTATATTTGTATTTCTATCACAATTTGTCACATGCTGCTATGATGATTTTTCAATAAGCCAGTTATCTATCTTATCTAATTATCTATCTGTCTGTCCGTCTATCTATTTGTCTGTCGGTCAGTCTATCCATCTATCCATCTGTCTGTCTATCTGTCTATTTGTTTATCCATCTATCCTTCTGTCTGTCTGTCTATCGATCTATCTATCTATCTATGTTTATGTGTCTGCCTGTCTGTCTATCTACTTGTCTGTCTGTCTGTCTGTCTATCTTTCCATCAAACCATCCATCCAAGCATCTGTCAATCTATCTATCTGTCTATCTGAAGTATCTGTCTGACTATCTATCTATCCCTCCATCTATCCAGCTATCTATCGGCAGGTGCTGAATGAGAGGCAGAGCACCCAGACAAATCACGGTTCCATGTGGTTACACTTTACTGATGAACTAATCCTTTGTGCCTCCAATCCCTTTAAGGAGAATGTTAAAGCAGCATCAGAAGTGTTAAGTTGTATCATAAATGTACAACATCAACTGAAACATTATTTATTTTGCTGACAGGACCTCCAACTTGGAACCAGGGAACTGGAAGAAATGGGAGCTAAGTTCTGTACAGGGCTCCTGAAGCTAAAGAAAGATGAGTGGTCCTGTGGCAACCAGCTGATAACCGAAGATGATGGTCTACTTGACTTTGATAATGAACTCCAGAATGATAGACACATGTCACACAGGTAAGTGCAGGCTGGTTGTTCATTAGCTGGATGGTGATGGAACACCATCTCAGTCAGATAGATAACTGGCAGAAGTTTTTCAATTATTGAGAAACCTAAGTGAAGGATGATGATTCACAGTACAGGACATTATCGAGACAGAATAGTGTTGGAGAAAAAATGAGATGAATCAGGAAGCTATAATAAACTGTGGTCAAGCAAGACTTTAGCTTCGAGGGAAAGGGAGATAAGATGTTCAACTACTTATGAAGTCCTGAGAAAGAATGAAATGAAATAAGAGATGGTTGAGAGCCTTAGTGGACCCAAGCCCCAGAGGACTGACAAAACTCAACCAGTCCTGTCCTGATATTCATAATGGTTCTGGTCACCCTATTATAGAAAGGATATTATTAAATTAGAAAGAGTGCAGAAAAGATTTACTAGGATGCTAACAGGACTTGACGATTTGAGTTCTAAGGAGAGGCTGGATAGACTGAGACATTTTTCCCTGGAGCATAGAAGACTGAGGAATGATTTTATAGAGGTCTATCTATAAAATAATAGATCAATTAGATAGTGAAGATCTTCCTCAAGGTAGGGGAGTCTAAAACTGAAGAGCATAGATTTAAAGTGAGAAGGAGAGATATAAAATGATCCAGAGGAGCAGTTTTGTCACACAGAGGATGATGAGTGTCTGGAACAAGCTGTCAGAGGTAGCAGTAGAGGCAGGTACAATTTTGTCTTTTAAAATGTGTTTTGACAGTTACATGAGTAAAATGGGTATAGAGGGATTTGGCCAAGCCTGGGCAATTTGGACTAACTTAGTGATTAAAAGAAAAGGGCAGCATGGATAAATTAGGCTGTAAAATTCAATGACTTTATTTAGTCAGCTGTACCATGTTGGAGCCAAACCTCTTACACACGCGATTAGTAACCCACGTTAGGTTTGAGCCTGATTATTTCCTCACCCCAGCATTGCCCAATATGTTAACCATATATGTGGCTATTTGGGAATTCAGATTCAACCATGTATGGTTTTGAGTCATAAGTTGAAAGAAAACAATAAACATCACATCGGGCTAATGATTTTAGTACTCATAACTGTCACCTTTTTAATATATTTGCTGGTACACCAGTAAAATGAGAAGTAAAGTGTGATTATTGTTTGATTTTAGTGTGTTCTCTGGTTTGCTACTTATTGACTATCTGCTGAAATGGTGTCAAAATCCCAGGTTTCAGTCACGTACTAACACCGTTTGGAGAGGGGAGTGACATCTTTATCAGCCCAGTCACAATAACCACTCTCTCGGACAATAATTCCCATCTTTTTATATGTAACAGTCCACCCCAATGCGATAAAAAAATTGAGGAAACTCCTACTTTCTCCTTTGTCTTCCTTTACTGGAAACTTCATTTTTAACCTCTGTCCTCTCACCTGTTTTTTTCTTTAACCTCTTCTCTCGCGTCTCCCAGGGGTTTTGCACCCTTGTTGAGTTTTTGCTTTTTATGCAGAAGCATGAGACCTTTGTCTTCAGCCTTAAGTTCCCTTGATCACGTGCACAGGCCCAACCAAGATTATAAACCCAAACCACGTGTGTGTGATTCTTTCCCAATGGCCATGCGTGGGAGAACCAAGATTCATTGTGTCTTGGTGAAGCTGACTACAGATTACAGAACTGGCACTGGAAAACATCGGGTAGCTGCTGCAGGGCTGCCATGCCATTAAGCATCCAGTAGTATTCTAGACAGAGAGTGGAGCAGAGGACTGGATGGGGAGAAGGAGCTGGAGAAGGAGAAGGAGAAGGAGCTATAGATGGAAGGAAAAGACAGACGTGAGTGAAGAGATGGGCATGATCCAGGTAGACAGCAGGGATGGATCCTGACAGAGGGGAGAAGTCAGGTCAGGTAGAAAGCAGGAGCCAGATCTGATGCTTCTTTATGTACCAATCAACATGCTCAACTATCAAAGCTTACAAAGTCAAGAATTTGCTCACAACTGCTGAACAAGAGCCAGGAAACTGCCCTAAGATTTACTGCATCTAATGAATTCATGCCAGAGTTCCAAACTCTGGGGGAAAGAGAAAGTCTTTAGAGTGAATGATAGTCAATGAAACGTGAATTATTGTTCCCTGGGCTGAATGCAGCAACTCCTTTTGGAGCATGTGACTAATCAGTGTTGCCATCGTCACGCCTGCGGCTAATCAATTGGACTCTTGGATAACACTGCCACATACATGAAGCAGTCAATAATCTGTCGTAACAGAGCCAGCTCTCCACCGCACACAATGGAATTACCATCCTGTGATTAAATGGCAGTGATTAGGTTGCTTACAAGCAGGTTCAGTGAGCCGATGGATGCTGTACAGTTAGTTTCTGATGATTGTTGCAGAGAATTTTGTTTACACGGATCCTGATGCTGTTGAGGTTGTTGCTGTGTCGTTTTACATTGTGTTTGTGCTTGTAGCCTGGGTGCAGTGACAGAACAGCAGAAACACTGATTAATCTTCACTCATCTGAATCAACAGGGCAACTGACATCACAAAAGCAATTTAAATAGAACATATCAGAGTTAAACAGTCAGCACCACAAGCACTGACACTTGGGGAGTACTATGCCTTTAGCACTTGATGAGGCAAAACAAATGTAGTATAATCAGAAATTTGGGACTGGCTCCTTGCTTAAGCATGTTGCTCCTATCAGTGGCAGGAACAATACCAAGGGAGGAAATAAATTACTACCAGTGTGCAGCAGGAGAAAGCAACAGTCTTCAGAGAACACATGTCTTCTCTGAAGCCTAGATGTTCTAATCAGCTTAATTTCAAACAGAAATAGAAAAAGGTAGAAAATGGCACCATTTTTGGGAGAGGAAAAGATACAGCGCGGTGACACAGTGGTTAACACTGCTGCCTCACAGCGCCAGGGACCCAGGTTTGATTCCCAGCCTTGGGTCACTGTCTGTGTGGAGTTGGCACATTTGTTCCATGCCTCTGTGGGTTTCCTCCGGGTACTCCAGTTTCCTCTCACAGTCCAAAGATGTGTGGGCTAGATGGATTGGCCATACTAAATTACCCCTTAATGTCAGGAGAACTAGCTAGGGTAAATGCACTGTGTGGATAGGGCCTGGGTGGAGGGTTGTGGGCAGTGCAGACTCAATAAGCTGAAAGGCTCCCTTCTGCATTGTGGGAATCTATGATACTATTTTTATTTCAGGTTGGCAATGTTGCACTATTTTGCTTATGGATTTATTTTAAGATGACTGTTGGTTGTCTGCTGCTAAGGACCAGATTTGGTTGGACCAAATTCTAAGGGCCAATTCTTACAGGAAATTGGCCATTTTGGAGATCACTCACAATGTTACATTTTGCAATTCATCTTGCTTTTAACCATTGCAAAATGATCTGTCAACCTGCAGTTCCTTCACTGAACTGCCCATGGCAAGATATGTTTTGTAGTTGGATTTGATAGCTTCGCTTACAATGTGACTGTTCACACTTACTACCTTTGCATTCTTGTCACAGATGCTAGCACTTAAGTGACTTGAAGAGATCTTCTTGACTATAAGCTTGGCATTTAAAGAGTTTGATTGCAACAGTTGCAAGAGACTAATGTAAGAACTGGGCTGGGCTCTACTTACAGAGCAATTAGGAATTATTGCCCAGAAAGTTTACCGCTCCCACCATCTGATCTACCATTATCTTTTGGACCAGTGCTGATTCTGTTCTGAATGTAGGCAGGAAACCACAGTGCCAGTTTGGAAATGAGTTCAGAGTGGCATTATCACTCCTCTTGCCTCATTTCCTTAGATCTCCATTTAGGCAGACATAGAAAATAGAAAAACTACAGCATAAACAGGGCCTTTGGCCCAAACATTGCGCCGAACATGTCCCTACCTACTAGGCTTACCTATAACCCTCTATCTTACTACGTCCCGTGTACTTATTCAGAAGTCTCTTCAAAGACCGTATCGAATCTGCCTCCACCACCAGCGACAGCAGCCGATTCCACTCACCCACCAGCCTCTGAGTGAAAACCTTACCCCGACATCTCCTCTGTACCTACTCCCCAGCACCTTAAACTTGTGTCCTCTCATGGCAAACATTTCGGCCCTGGGAAAAAGCCTCTGAGAATCCACCCAATCGATACCTCTCAACATCTTATACACCTCTATCAGGTCACCTCTCATCCTTTGTCTCTCCAAGGAGAAAAGACCGAGCTCCCTCAACCTAATCCTCATAAGGCATGTTGACAGGAAATTGGCCACTTTGGAGGTCACTCACAATGTTACGTTTTACCATTCATCTTGCTTTTAACCATTGCAAAATGATCTGTAAACCTGCAGTCCCTTCACTGAACTGACCATGGCATGATATATGTCTTGTGGTTGGATTTGATAGCAATCTAGGCAGCATCCTTGTAAATCTGCTCTGTAACCTTTTAATAGCTTCCACATCCCTCCTGTAATGAGGCGACCAGAACTGATCACAGTACTCTGAGAGTCTGACTAAGGTCTTATAAAGCTGCAACATTATCTCCAAACTCTTAAACTCAATCCCTCGATTGATGAAGTACACCATATGCCTTCTTAACCACATCTTCTACCTGTGAGACCGATTTAAGAGTCCCCTGGACCTGGATCTGAAATATTTAAATGAAACTTGGAGTCAGACTGGCCTTGGGTTAAAAATCAAAGCCCATTGGAGCAACAGAGATGTATGAAGATGGAACTCATCTAAGTTCTTTTGTTATGTTTTTTATTCATGTGTGGGTGATCACTGGCATTTATTGCCCATCTTTAGTTGTCCTTGAGAAGCTGGTGGTGAGCTGCCTTCTTGCAGTCCACTTGCTATTGGTTGACTGACAATGCCATTAGGGAGGGGCTTCTAGCTTTTGGACCCGGTGACTGTGAAGGAACAGCGATATATTTCCAACTCAGGATGGTGAATGGCTTGGAGGGGAACTTGCAGGGTGGTGGTGTTCCCATGTATCTGTTGTCCTTGTCCTTCTAGATGGAAGTGGTCGTGGGTTTGGAAGGTGCTGTTTAAGGATCTTTGGTGAATTGCTGCAGTGCACTTGCAAGTGACACGCAGTATTGAGTTTTGGTGACGGAGGGAGTGGGTGTTTGTGGAAGGGGTGCCAATCAAGTGAGCTGCTTTATCCTGGATGGAGATTCTTGAATGCTGTTGGAGCTGCAGCCATCCAAGGAAGTGGAGAATATTTCATCACATTCCTGACTTGTGCCTTGTAAATGGTGGACAGACCTTGGGGTGTTAAGAGATGAGTTACTTACAGTAGTCTTAGCCTCTGACCCACTCCAGTCACCATGGTTTTTATATGGTGAATAACAACGCTCTTTTAAGTGTACGGAAATTTCCCATCATGCTCTCAGAGGGGCGTCTCACCCACAGAGAGAAAATGCCAGATATTCTGGCACCCACTGCTTGTGTTTTTGAATATTTAAGATATTCGATGTGAGACTCAGGGTATAACTTCCTGCCAAAAGTCAGAAAATTACCATTAATGTATTAAAAAAAGAAAGCAATATCAATCGATGTGCTGACAGCATGATTTACAATGTGCAGAGCCAGAAGTTTGCTTGACATCTATTCTTTACTGCGTTCAATGTCTAGATTACTTTCAGAAAGAAAATCCATTCGTGACTCAAGGTCCGGTACATCAAGCTACAGCTCCATGCACTCGGTGGGGCCTGAGCTGTGGTCAGGGGGTGCAGGGTGTAACTGTAGTGTGTTCTTGGAATCACTGTCTGAAAAGACTTTCAGCAAGGTCATTTATCCAGAAACAGCATCAGGGAGCGATGTTCCCAGCATTGCTCACTGCCTGTGTGGAGTCTGCATGTTCTCCCCGTGTCTGCATGGGTTTCCTCCAGGTGCTCTCGTTTCCTCCCACAGTTGCAAAGATGTGCAGGTTAGGTGCATTGGCCATGCAAAATTCTCCTTCAGTGTATCCAAACAGGTGCCAGGATATGGCGACAAGATGATTTTTCACAGTAATTTCATTGCAGTATTAATGTAAGCCTACTTGTGACCCTAATAAATAAACTTTAACTTCAACAGTTGTGCTATGCCTAGCTCCTGACACATCACCTCTCTCATTGCTGTGTCATCATGTTCTCAGGTGACCATTCAGTCTATGCAGAGGTCACAAGTTGGACTTGTCATCGGGCTGGTTGACCCAGAGTCAAAGATGATGAGCAGGGAGAGAAGTGGAATGCCTGCAAGGATACCATGGAGGTGCCATGTCCAGACAGGCACAGGGCTTAGCAGCTGTGAGATGGAAGGGAAACTACAAAGAATATTTCCGCGACATTTATCTCTTCAACCACTGAGGCCTGGTTGGTGCAGGCTGCAGGCAACTCTGCCTTTCCATTGGAAGGTTAGCCTGCAGCTTGCACGGAGGTGAGGCAGAGGAGGAGAGCCCATTGCAGGTTGCCACAACAGGCGGAAAAATAGGCTGAGATGCAAGAATGGCAGGCCCCAAAAATCTGAGGATACTGGTGACCAGGTCACCATTTTGTTGGCAAGCATTGCCTGGACTCTGGGTATACTATTGGTAGTGCATTATCTATGGATGAACGAAAAGCAATGCTGGGGATACCATCACCAAATGTCCTAGAACGTGGTTGCACTCATCTGCCAGCTTGTCCACGATGACCCAGAGCTGCAAACACTGGGGGGCAATCCCATACTGGAGATATTAAAAGTGACTCACTCCTTAAACCTCTTTACCAATGGTTCCATCCAGAGCTCTACTGGGGATATGTGTAGCATGAGTGACACCAAATCATATTGCATCTCCAGAGCTAGGCTGTAAGACCTTGGGTTATGCAACGATCATAGGTTTCCAGTGGTGCAAGGGGCTATTGACTCACGTATGTTGACTTGAGAGCTTCCTGGCAGCAGCCAATCAATTCATCAATAGGAGAGGTTTCCACTCTTTGAAGGTACAACGGATAGCGGATCATGGTAGACCAATCCTGTGGATGTGCTCTGTTACCCAGCCTTCAGGAGAACTGTAATCATGGCACCACACAACCCTGCCACAGCAACCTCTGCAAGACGTGCCAGATCATCGACACGGATGCCATCATCTCACATGAGAACACCATCCACCAGGTACACTGTACATATTCTTGCAACTCAGCCAATGTTGTCTACCTGAAACGCTGCAGGAAAGGATATCCCAAGGCATGGTACATTGGGGAGACCATGCAGACGCTATGACAACGGAGAATAAACACCACTCGACAATCACCAGGCAAGACTATTCTTTTCCAGTTGGGAAACACTTCAGTGGTCATGGGTATTTGGCTTCTGATCTTCAGGTAAGCTTTCTCCAAGGCAGCCTTCACAATACACAACAGCACAGAGTCGCTGAGCAGAAACTGGTAGCCAAGTTCCGCACACATGAGGATGGCCTCAATTGGGACCTTGAGTTCATGTCATACTATCTGCAACCCCACAATTTGCCTGGACTTGCAAAATTTTGCTAACTTCCCTATCTAGAAACAATACACATCTTTTTAACCTGTGCTTAGTGTCTCTTCACTCACATTGTCTGTACCTTTAAGACTTGATTAGCTGTAAAGACTCGCATTCCAATCATTATTCATGTAAATTGAGTTTGTGTCTTTATACGCCCTGCTTGTGATCAGAACTCCCACCCACCTAATGAAGGAACAGCCAGTTCTGAAAGCTACTGGTGTTTGCTACAAATAAACCTGTAGGGCTTTAACCTGATATTGTGAGACCGCTCACAATGTTTACATTCTGACTCGCTCTCTGGTGACAGAAAACCTTTGGATCTCAGTGATTGTAGGACTGGGTTAAGTGATACTTCCTGGAGGCATGGTTGATGATACCAGTTTGATGTCTGCTCAGGTGAGCTACGGTTGCACACACCTCCAGCTGGTCCACGATTGAACGGGTGACAGGCCTCCAAAAGATGAGATTCAGATGTTTGGATAACTCAGGCAGGGTTCTCCATTACTTACCACAGAATGTTCCAGACCATTATCATCTGCTGTGCCTTGCACACCCTTCTGCTGCAATGAAGAATGTCTTGCCTGAGGAGACATGGAAGTGGGAGGTGTGTCCTCCAACGATTGAGGATGGTGAAGGAGACGGACCTGAGGAAGGTTGCGATATCTCTGAGCCACATGCAGTGATATGAGGCAGCAGATAGCACCATGACAATCTGCTAGCTAATGAATTCCTGGCAGAGTAAGCTGCCAAGACATTTCCTTCTGTTTTTCGTTTTCTATCTCCTGCTATCTGGAAGGCCCTAGCTCCTTCTGTTAGAAACATTATAGTTTGCTCTAATGTATCTCGATTTATGATAGCTGAATTAAATTGCATTACTTAATGTCTGGCCTGCTGGGTGGTTTGATGCTTCACATCTGCCAAATTATACTAATGTCCAGGGCCCTGGTGTTAAATGTGAACATTAGAACCTGAACAGCATTTTGTTCCCCCATATCGTCAGGCACTTGTAAGCAGAATTGAGATTTCACCCATGCCCTCACAGAACCCATGTGCCTGGCAACCTGGTAGCCATATCCAATCTCATCTCAGTCACCGCTCCTGGCGAAGGACAGATCTGTCAGACAGAACCAGATAGATGGATCAGTGGTGAGGAGCAGATTGAGAACACAGAATAAAAACAAACCAAAAGAGAAAATGCTGGACAATCTCAGCATGCCTAGCAGCAACTGTAAGGAGAGAAAAGAGCTGAAATTTTGAGTCCAGATGACCCTTTGTCAAGGTGGGAGAGTCCAATTTGGTCCCTCGAGATCACTCCATTCAGATTGATCAAAGAGATTGTGTTCCTGCTCCCCTACCCGGTTGCCACTTGCCGAGAGTGAACTCATATCCCTTGATCCCGCTGAAAGGTTTTGAAAATATTTTGAAATCCACTCATTGAAAGTTTCTGACCTTCACTGTGGGAGGGAATGGCTAGTGGTATTATCATTAGACTTCCAGATAAAAACTATCTGGAATTAAGAATCTACTGATGGCCATGAAACTATTGTCAAAAGATCTGATCTGGCTTACTGATCTCTCATAGGGAAGGAAATCTGCCATCCTTACCTGGTCTGGTCTATATGTGACTACTCCTTACATCTACAGTTTGCTCCTTGTCTGGGGTGAGGACTCTGGGGTGAGGAATGCAGTCTCCGGTATTGGATTGTTCCTGATTATTGTAAGCATTCTTGTCCTGCAGACAAACAGAAGGATTGATTACCATCCCAGTGGTTGCATGAGCAGTTCAGAAGGATGCAGGCCAATGGCAGCTCCTGGGCCATCCCCAGTGATTTAGAAGTAGGTTGTCCTGCAACTGATAGATGACTGAGAGCCTGAAGTGGTTGGCACACTCAGTGCAGATATCCCACTTGTTGCTGAGTGCTGTGGCCCAGAATCTTGTATGAGAACACTGTGCACTCACACACTTACACTGCATGATACCCTTCTGTGTGTCAGTGACCAGATGATGCCACTTACCCTGACAGAGCACAGCAGATTGTTTATCTTCTTCTTGTACTGCTTGGCATTTTTTGTTAGGCTTTGTGGATGCTGTCCACTGCTGTGATCTCTGCCCAGCTGTTGTGTTCAGATGGAAGGGTCTCCCGCTGCCATCCTTGGGAAACAGAACTTCCTGTCTTTTCTGGACACCCTAGTGGACAATCTCCAGGGAGGTTTTGTTGAACCATGAATCCACACTTTGCTGGCTCTGTGACATTCTTATTGATTGAGTGTTGAAGGACAGTCCATCTGAAGCTCTTGCCTTGCACTGAATGAATAGATGTCTGATGCCCTTTAACCCCATAACCTTCAACCCCATAAGTTAATGGCGAGGACATTAATTTCCTCCCACCCCTGCCACGAGTATCGGCAAGCTCCTCGTGGACACGTAGGGTGGGATTTTCTGGCATTGCTCGCCCCAAAACTGGAAAATCTTGCCTGAGGTCAATGAAGCTTTTCACTCGCCCACTCCAATTTCTGTAGTGTGTGACAGCAAATTTCCACCCAAGGAATTTGTTCTCACTGGAGCGACAGAGGTTGAGGGGTTGACTTGCTAGAAGTCTACAAGATTATTTGAGAGACGGACACAGTGGATAGTCAGAAGCTTTTTCCCAGGATGGAAGAGTCAATAACTAGAGGACATAGGTTTAAGGTGCGAGGGGCAAAGTTTCAAGGAGATGTACAAGGCAGATTTTTTCACACAGAGAACTCGTTGCCTGGGGAGGTAGTGAAAGCAGATATGATGGTAACTTTTAAGGAGCGTCTTCACAAGTACATGAATAGAATGGGAATAGAAGGAAATTGTGCCCGGAAGGGTGGGGGTTTTAGTTGAATCAGGCAGCATGTCACTGCAGGCTTTGAGAGCTGAAGGGCCTGTTCCTGTGCTGTAATTTTCTTTGTTCTTTGTTCTTTGAATTATTGAATTCCCTACAGTGCAGAAGAGACCATTTGGCCTATCAAGTCTGCACCGATTCTCTGACAGAATATCTTACCCAGGCCCTGTTCTCCACTCTATCCCTGTAACCCCACACATAGCTAATCCATCTAACCAACATATTATTGGACACTAAGAGACAATTTAACACAGCCAGTCCACCTAACCTGCATACGTTTGGAGTGTGGGAGAAAAACAGAGGTAATGAGCCAAACAGCGCAAGTTTAAGTCTCATCCATCTCGCCCCCACCCACTCGGAATCATTCCTGATTCCGGTCCTCACCGCTGAACTCAGTCTTCAAAATGGAAGGTTCTGACCCGGAGATGAGAATGTTTGAAAACTCAAATTTGATTTGATTTATTATTGTCACGTGTTAGCATTCAGTGAAAAGTATTGTTTCTTGTGTGTGAGGCAGACAAAGCATACTGTTCATAGAGAAGGTAAGGAGAGGGTGTACAATGTGGCATTGCAGTCATATCATAGAAGCCCTACAGTACAAAAGGAGATCATTCAGACTGTTGAGTCTATACCAACCCCAATCTCATCCAGGCCCTATCCCTACAATCCTCACCTATCCTGCTAATGCCTCTTGCACCACGCTCAATTTAGCATGGTCAATCCACCTAAACCACACATCTTTGGAGTGTGCGAGGAAACTGGAGCCCCCAGAGGAATCCCACACAGACATGGGGAGAACATGCAGACTTCACCCAGACAGTCACCCAAGACTAGAATTGAACCCAGGTTCCTGGCACTGTGAGGCAGCAGTGCTGACCACTGTGCCATCATAGCCAGGGTGCAAGAGATTGAATCAGAGCATTGTTGGAGAGTTTATAGGCATTGGAGTTTTCAAAGCATAGACCGGGCTCAGTTTTGCTTTGGGACACATAATCTGATTCAGACAAGAGGGAGAGATTTCAGTCATTCTGCTGCATTTTTATTGTATAGTAAGCTCTTTGATACTGTAATTTATTTCCTTGCTTCTTCTTTACCAATGGAGTTTTGGAATTATACTGCCTGCTATTTCTATTGTGCAGGTAATCCCAGCTGCGCCATCTATTACCTCATTGATCACCTGTGCTGACAGCAGATAAATGATATCAAAGCTATTTGCATGCGACTAGCTGCAGAGAAATAGAACCTGGGTTCATTAATCAGCTGCAGGCTGCTTGAGGTGTGATCAATTTACAGGGCCGTGATTGATTTAGCCGACACCTCGACAAGTCGTAGTAATGCCAACATCTGTCTTACGCCCTGTGTTAAAGGCACAGTGTTTGTTTTTGTTTGTCTTCTCAAGACTTCTGATCTTCGCCAACCCCTCACCAGTCACCATCTCAGGCTTTATCTTTGCACCTTCATTTTGAAAACTCCTTGGGAATTGCTCATCAGGGATGAGATTGTGACAAAATGACTTTATCCTCCCCGACGCCATTAATCATGGAGAGTTTGGGTCCGATCTATGTTAGATTTAGTTGTGGCGCCCAGCGCATGTCAGACACAGCTGGTGACGCTACCAGAGGTTAGCTGGAATGAAATTACCAGAAACAGGGCACTTCGTCACACTGATCGATTGTGGCAGAATGCACTCCTGCAGCCTTTTTTGAAATTATCCCCTTCCCAACGATCAGGAGCTATTGCTTTATCTGGTAGGGCGGTTATACTTAATGCATCAAAGCATTTCCAACTCTGTAAGGACAAAGCAGCTACTGTTATCCATCTTGTGGGAGCTTACTTTGTCATTTCGCTTCAGTACTGCAGCAAACCTCTGTGCCTGTGTCCTGGTCACCTATCTCTATCTCCTTGTTCCGTGTGCCTGTCGACATGTTTTTAAGATGGTGCAGGTTCCTGTCAGATCCCAGATGGAGGTGGGTTTGCCTCCCAATGAGCTTGGTGTCCGCGGATGAAAGCTGGCATCCATTCTAGTGTCAGGCAAATGAGTATCCTGGATGGTTCTGCCTGTCAAAAGCTTCTGACATGAATTTTGCGTGTAGCTGTTTAGAAGTTGGGAAGCTTCTCAATCTTCAGTGTCAGTGGTACGAGTAAGGTAAACATAGAATAGGGCCTGGATGGGATTGTAGACAGTGCAGGCTCGCTGGGCCGAATGGCCTTTTTCTACACTGCAGAGATTCGATGATCCGAAGAAAAGGTTTCCCAAAAATTTTTAACTACAGAACTCCTTTAACTTTTCTTTCTGTTGGTCTCCCATCCACCGTGCTGGAGATCAGTGGATCAGGGAACCTGCAAGACAAGAATGCAGTTCAGGACAGCCGGTACATGGAGTGGGCTGATCTCTATCTTGAGGGGTAGAAGGTGTTTCAGGGAGGGGAGAGGGGTGGGCATGGGGCTGTGATGCTGTTTGAGGGAAGCAGATCACCCGGGGGGGTAAGTGGAGGGGGGTCATCACAGAGTAGCTTGTGGGGCCTGGATGAAATACTCTTTCATCTGGACCACAAGGCGTGTTATAAAGTTATTCAACTTACAGAATCAGTCCTTCTCAAATCCTTTCACCTGACGTATTTCTCAATGCCTGGGAAATAGAATATCTATTAAATTGAAGGCAGGCAGCCTCATTATAATATTTGTAAAACTAACCTCCCTCCAGGTTTGGACTGGAACCTACACTAGAACTCTTAATAGTGTTGATGAACAGAGGGATCTTGGTGTATATGTGCATAGATCCCTGAAAGTTGGCAATCAAGTCGATAAGGTTGTTAAGAAGGCATATGGAGTCTTAGCTTTTATTGGTAGGGGGATTGAATTTCAGAGCAGCAACGTCATGTTGCAACTGTACAAAACTCTAGTGCGGCCGCACTTGGAGTATTGTGTGCAGTTCTGGTCCCCACATTATAAGAAAGATGTGGAGGCATTGGAGAGGGTACAGAGGAGGTTTACCAGGATGTTGCCTGGTATGGAGGGCAGGTCTTATGAAGAGAGGCTGAGGGATTTGAGGTTGTTTTCGTTAGAAAGGAGGCGGCTAAGAGGGGACCTTATTGAAACATATAAGATGATTAGAGGTTTAGATAGGGTGGACAGTGATAGCCTTTTTCCTAGGATGGAGAAAGCTAGCACGAGGGGACATAGCTTTAAATTAAGGGGTGGTAGTTATAGGACGGATGTCAGAGGTAGGTTCTTTACCCAGAGGGTGGTAAGGGTATGGAATGCCCTGCCTGCTGCAGTTGTAAATGCGCCAGGTTTGGTGGTGTTTAAGAGGTTAGTAGATAAGTTTATGGATGAAAAGGGAATGGTTTAGATTAGAGGGTCATTGCTTTTTCTTAATTGGTCGGTGCAACATCGAAGGCCGAAGGGCCTGTTCTGCGCTATAATGTTCTATGTTCTGTACATCTCGATCCGTCATTGTTTAAAACTAGCAATGAAAAGGTTTTCAGGTGAGTGTGGTTATTTTCCCTCAATGTACCTGAACTGGTGCCAGACAGTGTGGTAACGGGGGGGGGGTTTCACAGTAACTTCATTGCAGTGTTAACACAGTCCTAATTGTGACACTAATAAATAAACCTGAACTTAAACTCCTGATGTCAACCCACCCACGTGTAAGAATTCAGTGTTAACTCACTATCTCCATTGAATATGTGATATGGTGGTCACATCAAATCATAGAATCTCCACTGTACAGGAGGAGGCCGTTCGGCCCATCAGGTCTGCACCGACTATCTGACAGAGTATCTCACCCAGACCCTCCTCCCGCCCCTTTCCTTTAATCCTTTGCATTTATCTCGCTAATCCAACTAACCTACATTAAGGGGCAATTTAGCATGGCCAATCCGTCTAACCTGCACATCTTTGATCTTGGGGTGAGTTTTAATTCCAGGATCCTGATTCTGACATCAGGCTGGATTCCAGGTCAGGAATCCACCATAGCAGAGGCAGGAACTTGGCGGAGGTTTTCAAGGAGATGTCCTTCCAATAAGAGACCACCCTGAGAAACCCACTCTTGTAAGGATGGCAGGCAACTCCACAGCCAGGGAGAGTCAATGGGGGAACGCCTTTGATTTTGGTCAACTGACAGCCCCCACCGTGGGAAGTGGGTGCTGCTGCTGCTGTGGGTGGCAAACCGAGAGGGTAACTCAAGAGGGAGGGACCCTCTGATGGCTTAAAAATGGTACAAAATATACTTTGGCTGCAGCTGCCAGGATATGAGTGTGGAGGGGAGGCCCATCCACTGGATGGCCTACAATCCTGGATGTGGGTTTTGCAAGTCAGTAGAGCCATGTTGCTTTACAGAATAGACCCTCATTTCCCTGCCACAGAAATGGATGCTGCATTCTGTGGACTCCAAACACATTGGAAGGCAAACCCACCTCCAAACCTGTCTTGTCCCCAGGATTAAAATTCAGTCCCTAGTTTTCCCGAATTGCTGTTTTCCCAAATTACAGGAGCAATTCATGGCAGCCAGGTAACCATTTGCCCAGTAGATTACTGTATCTTCTTGCCTATTAGTAACTCCTCAGTCTCATTAATTGCATCTCCAGCATGCTGGTGTGTGCGCAAACCTTGATGAGAAGGACACAGTAGCTGGGATTCTACTACCCCGCCCGGAATCGGAGCAGGCGAGGGGTGGACAATGGGAAGGTCTGTTGATCTTGGGTGAGGTTTTCCAGTCTCGGGTCGAATGGGGCTGTAAAATCCGCCCAAAACGCTGTTGATAGCCTGTTTGTCCATACACGCAACAAATACAAAATCATAGAAACACTACAGTACAGAATTGGCCCACTGAGCCTGCACCAACAACAATCCCCATAATCCCACATATTTACTTGCCTCCGGCACTAAGGTGCAATTTAACATGGCCAATCAACCTAACCCGCATACATTTGGACTGTGAGAGGAAACATGAGCACCCGGAGGAAACCCACACAGACACAGGAAGAATGTACAAACTCCACACAGACAGTAACTTGAGGCTGGAATTGAACCCAGGACCCTGGAGCTGTGAGGCAGCAGTGCCAACTACTGTGCCAGCCATTTGCTACTCCCAAGATTCAAAATGAATTTGGACTACAAGATGTTGGGACCCATTCTTACAATCAAATTTAAACCCATTGTAAGTGGATAAATATGATGCCAATTCAACCAAATAAGTGATCAAATGCAAATCATACTCAATTCTCCAGCACAAGGTAAGTTGCATAATTATTCAAAACATGAGATGCAGGATCAGGTTGGGTAGATTGTAATTTTCTATGCTTGCAGTAAACAAATTTCTGGCCTATTTTACAACTTTCCCAGTTTACAATTTGCAATGAAGATAATTTGCTATCATCTGTTTTCACACCATTAGATAAGGTGAAAATCTGTACTCAATGGGTCTGGAAATGATGTACATGGCTCACGGGACAATAATTTTGCATATTTAAACCAAGTTAAAAGGAATGTGGTAATTAAAGGGCAGATTGGGAACCTGCACAATGGCACCCCTGAAGCTTAGCAGCCGGCTTTTCAGCAGAGCAGAGAAACTAACCCCCGCCCCTCCCCCCAACTAGTGAGACTCACATTGTAGCTTCTGTATTGCACAGAGTACCATAAATTCCCAAGTTACCTTGCTGAAGAAAAAAGTGGTGTGAGAGTCAGAGGCCGGTGTGTAAGTGACTGTCTCATTTAGGGCTCCAGAAATGCAGGCCAGGATATCGTATCTTCCAGTGAAACTTCCAGCTGACTTCCCATCTATTCCTGCCAGAAAGTCAGTGGGAAGTAGCAAAAACTAACAGCGGAGAGGCCGCCCAACATCAGCAGGTAGATAAAAGGACCGCAATCCAGGCCGATTGATTGAGAGAGCATTAGGTTAATGGTGGAAGATGCCTATGCTTTCTGTGTGGGCATCCCTGCTTTTCCTAATCTCACTGAGAAAGTAAAAATGCACGTTTTGAAAGCTTACCTTTTCGGTGCCTTTTCTGGCCCTGATCAACATTGCCAGGTAGATTGGCCTAGAGGGAAATGTATTTCAATTTCCCTCTCAGCTGCCCAGTAAAAACTGTTATCAGCTCTTGATATTGTCATTGGCAGGCAACATGGACATGTTAAAAAGGACCCCCTGTGGCTTTGGAAAGATTATCTCTTACTGATTTCAGACGAGGCTAGCAGAAATTCAGAACCTACTTGCTCCAGGGTAAGTAATTTAGGAATTTGAACTGCCCACTGCCCAGTTTCCACAAGTAATGGAGAATCTATTGTTAACCCTTTATATAATGGAATGACTGGGTTGAAGGTATTGCTTCATTTGTCTCAAAGAGCTATAGATACCAGCAACACTTAGAGATGATTGGCTTTGGACAGAGCCAAGTACATTGGTTCTGTCCAATATACCACATCATTGCCGCTGAGAGAGATCCTTAATACAGTTTATCAGATATCTTCTGCACAACTGCCGCAAAACCTTTATTAGCTCTTTGTTTTATGAATCATATGAAATAAATTTAAATTTATTTATTAGTGTCACAATTAGGCTTACATTAACATTGCAATTAATTTACTGCGAAAATTCCCCAGTCGCCACACTGTGGCCCCTGTTTGGTTGCACTCAGGGAGAATTTAGCATGGCCAATACATCTAACCAGCATGTCTTTGGGACTGTGAGAGGAAACTGGATAACCTGAAGGAAACCCATGCAGACTGGGGAAGGCGGGGGAGTGGGGGGTGCAAGTCACAGACAGACATCTGATCCAAGCCAGGAATCGAACCCAGGTCCCTGGCATTGTAAAATGGCACTGCTAACCAAAGTGTCATGTCTGAGGATCAATGTTCCTCTCACTGTACCATTATCATTACCTTGATAATTTTGCTTATCTGTGGTGCTTGGCTTTCCTTTATTGGATTTATTTTTGTACGTCTAATAAAACCGACTTTCTTACAGCCCTTTATGCAGGCATTCTATGAGAGGGAGTTGTATGTCCTAATCCATATCTGATCTCAAGCAAACCATATGCAGGTTTATACAGATCATCTCACCAACAGGTCAAGAGGCCATTCAAAGATGTTTAACTGATTGAAATTACAGAGAGCAGAAACTGATAACATTCTGAGACTCCCTTTTCTTCCCGAATGCTGATAATTTTGCAGTTTTAATTGTAAACACTCATCACGATCCTTTGCTCTCTTAATTGAAGATGTTTTCCCAAGGCATGCTTAATAAAGGTACTAAATTCCTTCTTCACAATCTCTCTTAGATGAATCACAGAATCATAGAATCCTCACAGTACAGAAGGAGGCCATGCTAAGTTCTCCCTCAGTGTACCCAAGCAAGCGCCTGAGAGTGGTGATTCGGGGATTTTCATGGTAATTTCATTGCAGTGTTAATGTATGTCTGCTTGTGACACTAATAAATAAATAAACAGATGTCGGAGTGTGGCGACTCGGGAATTTTTGAAGTGACTTCATTGCAGTGTTAAGTTTTTTTTATTCAATCGTGGGACATGGACATTGTTGGCTGGCCAGCATTTATTGACCATCCCTCGTTGCCCGAAAGCAGTTGAGAGTCAGGCACATTGCTATGACTCTGGAGTGATATTTAGGCCATGCCCGAGGACAGCAGATTTCCTTCCCTATAGGACTCCTCTCAGGGGAGTTAAATTAAAACTCACTTAGAGCTCAAATCATTAGCAAACCAATTGAGTTTTTGCAACAATTGACAATGGTATCATGGCTATCAGTAGATTCTTAATTCCAGATGTATTATTTTTTATTCAATTCAAATTCCACCACCTGCCTTGGTGGGATTCGAACCCGGGTCCTCAGAACTTTAGCTGAATTTCTAGATTAATAGTCTAGCGATAACGCCATTAGGCCATCACCTACCCCCTCTCTGTTATTTAATGTTTATTATTAGTGTTACAAGCAAGCCTAGTTGTGAACTAATAAATATATATTAAAATACAGGGAGAAAGTTATTAAACACACAGAAAAATCCACTTAAAGAGAAGCTAATTCTCAGAGCAGTGTCACTGGTACAGATAGGGGGGGACATTGATCAATGCTTTGCCCTCGACACAGATGAGTATTTCCAGCAACTGCAGTATTGTGCTTTTGTATTGTTGAATATTGAGATTGTACCGTTTCTATCCAAATTGTGTTCAGTACTGCTTGTAATTGGTAGTGACATTTATCTTTCAGTGTATTGCCTGCAATTTGCAGTAACATTTACATTTAAGTTGATCAATAAAACCATCTCCATTGATCTTCTAATCTTTACCAAAGGTAAAAGTAACATTGAACCCTCCCACAGGTCTTGCAACAGAAACTCCCTGGGGATTCACACCATCAACTTCAGGGGAATTACATTATGAACTCACTTAGAGCTCAAATCATCATCTCCCCAAGAGGTCTCACACCATAAACCATCCAGAAGTCACTTAATCTTCATTGGAAGGTGGGATTTATAAATTCCTGGGCTGGAAAATGTTCCCAAAGAATGATTTGATGGGGGCACACTTTGTTTTAACCTTTTATGTCATTTCACGGTGATTTTACACATTGCCAGCTGAAGTACCCAGTGGAAATCCCAGACACATGTTTCCATTAATTCTAGTACTCAGCAGGCCTTGTATTTATTCTGCGGTGTCATTAAGAATTACTTGTACATATTAAACTGGGACTTTTTCTGACACCATTCCACTCTTTGAAAGTTAGGTGAAACAATAAGATTGTGAAGCCTTTCATATTTGATCCAAAACACATGCAAATTCTTTGAATAAAGTATCTAAAGTAATTTTTGGGAGCCTTGTGCTGACAATAGAATATACTCATAGTCCTTTTCAGGTAACACCCTGAACTGTTTCATTGAAAGATTTTTACATTGGATGTAGCTACTGCAGCATTTTCTTTTAGACCATTTTACTACTTATTGTCAGTTTCATAGAATCATAAAGTCCTACAGTGCTGAAGAGGCCATTTGGCCCATCCAATCTGCACCAATAACAATCCCACCCAGGCCCTATCCCTATAACCCCGTGCACTTACCCTGGCTAATCCCCCTGACGCTCCTACCATCTCACTCAACATATAAGGTGCAGAGTCTACCAAAGAATCATAGAATTCCTACAGTGCAAAAAGTGCTTTCAGCCCATTGAGTTTGCACTGACCCTCTGAAAGAGCATCCCACACAGGCACTCCCCTCTGCCCTATTCCCGCAACATATGCATTTTATCATGGCTAATCCACTTAATCTTCACATCATTGGACATTACGGGGAAATTTAGAATGGCCAATCCACCTAACTTGCACATCTTGGACTGTGGGAGAAAACCGGAGCATCTGGAGGAAACCCAAGCAGAAATGGGGAGAACATAAAACTCCAGTGACTCAAGCCGGGGATCAAATCCAGGTCTCTGGTACTGTGAGGCAGCAGTGCTAACTACTGTGCCACTGTTCTGCCCCTAAACAATAGTTTATTGACCGCTATGCTTTAAATCCTTAATGGGTGTAGTATCACAGAAATCGTGTGCCCACAGCCGTAGTTGGCAGGTTACTGATGAATTTTGGCATACACCATGCCACTGTTTGCATGGGGCACTTTACCCCAAATAGCACTTGAATCTTGTTTGGATTACCACCAGGAGTGACAGTATTGTTCCTTGCTTTGTAGATGTAAGTGTAATGACTTTAACAAGGCTCATAGGGTGGGTCTCTTAGAATATAAGCTCCCTGATTGGGACAGTAATGGGTTGGCCAACCAGGAAGCTGTGCCTGTGTATGCAATGTGGGGTGTTGGGGGGTTACTGACACATTGGGTTTATACTCTGCATGAGGAAGTGCCTGAGTGTTACTGGCTTTGTAAATCCGTGTGCACTGAGTTTAAGGTTAAGAGTATTTATCAGTGTCACAAGTAGGCTTACATTAACAGTGCAATGAAGTTACCGTGAAAATCTCCTTGTTTACATGGTACGCTGGGAGATCTGTCACGCTCCTCCCCACCAATGGACAACGCTGCCTGCCTACCCCCCCATCCCGGCTCGCAGTCCTGGACATCAACCCCTGTCCATTCCCCACTCACATAACCTGCACACCACCCACCCCCCTCCCCCCCCCAACCCACTGATTGGCAGTCTGACCAATTGGTGTGGTGAGCCAGTAAGACAGATTTACATTTAAGGCAAAGTCTTCAAATTGATTCTGAATGACAGCATGCAGCCACTGATTAAATCTTACTTGCCACAGTGGTAAGTTTGGGTGAAAGAGACATCTTGGCCCTTTCAGCTCATCCTTTCACTGAAGCTTAAAGCCTGCTCTACCACACACTCTTTAAATATCTCTCCAATTATTCCAGACTTGCTCCTTCACCACCCAATCCAGAATCTATTCCAGCTATTAATCATTCCCTCTGATAAATATTGTCTGGCATCAATCCTGAATTTGCCTTGTACCAGTTTGTATTTATATACCCTCATGCCACAGTCATGGTTCAATCTGTTTAGGGTTGTCTCTTCAATCCTTCTTAGTCTCTGATACATCTTTATAACACTCTCTCTCTCTTTCATCAGCACTCAGGACTGAAGACTCTGAGTAATTCTGTTTTTAGCACTTACTCATAACTCATCATTTGGGTGGCACAGTAGTTAGCGCTGCTACCAGGGACATGGGTTCGATTCCTGACCTGGGTCACTGTGTGTGTGGAGTTTGCATGTTCACCCCGTGTCTGCGTGGGTTTCCTCCGGGTACTCCAATTTCCTCCCATGGTGCAAAAATGTGTGAGTTAGGTTTATTGGCCATGTTAAATTGCCCCTTAGCGTCCCTACACTAAGGTTAGGGGGATTAGTCGGAGTAAATACGTGGGGTTATGGGGATAGGCCCCAGATGTGTAGGTTAGAGGGATTAGTGGGGGTAAATGTGTGGGTTACGGGGATAGAGCCAGGATGGGATTGTTGTCGGAGTAGACTCTATGGGCTGAAGGGCCTCCTTCTGTACCGTAGGGATTCTATGAATCCATGACTCCATCCTGCTTGGTCGTGAAGGGTTAACCTCCTCCTCGATGTGGATATATGCTTCAAGCTTTGCATGAGTGTGTGTGAATTGTCATTTCTGATTTTCATGCCCAAGGGTCATTAGACATGTCGTACGCTGCATTTTTCATTAAACAGCAATTGACAACTGGGATGAGCTTGTACATCCTAAACGCAACATCTCAGATGGATTAACAGGAAAGGGAACACGAAGGAGCTGGTCTGTGAGGCCAGAGGGTGTTTCTAATTACAGTCGGGCCTCTCACTATCCAGGATTAGTCTATCAGCGCACTGATTGTAATTGGAACCTCCGGCACTGGGATGATCTACCGACAGAGCGCATTGGCTGGCAGATTTCACATAGTTCCATTGCAAACATTGTTTGAAGAGGATTGTCGGGACCCAAGTGAATTATTAAAATTATTATTTTAAATTATTATTGCCTCAGCAGGCAGACTTACAGTCGCTAACTGCAGTGCTTTATCATGACTCTGGAAAATGTCTCCCCATACCACAGCTTACTTTAAACTTGATCGTTCAAATAATTGTTGCCGTATCTTCTTCCTTTGGAGAGCAGTGTGAAGGAGTTAAAGGTTGATTTAACAGGCTGATAGGCTTTTATGGATGGTGATATTGTGATATACATGTGTATAGATTGTCTGTTGGGGTTTGGGGTGCAGGACTGCCCCTTTAAGAATACAGGTCAGGTGATTCCTAGGCTATTAATTTGATTTGGTTTATTATTGTCACATGTATGGGATATAATGAAAAGTATTGTTTCTTGCGCACTATATGGACAAAACATACCGTTCACAGAGTACATAGGGGAGCCGGGAGTGCTGCTATTGAGTGAAAGGCTTACTCCCTGTTCAAGGAGTCTTCAACTTGATCTGAAACATTGGGGTCAACAGGTGATATCTTGGGCCGGTTTCTCCAATCTTCTCCATACCTGGCCCACTGCCGGCGAGAATGGAGAATTTGACACTCAACCAAAACTCCACTCACTGCAGCGGCACTGGAGAATCCCAGCCGTTGACAAGGTTGGGGTTTTTTGGCATCTATGTCTGCGGTGAAAGAGGGCCTCCAACCTTGTTATATTTTCTCAGTGACACATTGAGGTGTCTGCCTAAATTATGAGATTAAAAACTCTTCAGGAGAACTTCAAACATGGTATAAGTCAGGAGTGTGATGAAAAATCTCCTACTTGTCTGGGGTGTGTGCAGCACCGATGACACTCAAAAAGCTCCATCCAGGACAAAGTAGCCTGCCTGATTGGCATCCCAACCACCATCTTCAACCCCCACTCCCTCCCTCAAACTTAATACTCAAGGGCTGAAGGTGTTAGTGATTGTCCCATTGTATCAGTCTGGCTGTGAGAGCCTGCTCTTAGATTTCTGTCCTTTGTGTGAGTGGCAGAACTCTGTGATTGGGCCAGGGTAGGAGTTGGAGGAGGCAAAGTGACAGGATTTTTATAAAGTGAGTTCACTGAAATTCAAACAAGTCCCTCACAGTCATTGCACTGACTCGCAAGGCTTTTTGGATGGAGTTAGTCTTTGAAACGTGTCCCGCTGATCAGAAACCATGATGAAAGAAGGAGTTATGGGTTCCCATGGACACGATTATTGATCATGTCCCAGAAGGCCTATAGATGATTAAAGGCTTCTTAATGCAATTGCCTTAAGAACTCTCACTTGACTGAGTAATAGGTCATTGATAAATGACCTGATTAGACTTCATTTAATCAGCACATTAGCAACATTCCACTCTCACGCTTCTACTTAACAGCTGCTGTCAGCTTTCCAAACAATATTTAAAGGAATCTCATCGTAGGGGGACATATGAGATATTGTAGACTTTGCCAACATTCAGGACAGAGTCAGTTGTCTGCACTGGTGTCATCACTGAAGGACAAGGGCAGCAGGTACATGTGAACACCACCACCTGGAAGCTTCTCTCCAAACCTCTCACCATCCTGACTTGGGAACATATCACTGTTCTTTTGTTGTTGCTGGGTCAAAAATCCTGGAACTCTCTCCCTAATACCCTCTCTGCAGGTGTATCTACATCTCAGGGGCTGCAGCGGCTCAAGAAGGCAGCTCACCACCATATTCTCAAGGGCAGTTAGGGATGGGCACCAAATGCTGACCTGGCCAGTGAAGTCCACATCTCATGAAATGAATTAAAAAATACCCACACCAAGGAACACCATAGCTGGTTACATACTGAACAAGATCACAGTCCAAGTTGTTCTTGCGCTGTCCCAGGGTATCTCTGGGATAATACAGATATACTCCAGATTGTGTCTGAGATTACCGAATCTATCATCTTCAGCCCTGGGCCTGCATGCTGATTCTCCATCTCGCCCTCATACCTTTTTGAGAAGCAGGATTACCCACCCACAGGGAGGGTGGCACAGTGCCAGAGTGGTTAGCAATGCTGCCTCACAATGCCAGAGAGCTGGGTTTGATCCCAGCCTTGGGTGACCGTGTGGAGTTTCCACATTCTTTGTGTCTGTGTGGGTTTCCTTTGGGTGCTTCGGTTTCCTCTTGCACTCCAGAGATGTGCAGCTTTGATGGATTGGCCATGCGAAATGGCCCCTTAGTGTCTGAAGATGTGCAGAGGATTTAGGTAAATGTGTGATGTTACAGGGATCGGAAGGGGGCTGGGCCTGGGTGAGATGCTCTGTCAGAGAGTTGGTGTAGACTGGGTGGGCCAAATGGTGTCCTTTTGCACTGTAGGAAGTCTCACTGCACCAGGTTGAAGCCCTACAGGTTTATTTAGAATCACAAGCTTTTGGAGCATTGCTCCTTCAGCATGTGGTGTTGTGAGCCTTCTGCCCACCCCACTGCAATACTGGCATCTCCGCATCATGTCCTTTTGCACTGCACAGATTCTTGGCTGATCTAACTTGTGAGGATGCTTAAAGGAAGGGATCTCCTGGAGACTTGGGGGGTTGGGGGGGTGGGGGAAGGTGGGCAGTTTATCAGCCTGGGGGTGGCTTCCCAGTGGCAGACTGTGCAGCACTCCAGGCAGGTTTTGAGGCCCTCCCTGGCAGCAATAGGCCACAGGTCATTCTTTACAGAGCCATCCCCTCCACGGTAGTGACTTTGCTGCAATAGCTGCTTTCTTTCCATTTTGATTTTCTGATCTTCCTCAGGACCCTGCCGCTGCCTCTTTTTTTAAACTTTATTCCAATCCAATCCAATCCAATTCAGAATCCCAACAAGTTGAGACATTCCCGATCCAAGCTGACAAGACAGGGCTCTCTCCTTCAGTCTTGGGTTTGGTCTATGTGATCCAAGCTGATTGAAGTAGATGTAGCTCCTCCTCCAAGGTTGATCTCATTTGCATCTTAGCCAAAAAGCCGAGATGTCACTTTAAAAAATTGCTTCAAATGAAGCTGAAATGTAACCTAATGATTTCAACCAAGTGCAGCATGTCGATACTACACTTGATCTTAGACAAAAGGCTGAGAAGCATCTTTAATCTGGAACCCCATCACTGGCCCTCTGGTTGCAGGCCCTGCTTAATTAGACAGCTATTCCAGCCCTCTGGCCTTTCCCCAGTGAAAGTCATACTGACCACACAGAGTGGGCTTCTGACCCCCAACTGAACCTAAAGGCAGGAATTCAGAAGCCCACAAGGAGAATCGTACACACAGTATGTGTGTCTGGAACATTCAGTGTGTATTCAGAGCAACAGCGTGTGCACAATCCCAGAACATAATACATCCTAGCACAGTATACCCTGATTGGTATGTGTATGGTTATGGGATGTGTCGTGCACTGCCTAGATGTTCTATTTTATAATGATATAACTAATTCATCACTTGCTAACATTGCTATGCCATTGTGTACATTAACGAGGAGCTGTCTTCTAGAGCAGAGCAACAATATTCTGAAATGGGTTTCGTTCAATAGTTACACTGGAACAAGTTCAGCGAGGCCAAATTTCTGAAATTATTTTGAGGCTAGGACTGACACACTAGTTAGCACTGCTGTCTCACAACGCCAGGGACCCAGATTCAATTCTGGTCTCTGGTGACTGTCTGTGTGGAGTCTGCACGTTCTTCCCATGTCTGTGCGGGTTTCATCTGAGTGCCCAGGTTTCCTCCCATATTTCAAAGATGTGCGGGTTACGTTGGTTGGCTATGCTGAATTGCCCCTTAATGTCAGGGGGATTGGCAGGGTAAGTACACGGGGATAGGGCCTGGGTGCAACAGTTGTTGGTGCAGGCTAGATGGGATGAATGGCCTCCTTCTGCACCATGGGAATCATAGTGGACTGTACATTGACAGGGAGAACAAAACTGGACTTGTATCAAAACTTTACAATGATCACTTGTATGGAATAAATACGCTTCCTCCTTCTACAGCCACAGAGTTCTGAACCCAGCACTGTATCGATGTCACTGTCAGATTATTTTATGTTTATGTACCTCGCTGATTAGTGCTGACAGAGATAAACTGTTCAATAGAAGGAGCTAAGCACAGCAGCTGAGTACTGATGACACAGGTTAAATTTAAATATTAGAATACGGGAACATTAATTGATCATGATGCATGAGGACGAATAAATATTTATACATTTATTAATGTGCTACCCATTTATTCTCCAGCTTGTCACAATGTTTTCTCATTATAAAATGTTGTTTGATGTTTGAGTAGGGCAGTTCCATGGCTTTATTACATGTAGCCTACTTGTCTCACACCATTGCCTCGCAGAATATGCTTCTGTAATTTACCTCGGAATCTTTCTAAACTGCCAGGGAGAGAGAAAGAGATGGAAAAATAACTGAAATGGATACAGAGGCAGAAAGAGAGAGACAGGGAGGCCTGAATGGCACGATGGCACAGCAGTTAGCACTGCTGCCTCATAATGCCAAGGACCCGGGTTCAATTCCAGCTTCGGGTCACTGTCTGTGTGGAGTTTGCATGTCCTTCCCGTGAATGCATGGGTTTCCTCCGGGTGATCTGGTTTCTTCCCACAGGCCAAAGACATGCTTGGTTAGGTGTATTGGCCGTGCTAAATTGACCCTAGTGTCAGAGGGATTAACAGAGTAAAAGTGTGGAATTGTGGGAGTAAGGCCTGGATGGGATTGTGGTCAGTGTGGATTTGATGGGCCGAATGGCCTCCTTGTATACTGTAGGGATTCGGTGACACTTGTGACACTAATAAATAAACTTAAAAGTTCCACTCACAATCACAGAGCTTTGATAACAAGAACTAATAATTGGCTGTTTGTCCATTGGTGACAAGCAAGCTTCCCATATCTCTCTCTCTCTCTCACACACCCTCCCTCTTTGCACCCACCATTCCACCCCCCCCCCCCCCCCTGTCCAGGGAAGGATGATTTAGAGATCATCAGGACTTAAGAGGCAGGTACCCACAGTCCGAAGGGAACTTCTAATTGAGACCATGGCTTTGAAGCATTAGTCAATTCAGGTTTGGGTTCCAAACAATAAGGCAACAAGCAGGTAAGACAATGTAACTCACCAGGCCTCTCAATAACAGCCCACTCCTGCTGACAAAAATGTAGGAATATTGTTGCTCCTCTGGACACCTCAAAGGAAACTAAACTTGGCTGAGTCTCAGGCTCCATCTTGGAACTGGTTGGAGTGTAGTTGTCATAGGTACCAAGCCAATACAATGCAGGGGCTCTAAACCTCTACTTGCAGATTAATAAGAGCCTACTAATGATGTTTTGTCAATTACATTGTTACGATTAAGATGAATAGCTGATGGTATTAATTGTGTTTGAGTACGTGTAAATAGAGGCTGGGACACAGACTAGAGTGGGAAGAGAGCTGTGACACTGAACATGTCGATAAACTCTTTCTAAAGAAAAGTTCTGTATCTTGGTTTCGGTTTCACCAATGCTCTTGGATCCTATTAACATCTATCACCCAGGATACGGATATGCTTTGAGTCCTTAACATTAGACCCCTCTGGGACAGCACAGTGGTTAGCACTGCTGCCTCACAATGCCAGGGACCGGGGTTCAATTCCTGGCTTGGGTTACTGTCTGTACAGAGTTTACAAGTTCTCCCAGTGTCTGAGTGGATTTCTTCTGGGTGCTCTTGTTTCCTCCTACAGTCTGAAAGACGTGCTGGTTAACTGCATTGGCTATGCTAAATTCTCCCTCAGTGTACCCGAACGGGGGCTGGAGTGTGGCAACGAGGACATTTTCACAGTAACTGTATTGCAGTATTAATATAAGCCTACTTGATTTGATTTATTATTGTCACATGCATTCTATAAAGTGAAAAGTATTGTTTCTTGCCTAATGTACAGACAAAACATAATAGGAAAAAAAGAAGAAAATGCAGAATGTAGTGTTATGGTCATAGTTAGGCGTAGAGAAAGATCAACTTAATGCAAGGTAAGTTCATTCAAAAGTCTGACAGCAGCAGTTCTTGAGCAATGATCTCAGACTTTTGTATCTTTTTCCTGATGGAAGAAGGTGGAAGAGAGAGACTCAAATAAGCAAACTTAAAATAAAAAAAAAATGTGGTTCAACATTCATTGATGTTACTAGGGTTGCAAAGATACCAACTTCACTCTGAGGCTAGCTGATAGAAGAAAAAATGATTCTGGATGAGAGAGATAGAAGGAGACAGAGAGAGAGGGAGATAGAGAAAGAAAGACTCACTGGGAAAAGCAGAAATATATTATTACAATATTTAAATTGAGAGCCGATCTGTGGCTCCATGATAAACTTCCTACCTGATGTTATGGTGCACTAATAATCCCAGCAAATGTAAATCAAAATTCTGGGTCTGAACTCAGGGTTGACTACTATGGAGAAAAAGAATCTTAATAGGCAGATAAAGAGAGAGAGATAATTAATCTCCTATATTTGAATTAGATTCAGGTACATCTTGCTATTATTCATCAGGACATGGTCAAAGCTTACTCCAGCTAATATTCAAGTTTTCAAACCATTTTCAGTCAACCAAGAACATCCATTCCTTGGATATTGTTGAAAAGAGAGACATAGAATCCCTACAGTGCAGAAGGAGGCCATTTGCCCATTGAGACTGAACTGACACCATTGCCACCCTGGCCTTGTCCCTGTAACTCAAGTGTTAACCCCGCTAATCCCCTGAACCTAGGGTGTTGAAGTGAAATTTTCCTGCTTCTTGACTGTGGTAGAAAGACTCAACAAAGTTCATTCTGACAAAATAACTTGTCTTTATTTCTGAAAGACTGCACGCAGTATTGGCAAAACTTGAGTTTGGAGACCAGCCGTTACGGCTTGCTAATTCCTTCTCAAGTCTGCACTTATATAAAGAATCAGTTGAGTATTTATACATAATCATTATCAGTTTGCGTGACCAGAGCTTATTCAGGAATTCAATTAGTAGTAGTATCATAAGCAATGTCATAAATCATGGTACATTCTGCTGACCTCCTAGATCTCTTTGTCTCATCATTCATATCTTTATCTTGTCCTTTGATAGAACAGAAGAAAGTCGGTGACTCCTTCATCCCTGGCTTTATCCTGTTTCACTCATACAGCTCTAGGTTATGTGCAGTCAGCCTTATCAGTTCTTGACCTTCTCCGGTCTTATTCATGCCTTAGATTATGTGGAGTCAGTTTTCCTTATTTTGTATCAAATAGTTGACCAATTTTCCCATCATGCCATTATTTCATTCGTACAACTTCGCAAAGGGACAATTTAGCATGGCCATTCAACCCACCTTGCATGTCTTTGGACTGTGGGAGGAAACTGGAACTCCTGGAGGAATCCCTCATAGACATGTGGAGAATGTGCAAGCTCTACACAGACAGTCCCTGCCGCTAGTAAACAACACACCATCTCCTGCCACAGAAAACATGTGGCTGAGAGGCTAGAGAATCTCACCCAGCAGCTCCATGTTTGGCCTGTTATGGTCTGTGCTGTGAATCAGCTTAATCCCCAGTGGTTTTAGACTTAGATTAGTTCCTGGAGCTTGGACTTTTAGTTTCAGCTCAGCGTGATCTTCTCAATTTAGTGCCCGTGGCTCACCCTCATCCTCCAAAGTCTGGGTTGATCAGAACCCCCAGTTTTAACACAGTTGCTTCGATTTTATGATGGAGAAATTGCTGACGTTTCACTGCTCCATTAACTTAATTCACTGAGAGCTCAGGGGAAGTGTATCAAATGCTCGCCATGTAGAAGAACTCACGCACAAAGCAGTAATTCTTAGTGTAAAGAAGCTCAGAGAGATAAGGTGTCTTGTAGGAGTTGTTTAATGTGTGAGACAAATGAATGAAAGTTGCTGCAGAATCTGTTTAGCTCTGCAGAATCACACAGAGTAAAAATTGTTGAGTTTGAGGTCCTATTCCAGTAAATTTGACGGCCTAGCACCGAGTTGTTTTTGAGGCCTCAATCCTGTTGCGGAATGAATTTTTAAAAATTTATTTGTGGGATATGGGCGTCACTGGCTGGCCAGCCTTTATTGCCCATCCCTATTTGCCTGAGGGCAGTTGAGAGTCAATCACATTACTGTGGCTCAGGAATCACATGTAGGTCAGACAAAGTAAGGACAGCAGATTTCCTTCCCTAAAGGACATTAGTGAATCAGACAGGTTTTTCAAACAATGGTCTCATTGTTATCTTAATTCCAGATATTTTTATTGAATTCAAATTTCACAGCTGTCGTGCAGGATTAGAACCTGGAGCCTCAGAACATTAGCTGAGTTCCTGGATTAATAATTTAGCGATAATACCATTAGGCCATCAGCTCTCCTGTTGAGTCTAAGCTTAGTTCCAAGGACTTCCAAGTTACCCGCGAGGGTAACCAAGAAGGTAGATGAGGACAGTGCAGTTGATGTTGTCTACATGGACTTTAACAAGTCCTTTGACAAGGTACCTCATGGTAGGCTGCTGCATAAGGTTAAATCTCACTTGATCCAGGGTGAGATATCTAAATGGATACAAAATTGGCTTCTTGTCAGAAGTCAGAGGGTGATTGTAGAGGGTTGTTTTCAAAGTGGAGGCTGTGACCAGCGGTTTGCCTCAGGGATCAGTGTTGGGTCCACTGTTAGTTGTCATTTAAATTAAAGATTTGAATGAGAATATAGGGGACATGGTTGGTAAATTTGCAGATGACACCAAGATTGGTGGCATACAGGACAAAGAAGAAAGTTATCTCCAACTGAAACGGGATCTTGATCAATTGGGCCAGTGGGCTGATGAATGGCAGATGGAGTTTAATTTAGACAAATGCGAGGTAATGCATTTTGGTAGATTGAACCAGGGCAGGACTTATTCAGTTAATGGTAAGACACTGGGGAGAGTTAGAGAACAAAGAGACCTAGGGGTACATGTTCATAGCTCCTTGAAAGTGGAGTCATAGGTAGACAGAGTAGTGAAGAAGGCATTTGGCTTGCTTGGTTTTATTGGTCAGAACAATGAATACAGGAGTTGGGATGTCTTGTTAAAGTTGCACAAGACATTGGTAATGCCACACTTGGAATACTGTGTGCAATTATTATAGAAAGAATATTATTAAACTAGAAAGAGTACAGAAAAGATTTACTAAGATGCTACCAGGACTTGATGGATTGAGTTATAAGACGAGGCTGGATAGACTGGGATCTTTTTCTCTGGAACATAGGAGACTGAGGGGTCACCTTATAAAGGTCTATAAAATAATGAGGGGCATAGATCAGCTAGATAGTCAATATCTTTTTCCCAAAGGTAGGGGAGTCTAAAACTAGGGGGCATAGGTTTGAGGTGAAAGGGAAGAGATACAAAAGGGTCCAGAGAGGCAATTTTTTCACACAGAGGGTGGTGAATGTCTGGAACAAGCTGCCAGAGGTAGTAGTACAGGCAAGTACAATTTTGTCTTTCAGAAAGCATTTAGATAGTTGCATGGAAATGATGGGTATAGAGGGATCTGAGCCAAATGTAGGCAATTGGGATTAGTTTAGGGGCTTAAAAAAAAGTCGGCATGAACAAGTTGGGCCAAAGGGCCTGTTTCCACGCTATAAACCTCTATGATTCCCACCAACCAACACTGTGCAAATTAATGAATGCTTTCTTGTTGACTCTTAGCCAGCATGTAAATGGTCACTGAACTGGAGTCAGAAGTTAATAAAAATTCATTCTTTGCATCTATAAATTCTATGAATAATGGAAGAAACAGAGGACTGGAATTGCACTCACTGCATTGTTGCAGCAATGTGAATATTTGCTGAGTCTATAATTGGCAAGGGACAATACTTGTGTGGGTTGCTGCCCAGATCCTGCTGCTTGCAAACTCTCACCTTCAAAATTTGGCCGCAACGCAGGCTTTAACTGAAGTGTTGAGCGCTTGTAGATTTCCTGACTGCTACTGTCGATCCAAAGTAGCTTTTAGCTCAGAAGAATCCGAGTTGCCAAGTAGTTTGAAGGAAACAAATTGAATCAAGTAGCACATGAAAACACTGCAGAAACAAGTTAAATACCATCCCACAGACACACACCCTTCTTCAGACTTAGCACAGAAATAAGTACGCTCACGCGATGATAGATTTTCAGCATTTTAACACCTGCTGTGAGTTGGTCCTTTGAATATTGGATCAAATCTCCGAGATTCCCCAGTCTTGGAACTTTCAGAAAGCCTCAGGAGAGAGAGAGAGAGTCAGACAGAGAGGCACTTCTTTCTTCCATCACAAAATGTGATAAAACATCAAAGTGACTATTGAAATTCAAATGATCAAAACTAGGCAATAATACAAGCTGTACAATGCAAAGTTCAGTCACTTTGCAAAACACTCAGCAATTGGGGCTGTCATCCAATGGGAAGCCTATCATCAGCAGTTGTAGGTATTGTTCAGTGCAATGTCTTATCCTTCCTGACTTTGTTATCATCCACTTCTCCAGTTGTTGAACGTAATTAGAATCAAAGAATCTCTACAGTGCAGAAGGAGACCATTTGGCCATTGAGTCTGCAAAGAAAACAGTCCCATCCAGGCCCCCACTCGGCAACCCAACATATTTACCCTGCTAATCCCTTCAATTTAATGCATCCTGGAACATTACGGGACAATTTAGCATGGCCACCTAGACTGCCCATCTTTAGACTGTGGGTGGAATTCCGAGCACCTAGAGGAAATCCACACAAACATGGGGAGAACATGCAGACTTTAGACAGATAGTGACCCAATCCAGGAATGGAACCTGGGTCCCTGGCACTATGAGGCAGCAATGCTAACCACTTTGCTACCACCAAAAACTAAAGAATATTATATAGCTCTCTGCACGACCATTCGACGTCTCAGAGCAAATAGACCTTGGTGGGCACTGATTCCTCATCTCCTTAAAGCTTCTCATTTCCTCACTCTTGCAACCACTAATAACGGTGTCCTCCTGCGCAGTTCAACAGAACAGACACAAAAGAAATTAGTTGGTGGCAAGAGTGTGAAAATGGGCAGGAAAAGAAAACCCAGCCAGGTAGAAAATAAAACCAGACTATTGATTAGCTATTGCCCATTTTACTGTCAATGATCAATCTCTCCTCCTCTTCATCAATGGCAGAGGCATAGAACATAGAACATAGAACATTACAGCACAGAACAGGCCCTTCGGCCTTCGATGTTGCGCCGACCAATATAAAAAGCAATGCCCCTCCAAACTAAACCATTCCCTTCTCTTCCATATACTTATCAACTAACCTCTTAAACGCCACCAAACTTGGCGCATCTACAACTGCTGCAGGCAGGGCATTCCACTCCCGAACCACCCTTTGGGTAAAGAACCTACCTCTGATATCCGTCCTATAACTATCACCCCTTAATTTAAAGCTGTGTCCCCTCGTGCTAGCTTTTTCCATCCTAGGAAAAAGGCTATCACTGTCCACCCTATCTAAACCTCTAATCATCTTATATGTTTCGATAAGGTCCCCTCTTAGCCGCCTCCTTTCTAACGAAAACAACCTCAAATCCCTCAGCCTCTCTTCATAAGACCTGCCCTCCATACCAGGCAACATCCTGGTAAACCTCCTCTGTACCCTCTCCAATGCCTCCACATCTTTCTTATAATGTGGGGACCAGAACTGCACACAATACTCCAAGTGCGGCCGCACTAGAGTTTTGTACAGTTGCAACATGACGTTGCGGCTCCGAAATTCAATCCCCCTACCAATAAAAGCCAAGACTCCATATGCCTTCTTAACAACCTTCTCGACTTGACTGCCTACTTTCAGGGATCTATGCACATACACACCAAGATCCCTCTGTTCATCTAGACTACTAAGAATCCTACCATTTGCCCTATACTCTACACATTTATTATTTCTGCCATAGTGCATTACCTCACACTTTTCCACATTAAACTCCATTTGCCACCTCTCGGCCCAGCTCTGCAACTTGTCCAAGTCCCTCTGCAAACTATAACACCCCTCTTCACTATCTACCACTCCACCGACTTTAGTGTCATCTGCAAATTTACTAATCCATCCTTCAATACCCTCATCCAGATCATTTATAAAAATTACAAACAGCAGGGGCCCCAAAACAGACCCCTGAGGTACACCACTTGTCACCGAACTCCACGATGAATATCTCCCATCAACCACACCCTCTGTCTTCTATCTGCTAGCCAATTCCTAACCCAATTAGCTAAATCACCCTCTATCCCATACATCTGCATTTTCTGCAGAAGTCTTCCATGGGCCACCTTATCAAACGCCTTACTAAAGTCCATATATACCACATCAACCGCCTTACCCCCATCCACCTCTTTGGTCACTTTTTCAAAAAACTCAATAAGGTTAGTAAGGCACGACCTACCCTTCACAAAACCATGCTGACTATCCCCAATCAATTCATTTCTCTCTAAATAACTATAAATCCTATCCCTAATAATTCTCTCCAATACTTTGCCCACCACAGAAGTAAGACTCACTGGCCTATAATTCCCTGGAAGGTCTCTCTTCCCCTTCTTGAACAACAGGACCACATTCGCTATCCTCCAGTCCTCCGGAACCGCACCCGTAACCAACGACGACCTGAAGATCAGAGCCAGAGGCTCTGCAATCTCCTCTCTTGCCTCCCAGAGAATCCTAGGGTAAATCCCGTCCGGCCCAGGGGACTTATCCAACTTCAAACCCTCGAGAATATCTAGCACATCCTCCCTATCTACTTCGATACCTTCCAGTTTGCTACCCTGTACCTCAGTGTTCTCCATAACTACATTTACATCACCCTGCGTGAATACCGAAGAGAAATATTTATTCAGTGCCTCTCCAATCTCTTCAGGCTCCACGCACAACTTCCCACTGCTGTCTATGACTGGCCCTAATCTTGCCCTAACCAATCTTCTATTCTTAACATATCTAAAGAAAGCTTTAGGATTCTCCTTAATCCTATCAGCCAAAGTCTTCTCGTGTCCTCTCTTAGCTCTCCTCAATTCATTCTTTAGCTCCCTCCTGGCTAATCTATAGCTATCCATTGCACTAACCGAGCCATCAAGCCTCATCCTGACATAAGCCTCCTTTTTCCTTTTAACCAGCAAATCAACTTTTTTCATACACCAAGGTTCTCTTACTCGACCATTTCCTCCTCGCCTGACAGGGACATACTTATCAAGGACTCGCAGCAGCTGCTCCTTGAATAAGCTCCACATTCCAGATGTTCCCAGTCCCTGTAGTTTCCTAGTCCAATCTATGCACCCTAATTCTCTCCTGATGGCCTCATAATTACCCTTCCCCCAGCTATAACTACTGCCCCCAGCTTCATGCCTATCCCTATCCATCACTAAGGTGAACGTAACCGAATTGTGGTCACTATCACCAAAATGTTCACTAACTTCCAAGCCTAACACCTGGTCTGGCTCATTGCCCAGCACCAAATCCAATGTAGCCTCACCTCTAGTTGGCCTATCTACATACTGAGTCAAAAAACCCTCCTGCACACTTTGTACGAAAACTGACCCCTCTAACGAGCTAGAGCTATAGCTATTCCAATCAATATTAGTAAAGTTAAAGTCCCCCATAACAATTACCCTATTACTTTCACTCCTGTCCAGGATTGACTTTGCAATCCTTTCCTCTACCTCTCTAGAACTTTTAGGAGGTCTATAAAAGACTCCCAACAGGGTGACCTCTCTCCTGTTTCTAATCTCAGCCCATACTACCTCAACAGACAAGTCCTCATCAAACTTCTTTTCTGTCACTGTGATACAGTCTTTGACTAATAATGCCACTCCTCCCCCCCTTCTACCTCCTTCTCTACTCCGACTAAAGCATTTGAACCCCAGAACCTGCAACATCCATTCTTGTCCCTGCTCTACCCAAGTCTCTGAAATGGCCACAACATCGAAGTTCCAGGTACTGGTCCAAGCTGCAAGTTCCTCCCCCTTATTGCGAATACTCCTTGCATTAAAGTATACGCATTTCAAACCATGCCCTACCCCACCTGTATGCTGCTGTGTTTTACAGCTTTCCTCTATGACCCCCTTACTCTCATCCCTCTTAGCACCCCAACTACTTAGGATCCCACCCACCCCCCCCGAATCAGTTTAAAGCCCCCTGCATAGCCTTTATGGCACAGTATGTGTTGGTGGGGGGTGTGGGGGCGGTGGTGGTGAAGGGCGGTGGGTGGAGGGGAGGGGAATTATAGTCACAAAACCCTGCACCTGCCCTCCCAAACCCCACCTCCAAACGCATAATCCTTATCATCCCCCAACCTTACCATCTGCCTCTGTTGAGATGTCCATTATTTTTGTAGGAATAGGTTACCCTACAGCTGGTTACAGAATGATGATAGCATAAACATGGAGTCTAACTTGCTTCTGAACCAAGGAGGAAAATCAGAGAATCCCTTCAGTGCAGAATGAGGCCATTTGGCCTATCAAATTTGCACCTACTCTCTAACAGAGCAATCCAAAGAACAAAGAATAAAGAAAATTACAGCATAGGAACAGATCCTTTGCCTTCCAAGCCTGCATCGACCATGTTGTCCACTAAAACTCACTATCTTTTCGGGCACCAAATCCTTCTATTTCCATCTCATTCATGTATTTGTCAAAATGCCCTTGAAAAGTCATTATCATACCTATTTCCACTATCTCCCCCAGCAATGAGTTTCAGGCACCCAGCACCCACTGTGTAAAAAAAAAACTTGCCACGTATGTCTCCTTTAAACTTGCCCCTCGCACCTTAAACCTATACCCCCAAGTAGTTGACTCTTTCGCTCTGGGAAAAAGCTTCTGACTATCCATTCTAACATGCCCCTAATAATCTTGTAGTTTTCTGTTGAGTTGCCCCTCAACCTCTATCGTTCCAGTGAGAATAAACCAAATTTCTCCAATCTCTCCTTATAGTTAATGCTTTCCATATCAGGCAACATCCTGGTAAACCTTTTCTGTACCCTTTCCAAAGCCTTCACATCCTTTTGGTAGTGTGGTGACCAGAATTGAACACTCAATTCCAAGTGCAGCATTGGCTAAGGTTCTGGAAAGCTGCAATGTCACTTGCCCCAGTCAAGCTGTATCTCCATAGCCCCATATATTTATCCCATTTATTTCCCTAATCTACACATCTTGGAACATTAAGGGGCAATTTAGCATGGCCAATCCCTCTAACATAAGTTAGCAATGAGCAGACTTGTTCGGAAACAGAAAATGAATGAAGGAACTGTATCCCCCTTTTTTTCTAACTTTTTGTTTGAATATTTTGGTTCTTTTTTATTACCTTATTTTTGCTTTCAGCTAACAGTGCATCCACTCTCTATAACATGCCTTTGGGTCCTTTATTCCTTTATGTGCCTCATCACCATTTCCTTTTGGCCCTGTAAGGTGACATATTGACACAATGTCAGCACTGTTGCATCACATCTCCAGGGACCTGGGTTCGATTCCCGGCTTGGGTCACTGTCTATGTGGAGTCTGCACGTTCTCCCAGTGTCTGCGTGGGTTTCCTTCCACAAGCCAAAGATATGTGGGTCGGATGCATTGGCCAGGATGCATAGGTTAGAGGGATTAGTGGGGAAATATGAGGGGTTACAAGGATAGGCCTTAGGTGACATTGTTGGCTCAATGGACCAAATGGCCTCCTTCTGCACTGTTGGGTTTCTATGATAAGGCAGTGAATCTCTCCTGTCTTCCACTCTGCCACAGGCCTTCCCACCCAGCCCTTACCCAAACTGATTGCATCTTTAACCTTTCCCACTTCTGATGAAAGGTCACTAACTTGAAGAGCAAACTCTCCATGGAAGCATCCAGATTTTTTTTTATTATTCATTCATGGAACATGGGCATCGCTGATGAGCCAGTATTTACTGCCTATCCCTGTTTACCCTTGAGAAGGTGGTGGTGAGCTGCCTTATTGAATCACTGCAGTCCATGTTCTGTGGATAGACCCCCAATGCCTTTAGGGAGGGAATTCCAGCAACTACAAAAGAACAGTGAAATATTTCCATGTGAGTGGCTTAGAAGGGAGTTTGCAGGTAGTGGTGTTCCCATGTATCTGCTGCCCTTGTCCTTCTAGGTGGAAGTGGTCGTGGGTTTGGAAGGTGCTGCCTAAGGATCTTTACAGTCTGATTTCTATTTTTATTTCAGATTTCCAGCCTCCACAATATTCTGCTTTTCAGCAAGTTATTAGACTCAGATTGTTCTGATCATAAATCAGAGAAATGCATTTACTGAGTTACTGCCTTTTCCTTGACATTATGATTTTAACTTGCTGTTCAGGACACCGATGTTGATGTAGAATTGAACAGTAGATAACAGTCAGATCTAACTCTCTGACATATAAAACTGCTGGAAATACACAAAGAGCAGAACCGTGTCATAAAAACAATAGAAACTTAGAATCCCTACAGTGCAGAAAGAGGTCATTTGGCCCATTGAGTCTGTACTGACTCTCTAAAAGAGTACCTTACCCAGACCCACCCCCACTGCCCTATCCCCATAACCCCACACAATCCACCTAGCCTGCTCTTTGCACACCTGATGGAGACAGAATAGAAACAAAAAGTGGTTATTCTGCCCTTGGAGCCCATTCCATCATTCAGTGAGATCATTGATACTCAGTACCTCAACTTTGCCTTTGCCACCATGGCTCTCTGTCCATTGATAACCTTATTTAACACTGTCTCTACCCCTGGCATGAAAACCAGCATCCATTAAATTTGAAGGGAGAGTTTCAGATTTTCACTATTCTTTGTGCAAAGATAAATATTCCTGATTTTGCTACTGAATGGCTGAGCATTTCTAACAAGCTTATAGCTCCACAAGTTCACATTTCAGACAAATCATAGAATCCCTAAAGTGCACCAACTCTCCAAAAGAGCATGCCATCCAGGCCCTCCCCGCCGCCCTCATCTTAAAATCCTGCACATTTAGCATGGCTAATCCATCTAACTTCCACATCTTTTGACTGTGGGAGGGTGGTACAGTGGCACAGTGGTTAGCACTGCTGCCTCACAGTGTCAGGGAACCAGGTTCGATTCCTGGCTTGGGTCACTGTCTGTGCAGAGTTTGCACATTCTCCCCGTGTCTGTGTGGGTTTCCTCTGGATGCTCCAGTTTCCTCCCACAGTCCAAAGATGTGAGGGCTAGTTGGATTGACCATGCTAAATTGACTTCTAGTGTCAGAGATATTAGCAGGTTAAATATGAAAGATTAAAGGAATATGCTCTGGGTGGGATTGTGGTCGGTGCAGACTTGATGGACCATATGGCCTCCTTCTACGCTGTGGGATTCTATGATTCTGTGAAACCGGAACACTCAGAGGAAACCCATGCAGACATGGGGGGAACATGCAAATCCAAGGCCAGAACTGAACCTGGGTCCTTGTCACTGTGAGGCAGCAGTGCTAACCACGTGCCACCTATTCAGAGTAATTTGAAGTGGGTCAGAGCTGCCAACACTAATGAGGCAATGAGTAATAAGTGCCATGTGCCAGCGATGTTTGCAATTACACAGCAATTGAGGTGATTGCGCCTTTTCCCTGAGCTAATACTTCTCCAACAAATAATGGAAATTTATGTCAACTATTTAATATGTATGAAAAGCACCAAGCCCCACTTCTGCCCCGGGATTCTGATGTTGAACAAAAAATATGCAAAATAAATTTGGAAGGTCATTGAGCTCCAAGAAATGAACGACATCACATTATGGCATCAACCTCCCAAAAGGTTTCAAGTTCATTACTGTTAAATACTGAATCGCACCTACCATATGCACAGGGACCATGACAAGGGAGCTCACAGCCTATTGACTGTCCTGCTCCCCCTTGCACTCAGCATTGCTGACAAACCAAAGTCAAATGGTTTCCCTTTGCTTTTGAGTTTCCTAACGCTGTCAGAGGCATTACTGTAAATTTCATAATGAATGAGACTATGGGAAGTGAGTTATGTTCAGACTTGGCAGTGCTGTACAAAACAGGACTGTGTTCATGATGAGATTTACAGGAGGCTCTTCCCTGGTCCTTGAACTTAGACATTTCATCCATGAATTAGTCTCCCTGGGTAAACACAAAATATTGAGAAGAGTAGAGCTTACATCGATCAAAGAATTTATGCAAAAAGAGAGCAATGTTGGAAAAGGTTAGAACTATGGTTTCCGATCATAAGCCCATCTGTCTGGGATTTACTCAGTACTTAAAGACCCATGTAGAATCTATCAAGCAATTTTAGAAGAATAGAATCTCTACAATGCAGAAGGAGGCTATTCGGATCATCAGGTGTGCACTGTCCACAATCCCATCCAAACTCGTCACCCCATGCATTTACCCTAGCTAGTGCCCCGGACACTAAGGGGCAATTTATCATGGCCAATCCATCTAACCCGCACATCTATGGACTGTGGGAGGAAACTCACCCAGACACAGGGAGAATGTGCAAACTCCACACAAACATTGACCCAAGCTGGGAATCGATCCCGGGTCCTTGGTGCTGTGAGGTGGCAGTGCTAACCACCATGTACTGTGCCGCCCAATCATAAACTCATCTGTCTGGGATCTACTCACTACATAAAGCTCGTAGAATCTGTCAAACAATTTTAAAAGCTACAAAAATAAATCAGTGGCAGAAAGGACTGAGCAATTCAAAATCAGACATGGGTTTTTTAGTTAGTGATACATCCCTGATCTCAGAGTGAAAGCATCCTTGGAGCAAGCAGGTAAATCTGAACTCAAGTAAAAATTGAATTATTAACATCATGGATCATCACTCTCTGCTCTCAGTTAGATCTAACTAGGGGTGGCTACAATTCTGCTGAAGAGTCAATTAGACTGGAAACATTAACCCTGATTCTCTCTTCACTAATACTGCCAAACCATATTTTTCAATAATGTAACTTTGTCTAATATAAATGGTAACCTCCCCCTTTCAATAATTAACCATCAAGAATATAAGAAATAGGAGACGGAGTTGGCTATTTGGGCAGCTAGGTGGCAAAATGGTTAAAGTGCCTCACAGTGCCAGGGACCCAGGTTCAATTCCAATCTTCAATGAATTCCTGTGTAGAGTCTGCATGTTCTACCCGGGTGTCTGGTTTCCTCCAAAGATGTGCGGATTAGATTGATTGACCATGCTAAGTTGCCCCTTCGTGTCAGAGGTATCAACAGGGTAAATATGTGGTGTAATGTGGATGGGGTTTGGGTGGGACTGTTGTCGATGTAGGTTTGATGGGTCGAATGGCCTTCTTTGCACTGTAAGATTCTATGATTCGATTGAGCCCTCCCAGTCAGTTCTGTCATTCAGTATGTTGGTGCGAATGGGCAGACACGACCACTACGGACTCAGAGTCAGGTTCAACAGCGGTACAGCTTTATTTTAACGTTGACGGTGGTGAGTCAGGACATACAAACAGAACTGTCCCGAAAGCCCTCTAAAGGCCCACCGCAATGGGTATATTCAAACATTGGATGATTCAAATGTTAATGTTTTGTTTAGTGTTTAACTCTGATCATTCTGTTTCGATGTTTTCAAGTATTGTATCGATGTTTTAAGTATGGTAATCATTTTTGTCTGTTGGGTTTATCAATGATCTAGAATCTCCGGGGTTTCTTGAACAATGGGTGTCTGGCTGATCTCAGGAAGTTTTTGTGGCCAGGAAGGCTTCCTTAGTTATGTTAATCCTTAGGTGTCTCCATAGAGGTTCCCTGGTACCACTTGATTAGGTCAGTGGTGCTCATTTGATTAGATGTGGCGGGGGGGTACTTTTAATTTAGTTTCCGTTGGTGCTATCCTGTCCGGTTCCCTTTGTGTGTTAGCCCTTGTTTGCATTTTAAAAACATGTCTTTTGCCTGCTTGTCTGGATGTGTTCCCTTGTGATCTTTAGTGGAGGCGTTCTGAGTGCAGCTTTAGTCTGTTTTCATATTGTATACCCAATTTCAGGAAATTTGTTGTCCAATAACAAGTAGGATCACGTTGATCTGATAGTTATCTCAATTCTACTTTCCTAGCTACCTACCCATCTTTCAATTTCTGCATTGTATCTTCTGCCTGTGGAACTGTGGATCCTTCTGTATGGTTTTCATCAATTAAAAGGCTTCATTTTAAAATATTTCTGCCTATGTAACTAATTATGCCGAACTGGACTTATGATAAGCCCACAGTCTAATGATAAACAGTGCCAATTCCACTATTGAACATATGGCAATTGAATATTGCAAGTGAAAGAAGGGACTTGCATTTAATTGCACCTCTTATATTCTTGGAATATGCCAGAGTTATGAGCAAAAAAAAATCTTTAGAAAGATGACAATTGTTCTTTTGTCAGTAAAATCAATAGTCAGTTTGCACATGACAAGGTCCCACTAACAGCAATGAAGTACTTGACTAGTTTGGTCATATTGAGCAGTGTTATATATGTAAATGATTGCAGAGTGTTTTAAGTGTTGATCACATGATTTGATGGTGATGTCATTAGGGTGTTGTATGGGTTGCTGTTTCAGTTTGCACTCTCTACGAGCAGCAGTTCTGAAAATAAACCTTGTCGTTAGTTAGTTTTAATCTACATGTGCAAACCAGGTACTTTTCTTTTTGTGTAAAACCCACAATCGCGAGCATAGTTAGGAAATTATAAGTAGGGCATCTTTGCTATTATTCAGTGAATAGGATCATTAGATCTTTTACATCCGCCTCATCAGGCAAAAAATAATGTTGGTTTAATATCATATCTGAGAGACATAATACCCAATGATGCAATTACTCTTCCAGCCAGTATTAGAGGTTTTGAATTCAAACCCAGTGGAGCTTCTGACCTGGGATGAAGGCATTATTTGGGGGCCATCATATTTTCCAAGAATGTAAGTTTGTCTGTTATATCCAGTTATCTCCCCCTTTTAATAACTATCAAGGATAAAAGGGATGAAGTTAAAGTTTATTTATTTATTGGTTACAAGTAAAACTTAGATTAAGACTGCAATGAAGTTACTGTGAAATTATGTGAATAGAAGCAGGAGTGGGCCATTTGGCCCTTCCGATCTGTTCTGTCATTCAGTTGGATCATGGCTGATCTTGTTATAGCCTCAGCTCCACATTTCTGCCAGCCCACCCATAAGCCCTTGAAGAAAAAGTTTAACTCTGCCTTGAATATATTCGATCGGCCTTCACTATTCTCTTGTGCAGAGAATTTCAAACACTAACAACACTCTGAGAGAAGACATTTTCCCTTGGCTCCATATTAAATGGAAGGCCTTTTTTTTTAAGATATGCCCCTAGTTCTAGATTCTCCAATGAGGGAAATATCCTTTTGCCATTTACCCTACCCTGATAAACCCATCAGTAACCCTAAAGTAGTCAAAGTTATCTCTCCAATCTGCATCTGGAGGTGTTCCATTCCTCACAACCTCATGCACATTTCCACCATGGAAAGTGTCCTATAGAATGGGACTGCTTGTTGTATCACTGGTCATTATGCATAAAGACAGAACAGCTGGATTTCACCATAGGTCATGCTTTTTGCAGTTAATGTGAAGCTTCTTTCTTTTTCGAGGCTAATTGAGAGTTTACTTTTATTTCTCACTTCTGGCAATTCCAACCACAGTCAGGGGTAGCAGGTCTATAATATGAGGAGAGATTATGAATCTCGAATAGCTTGTTGAAATTCATTGCCACACACAGCTTTGAGGCCAAGTCATTGAGTGTATTTAAGACAGAGACGGATAAGTTCTCAATTGTAAGGTGATCGAATATTACAGAGAAAAGGTGGGAGAAATGGAATATATGGGAGAAATATATGTTGATATATTTCTCTGGGCCGAAAGGCAAGATTTATGACTGGCCTCCAAAGGCCATGGTTTAAATTATTGAGTGCGGAGGGTAAATGATTCATTCCCAGTCCTGCCATTCCTCATCCTGGTAGATTCAAAACAGCAAATTTGAGATGATTTTTCCTCAGCTACGAACTGGGGAAATGCTCGTTTGCCTGGTGCAGAGGGAAAAAGACTGGGAGATACAGAGGCAAAATACTGCAGATGCTGTAAATCTGAAATAGTATATTCCTGTTGGTGGGTCTGTTGGCCTCCTGCATTGCTCACACTGATGGGTGACTATCCAGAGAAGACTTCTTCACACTTTCTTCACTTTAAATTTTACTTTCAGCCTGACTCACTTCAAGGATTTGAAAAATACATGGAACAAGGATAAGTACAGGCAACAAAGGCCATGTAATAACTAGTGGGTGGGGTTCTCTAGCCGCATTCGCACCAAGACCAGAAAGTCCAACCAAGCTCAACAGATCTTTAAATAGTCCACCAAATTTTCCATGTCATTCGCTACAAATCCCATAGTGGGTGAGATGGGAGAATTTTGGTCAATGTTTTTCAATTTGCACTGGACTTTTGTGGCTGTCGATCTCTAGCTGTGTTTTTTCTTGGTCTGAACAGTGCAGTGTTCAATGGTTTGATTGATCTGTGTTTGAGTATGTTACTCTAATAATTGATCAATATTCACTGTGCTTAATTGGTTAAGCCTATATGTGGACCAAAATAAAAAAAAACACTGAAGTTACTAGAATCTGAACCGCTGATATGAATAATAGCAAAGATGCTTTAAAGCATTGTAAATAAACCTGTTGTACACTTAGAAACTAGTATCATCTCTACATTGTTCTGAGGTAAATCACATACATAAATATACAATAGGCAGCAGCCGGGGGATTGTGTAGGGAGTGGCTATCATTGTTGGGGTCAGACTTTTAGCTACATTAAGTTTCTTCCCCTGTATTTAAGTGCATGGCTTTACAGAAGATAACCCTGGTGCAGGGAGAATGAAGGACTAACTAAAATAAGCTGAAGCTAGAAATAAAAACAGACACTCAATAAGGTAAAAGGGAGAATTGGATTATTACCTAAAGAGGAAAGTGGTGATCTTACCTCCTTGTCACACTGATCACCCATTACGGCAAGCCAGTAAGATTGTGAGGGAGGTGAAAAACCGGGTCTGTGCTCATTTCTCACCTCTCACATTCTTACCAGTACTGAATTGCCAGCAATCGATAGGGGGGTAGGGGGCACAATCAGGAAGTGGTGATTGTGCGGAGGAGGGATTTGAAAGGAGTGGGATATTCCCCAGTGCATTGTGTGCACTTGTACACAGTTAGTGCATTGGGAAATCAGCCACATGTGCAAAGGTGCCCTCTATCCTTCACAGCCAGTTTCCCATGAGGATCGTCTTTGTCCATTCCCCCTACTGGCGAGAATCACACTTTTCCTCATTTTCTTCCCTAACTGGCATGAGATTTGAATTTTTCTCTTGCTGAAAAAATGGGTGCAATTCTCTCCCATTTTCACGTTTGTTTGGCACTTAGAATATTTTTCAGTAAGATCACCCCTGGGCAGCATGGTGACACAGTGATTAGCACTGTTGCCTCACAGTGCCTGGGACCTGCATTCGATTCCCTGTTTCGGTCACTGTCTGTGTGGAGTTTGCACATTCTCCCCTTGTCAGCATGGGTTTCCTCTGGGTGCTCCGGTTTCCTCCCATACTGCAAAGACGGACCGTTTAAGTGGATTGGCCATGCTTAATTACCCCTTAGAGTCAGGGGTACTAGATAGGGGCATGGAGATAGGGCTGTTGGGATTGTGGTTGGTGCAGACTTGATGGGCCAAATGGCCTTGTTCTGCACTGTAGAATTCTAAAGGATGTGCAGGGCTATGGGAAAAAGGCTGGGGAATGAACCAGCATGGACACATGAGGCTGAATGGCCTCCTCTGCACTGCAGCAATGCTGTAATTCTGTAACCCGTTCCGTGATTGTGTGATGCTGGGTGAAGTATGCATCAGGTGCACGCTGCCCAAGTAATTCAGAGGACGAGAGAGGCAGCAGGAAAATTATCTTTTCATCACTCTGCTGATGTTTCTGGAAATGATAATTCAACAGTTACCCCCCAAGCAGTGACCATTCTAATTGTGTTCAGTTTATATAATTGCAAGTCTAGTAAGTGTTGACTAGCCATTGGATTGTGGGGGTAACAAAACAAAGCAATGCAGATGCTGGAAATCTGAAAATGCTGGAAATACTCAATAGGTCAGGCAGCATCTGCAGACAGAGGAACAGAGCTAATGTTTCCGATTTTAGGAGAATATTTTTCTCTCAGAGGGTGTTATCCTATGGAATTCTTTTCCCTAGACAGTAATGGAGGCTGCCTTTCTGAATTTATTCAAAGCTGGATGAGGTAGATTTTTGACAGACAAAGGGAGTCAAGAGTTATTAGAGAGGAAAGAGAAAGTGGAGCTGAGACCACAATCAGATCAGCCATGATTTTGTTGACTGGCAAGAACAGGCTCAATGGGCCAAATTGTCTACTCTTGCTCCTAAATCCTATATCACTATGTCCCAATGTTTAAAATTTTTAAAGTTTATTTATCAGTATCACAAATAGGCTTACATTAACAGTTACTGTGAAAATCCCCTAGTCACCACACTCCAGTGCCTGTTTGGGTACACTGAGGAGGAATTTAGCATGGCCAACCACTCAACTAGCGTCTCTGATCCTTCAATAGAACAGATCAGAACACATTCTGATGAAAGGCCACAGACTTCAGAATGTAACTCGATTTCTCCACAGTTGCTGCATGTCCTGCAAAGGTGGGTTGGACCCTGTGACCATCCATCACCCACATATCAGAGAAACATAGAAAATAGGAGCAGGGTTAGGCCATTCAGCCCTTCAAGCCTGCTCCAGCATTCACCTTGATCATGACTGATCATCAAATTCAATTTCCTGATGCTCCATTCTCCCCTATTATCCCTTGATCCCTTAAACCCCAAGAGCTATATCGAATTCCTTCTTGAAATCACACAACGTTTTGGCCTCAAGTACTTGCTGTGGTAGTGAATTCCATATATTCACCACTCTCTGGGTGAAAAAAAATTCTAGTCACCTCAGTACTAAAAGGTTTACCCCTTATCCTCAAACCACAACCTCTACTTCTGGGCTTCCCCGCGATCCGAAACATTTGCCACTGGTTTGTTCCTTTCTCTTCCACAGCATAAGACCAGTGTCCCAATTTCTTCCTTAGCAATTCAAGTCGAGACTGAGAGCTGATAACTTACTATTCCCCAAATTACTGACTGTCTATTAACCAAACCCGGGAGGGAGCCAAGTGTTATTTTTAATATCAGACGCAATTGTAAAATCCAATAAAGGTTTTTGACATCGTGTATGAATGTTGTAATAAATAAGATTGTCCCTCGAAGCATCTTTATTACAAAATCTGACAGTAATGTGAGAACGCAGAATTTGTTTCACTCGGTGCTGTGAGTGTGACAAGGTAGAAGAAGATTTTTTTAAAAGGAACGGTGAACTGTCCATCAAAGAAATGAACACATTTGTGTTTAACAGGAGCTGCCAGCAGGAACTGCCGGAGTTGTTACCCTGCCGTGCCTGGTCTCCCTCACACAAACTCGCCTCACAATTAAAATCCCGTGTTCCTCGTTTCTATAAAAGAATAGAACATTTCCATAACTTCTCTCATGATCCTCAGATCTGTTCACCACCGAAGGCTGCTGGCAATGCAGGCTCTATTCTCTCTCCACAGATACTGTCAGACCTACTGAGATTTTTCAGCATTTTCCATTTTTGTTTCAGATTGCAGTATCTGCAGTAACTTGCTTTTATATAAAGGAGTGGATCAGCCAAGTTAGTCTCACAGGGAGCTAGCACAGTCGTAATTGGCCAAAGGAGCTTCCATCTTTGGTGCCGCCATTCTTGTCTCAATCTTATTTGAGGAAGGCAGACTGGATGGAGGCCCAGTGCCAACTCCAAGGGCAACACAGTCACACAGTGGTTAGGAACCAGGGTTCGATTCCCGGTTTGGATCATTGTCTGTGCCATGTCTGCACATTCCCCCTGTATCTGTGTGGGTTTCCTCTCGATGCTCCATTTTCCTCCCATAATCTGAATGACGTGCTGGTTAGGTGCATAGGTCATGCTAAATTCTCCCTCAGTGTACCTGAACAGGCACCAGAGTATGGCAACTAAGGGATTTTCACGGTAATTTCATTGCAGTGTCAATGTAAGCCTACTTGTGACATTAGTAAATAAATAAATTCTTAGGCCTCAAATTGCAGATTCAAACCCCAATAAAGTTGCCAACTGTGATTAAATTCAATATAGCTCTAGGGCTAACAGGTTCAAGGGATAGGGAGGAAGGGGGAAATCAGGACATTGAATTCAATGATCAGCTATGTCCAAAATGAATGGTGGAGCAATCTCGAAGGGCTGAATGGCCTCCTCCTGCTTCTAATTTCTATACAAATACATTTGGAATAAGTCAAGGGTGACTCAGGTGAGACTTACTTAACAAAAGGCTTTATTGTCAATGAACAAATAAATAAATACACTAATAGGGTTAGAGAGAATAATTATGCAGCTGTACACTACTCCTTCCAAGCTTCAACTGAAGCTCCTCCCCGAGCTGGGTATGTGCTCTTGCACGCGATTGGCTCAGGTCCTTGCCTTGGCACACCATACGATGTGGACTCTCAGGAATACACCCCCTTAAAGGGACTGCGCCACCAAATCTCCTGGAGGTTTCATCACTTGCCTTCAAGCTCCGGCCGCCAGTCAGCTGACAAATTCATCCTTGTGACACACTTACTTCCGACATCAATTAGAAAGCAAAAGGACTCCTGATCTAATTGGTCGATGCCTGACTGTCAGTTACATAGCCTCTGTTTGCTTACATTTCCATTTTTCTATATCTGGTAAAGAAAAATGTTCAAAGAAAATGACTTTTAAAAAAAATTGAATGTGCTGATTATTTTTTTCTGGAGGTGAATCTTCAATTCCTGGAAACTCTGGGCCAATCCTTTTTGAAGATTTACTAACTTTGCTAGCTAATGGGAATAGTTTTTTATTATTTATTTGTGGTGTCACTGGCTGGCCAGCATTTATTTCCCATCTCCAGTTGCCTGAGGGCAGTTGAGAGTCAATCACATTGCTGTGGCTCTGGAGTCACATATAGGCCAGACCAGGTAAGGATGGCAGATTTCCTTCCCTAAAGGGCATTATTGAACCAGATGGGTTTTTCTGACAATTGGCAATGGTTTCATGGTCATCAGTAGATTCTTAATTCCAGATATTTTAAATTAAATTCAAATTCCACCAACTGTCCATCACAACTAGGCCATCACAACTCCTTTCTTGTTACCTATACTGTTTAGACCTCTCCTGAACTGGAATATCTTTACCTGAATTGTTTATTTGCCTAGAGGTAACTTTTGTTAATACTGAGTGCAACATGATGAATTATGAACAATGACTGGCTTCTCTCGATATCCCAGTGTTTACAATTTCCGCAATGAGCCTTGTGACCCCTTCAGAACATGCCAAGTGCTATATAAATGCAAGTTTTTGTTGTTAGCTACCTTCTATCTATTAAAAACTGTAACCCTGCAAATCAGAATTTGTGTTGATCTTGGAGGTGAGACTGTTGTGTGAGTGAGGGAAGTGCACAGTATCACACCTGCTGATATCTATGAGTTTGTGTGTGGTTCTCCAGTCCTGCTGCTGAGGTTGAAAGGGCCAAAAAACCCACCTAATGTGTTTACATCCTGTGCACTTTGGGAAACCATGGGAAGCATGTGCACTGTCATTAAAGGCATTGGGTGGAAAGTGTCAGCTTCTCATGGAGTGATGAATTGCAACGTGGGAACTGGCTTGTTTGAAAATGAAGTACTTCTTTCTTTTTGCCTGATAAGATTTGGGTGGCAGAGAGGTTAACACTGTGCCACCTAGTGCTGTGGACCCAGATTCAGTTCTGGCTTTGGGTGACGGTCTATGCGGAGTGTGCACATTCTCCCTGTGTCTGGGTGGGTTTCCTCTGGGTGCTCCGGTTTTGTCTCACAGTCCAAAGATGTGCAGGATAGGTGAATTGGCCATACTAAATTGCCCTTTAGTGCCTCAAGGTGTGTAGGTTAGGGGGATTAGTGAGGTAAATATCAGGGAAATTGGTGCGGTTATGGAGATGGGGTCTGCGTAGGGTGTTCTATCAGAGAGTCAGTACAGACCCAAAGATGTGCAGTTAGGTGGATTGGCTATGCTAAATTGTCCTTTAGTGTCAGGGGGACTAGCTAAGGTAAATGTATGGCTTTATTGGAATAGGACCTGGGTGGAATTGTGTTCAGTCCAGACTTGACGGGCTGAATGGCCTCCTTCTGCACTGTAAGGATTCTATGAATCTGTAATTCTATGACCCGATGGGCTGAATGGCCTGCCTCTGTACTATAGGGATTCTATAGACAGTATTTTTTGTCTACGCTCACCCCAACACTGGAAAACCCTGCCCAACGTCAACAGACAATTGCATGGTCCTGACTAAAGATGTCTAAAGTCATGATTCCCGTGAAGAGTTGTACGGGAAAACTCTGCTCTCTGATTGCATTTTGGCACAGCTTGGCAGTGATTTCCCACCCTTTTATCCAGCTCCTCATCCACACTTCCTGCTCTCTCTCTCTCTCTGTGTGCTGTGAAATCCTGGAAGTAGTTGGGAAGCATCTTGTCAAATACATGAATAGGATGGAAATAGAGGGATATTGTCCCTGGAAGAATGGGGGGTTTTAGTTCAGTTGGGTAGCATGGTCTGTGCAGGCTTGGAGGGCCAAAGGGCCTGTTCCAATGCTGTAACTCTCTTTGTTCTTTGAAAAGCCCCAGTAAATGCTGCTTTCTGCAGTGACCTGAGTCTTGATAATCTGACCCTGAGAGCATTTCTGGAGGCTTCACACAACCACATGCAACCTTGATTCAACTTGATGGACCAGTTGATGGGCAACACGACAGCTCAGTGACTATCACTGTGCTGTGCAGATACATGGATTTGGGCCTGTGTCTGTGGGAGTTTGCACATTCTCCCTGTGCTTGCGTGGGTTTTCTCCAGTTTCCTCCCACACCCCAACGATGTGCTCTTAGACTGATTGGCAAAACAAATTCTCCCTAAATTGTCTCGCTGATTTGGTTCCAATGCAGTTTTCTATACAAATGTAGATTTCTATAAACATAGACAGGAATCATGGATGGAAGTGGGAACGTCGAGGTGGTGGCGCGGGCTCGTTGGGCCAAAGGGCCTATTTCCCACGCTGTTTTGTTCTTCATTCTTCATTCTAACTTCGTTAATTGTAAAAGCAACTAATGATATTTTTCTCTTCAATTATTTTCTTTCTGCACACAGTGACGCATTTGAGGATGATGAACCCCCATGCCCAGAGGAGATCGATTATTACACAGATAACTCCACCGAGGAGGATGACGACCCCATTGACCTTGCCACCGACATCAGTATGAGTTCAGACGATGAACTGGAGTTGAGGAAGTGATCGTCCGTCTGCAGATTTGGGGAATGGATCCCGAACTTTGATAAAAGAACCGCCATTCCTTACACCGGTGACATCAAACACAAGACAGCTTTGGAACAGAGTGAAAACTTCCTAAACGCAATTTGTCTCTCACTCTCTTGAGATAGTCTGAACATTATCTGCACAAACTACTTTGGTTGCGATCGTGTTACACTCAGTATTTCGCTATGCTGTAACTTTCAGTTATATTCAGTTAAGGCCAAAATTATCTCTGCAAGGAATTGAGGCTTGTCAGTGTAGACCTATATTTCTGAAGCAACTTCAGTTTGTGATGTTAAATTCTCCTGCTGAATCCTGCTTATCTTTGTATTCTGGCTGTATGTAGAATCTCACAGGGGACCCCGAACACAGCATGCCTTATCCTGTTAATGATGGTAGTGGTAGAGTGATGGGCCTGTCTTAGCCTTTGCACTTGTAAGGGAACAGCCACAAAGCCTCCCTGGCTTTTGTGTGAAGCTCCTGGAAACTGGGGAGGAAGCTTGATAACAAGAGAGAGGATACCAGGTACAATATGGCCCAAACTAGCTTAGTTTAGATTGCTCTAGAGTAACATCAGACAACTCACTCCTCTCCTCTTCGGCGATCCAAGCCCTGACCTTACCTGGTTCCTCACTTCAACATTCCCGTGCCAGTGCTCTGACGGGCTCATTACTAATAGACTTTAGGGATCCCCCTCCTCCACCCTAGGTCCCAGCTCTGATCCCCTCCCTCCCTTACGTTGATGGATGTGGTGGAGCAGTGTGGAAACATCATTGAACTTCCAGCATCCGTGGCATTTTGCTTTTATTTTGGTGAAAATATTGGCACCAGCTTGGTCACAGCTAATATAAAATTATAGAATTTACAGTAGAGAAGGAAGCCATTTGGCCCACGCAGCCTGCTCCAACAACAATCCCACCCAAGTCCTATTCCCTATCACTCCACATATTTACTGTCCTAGTCCCCCTGACATCAGGGGCAATTTACCATGGCCAATCCACCAAACCAGCACTTCTTTGCACTGTGAGAGGAAACCGGAGCACTCGGAGAAAATCCATGCAAACACGGGGAGAGCATGCAGACTCCACACAGGAACGTGGCACTGTGAGGCATCAGTGCTAACCATCATGCCACCCTAGTTGTGATGTGCAGATAGGCTTCCTGAGGAAAAGGCAAGGAAATGGCAGTAGGCAAATTGCTCATTCAAAGAACTGGCACATAAACAACGGGCCTAATGGCCTCCTTCTGTGACTCTGATGTGGTCCACCAGATTGTAGGGCCTAAAAATGAACAAAGGCCTTAGTGGTTCCAGGTCAGTAAATCACAGGCGGGGATCCTGAATTACAGCTTGGCAGGCATGTGGTTGGTTGAGAATTTTCCATAAATTATTAATTCTCTGATATCAGAAAGGATTTAACGTTGGCCTTACAGACTCTCTGGGGGGATTGCTCTATAACCTTGATTGTCAGAGTTCCTGATGCTGAGACCTCTCTATCCTGTGTTTTAGATTATTGCCTCTCCTAACTGTTTGGAAGGAAGTGGAAAGATTGAACCTGGGTCCAGCGCAGAGTAAAGGGTAAATGTGGAATCATAGAATCCCTATGCTGCAGAAGGAGGCCATTCAGTCCATCGAGCCTATATCAACAACAATCCCACTCAGGCCCTATCCCCATAACCCCACACATTTACCCTGCTAAACCTGCTGACACTAACGCTTAATTTAGCATGGCCAATCAAGCTAACCTGCACATCTTTGGACTGTGGGAGGAAACCAGAGCACCCACAGGAAACTCACACAGATACAGAAAGAACGTGCACAGACAGCTGTTCATCCAGTTTCAAGTTACTCTTCAATTATAGGCAATAAAATCAAACCAAACTTACTCCGACAGATACATCAAAGAAAATGTTTAATAAATAAATTTCATTGCTCCAACACTTGAGGCCTCACCCTGGGCCATTCCAAACTCCCCATAATTCCCAACAGGTTCTTATTTATACTGAGTCAACTGGTCAGCTAAACATCACATCACTTTGTCATTGGTTACATAGTTTACTGGGTCAGCTGACCCTTACACTTATTACTATTGGTCACGCTACAACAGACCTAGTGTTATCATTGGTTACATTCTAATAACAGTCACCCAAGGCTGGGATTGAACCTGGGTCCCTGACACTGTGAGGCAGCAGCACTAACCACTGTGCCACCCACACACAGAGCATGGGTTCAAATCCTATCGCAGGTCTTAAGCAAAGAATCCAGGCTGATTCTTTAGTGCGCTACTTAGAGCTGTAACTTATGTTCAACTGACATCTTATCCAATCAAAGAAGGACAGTGAGGTTTCCTGGCTAACAATCATCTCAGACTGGTATCTGCAATCATTCCACTCATTGCTGTTGATGGGAGTGAAACTCAACAGCTCTGATGGATGAGTTTTACACTGAGTACAGTGTTATGGTTCTAAAAGTCATTTAACTAGTTCCCCCATTGGGTCAGTTAGTGTACTTTGGGGAATAATCTTATTGATTTTCCTACTTCAGAGGGACCAAGAACAAGCAGTAACATGTTAGTCTGTAAGCTTGATTCATCAGGTTGTTGGCTTCCGTCGACTTTCACCCACAGGAAGTTCAAAACGCTGGCAGGAGAACATGGAAATTAAATGTGAAAATATGTTGACCCAGAAAATGCCAAGAAACTGAAAAACAATTTACAAAGGCCGAGGGCTTTGAACTCCATTGATTGCCCAATGCGGTCAGGATGGATATCACCCTCAGACCATGTTCCGAAGTTAGAGACAGAGACAGAGAGGAATAACTTGACCCCGGATAAGCCTGTGGGATCTGCCTTGCTGGAATGAATGGAGGTCGATGCAGGGCAGAATCTCCAGGAGTGAACAGCCAGCAGAAATTGCTATTTGCCCCAGAATCTCTTCCAGTCCAAAGGACAGAATGACATGTACTTCTTATAAAAGCTACACGGAGAGAGCTTATGATCGAGGATCTGAAGGAAGTACGGCGGGGGGGTGATTTGGTAACATTTGTGCAGCCGGAGATACTAAGGATCAGCAAAATATGGAAACATGGTGCAAGAAGAACCACCAAGTAGGCCTTGTAACCTGAATACTGGGGAATTCTTTATTATTAAGTTTGCAATCAGCCACAGTCAGATTCTAGACCGCTTAACCCTGGGAGGAGGTAACTCCACCTCAGGGATCACATGACCTGCACTCTTAAAGGGGCAGTACGCACCCTGAACCCCTGCCCTCTCCCCCACCACCTCCAATGTGTATGTATATTTTATATATATATGTGTATGTGTATATATCTCCCAGTCTTCCTGCCTAACCACCTTGGACCAGGGGAATGCCTTTAATGGGATATCATAAAGGTCCACATTGGCTCTCTGATACAACTACAGATCTCACTCACTATATTACACTTCTAGAAATGGGCTGTGGCCTCAGTGACTTTCCTGCACTCTGCTCCACCGTCTTCACCAGACAGCCATTGTGCACCTGCACTGGCATTGATGCTAGCCAGATTTATTTAAATTGCCCAGTGCCAACATCAGATAGCTAGGTGGCATTTAAGAGCATAGGTTACTGGCAAAGTGTCGCTTTCGTTCTGCCACCCTCCCAGCTACAGAATCATGAATCATCTGATTTACCCTCACTGTCACACCTTCAATCCTCCGAGCTAGATTTCCCACCACCTATCAGTTATCCCACCCTCTTTCAAATTGTTTTATTCTTCTGCCAGTTGAGGCAGGTATAACAGCAATGTTTAACAAGTATTTGGATAAGTACTTGGATGGGAAGGGATCAGAGGGATATGGCCAAACACAGGTATTTGGGACCAGCTGGGAGAGTATTAGAGTATTAGTATTATCTGGTGGATATCAGAGGTAGGTTCTTTACCCAGAGGGTGGTTCGGGAGTGGAATGCCATGCCTGCGGCAGTTGTAGATGCGCCAAGTTTGGTGGCGTTTAAGAGGTTAGTTGATAAGTTTATGGAAGAGAAGGGAATAGTTTAGTTTGGAGGGTCATTGCTTTTTTCATAATTGGTCGGCGCAACATCGAAGGCCGAAGGGCCTGTTCTGCGCTGTAATGTTCTATGTTCTATGTTCTATTCTATTGTAATTGACATGGGCTAAAGGGCCTGGTTCCGTGCTGTATTGGTCTATGATTCTATGGATGGAATTTTATAGCCTCACTGAGGTAGTAGCATTCCAGCCTAGGATAGGATTTACTGATCATTTGTGGATTATCTGCTAGACTTTTCATTTTTCCTTTCAATCCTTCCAATAGTTTTCACTTGCCCCCTATACCTTTTATATTCCTTTTAACTTATTTTGGGATTGCTGGCTCCAGTTCTATCAGATGTCTCCCTTTTAAACTCTCGATTTCCACAGGGTTTTTCTATTTGCTGCACTTTCTTACCAGCTTTTGTCAGTTTATTTGCTTCCCTCACCATCCATATTTGAAGATTCCCCATTGCTGATCTGTAATGCAACCATTTTGCTCCTGCAGAGATGTAACATATTCAAAGAGGGTGACTGATGCATTTAATTGGGTATATATAAAAGATATACATATGGGATATACGTATACACAAAGAGATTCACACATGAAAGACATAGGCTGGAATTTTACGGGAATCTGGATGCAGAACAGGATTCTCCATTGGTCTCTGGCCTCAAGGTCGTAAAATCCTGCCCATAGTCTGGAATTCTCATATATTAAAGATTTTTGTGACCCGCCTGCCATGGGAATCGTAGCGGATGGGACACGGATCATGCTAAGGTCCGTTGACCTCGAGAGGGATTTTCCCGTCTTGGGATGAGTGGGGCTGGAAGATTCCACCTGTATTTACACTGGGAGGACATAAAAAAATTGGAGCAGAAATGGACTGTGCAGCTGTTCAAGACTGCTCCCACAGTCAATAAGATCGTAGGGGATCTGATTCTTTCCTCCACTCTACTTTCCTGCTTGTTCCCCATAACCCCTGGCCCACCCCCTCAGATCTCCCTCCTCCTCCTCCTCCTCCTCCCACCCCCACCCCCACCCCATCGATAGTATCCCTGACCCCTCTTCCAGTAGTTCAAAACATTGGCTAGCTCAGCCTTGAATATATTCAATGACTCAATCTCTCACAATGGAAGACATGTGGGCTAGTGAAGCAGAAGGGCTCAGGAGCTGGGTTTAATGTGAAGGAATTACTTGCTCACAAACATTGGGAGTTGAAACAGGAAATGTGTGTGT